>JAZDUH010000023.1:2312500-2827500 GCA_036419115.1 Scarus forsteni
GATCAATGGTGTGAAAGCAGCTCTAAGATCTAACAAAACAAGAACAGAGAGAAGTCCTTCATCTGAAGCTGAGAGTAGATCATTGGTTACTTTAACTAGAGCAGTCTCTGTGCTGTGATGAGCTCTAAATCCTGACTGAAAGTCCTCAAGCAGGCTATTGTCTTGAAGGAAGTCACCTAGCTGATCAGCTACTACTTTCTCCAGGATCTTTGAGGCAAATGGAAGGTTAGAAATAGGCCTGTAGTTAGCTAATGTTCCTGAATCGAGGTTAGGTTTTTTAAGGAGGGGTTTGATTACTGCTGTTTTAAAAGACTGTGGTACGTAGCCTGTTGATAGAGATATATTTACTGTCTCCAGCAACAATGGACAAACTAGAGGGAAGACCTCCTTGAACAGTTTAGTTGGGATCGGGTCTAAAAGGCAGGTTGATGGTTTGGAGGAGGAGACCAGAGAATTTAGCTCCTGAAGGCTAATCGTAGAGAAACTGTGTAACTCAGGTCTAACTACTACTACATTTAGAGGTAGGGCAGGTTCAGCTGGAGATAAAGAGTTGCTAATTTTGTCTCTAATTTTCAGAATTTTATCATTGAAAAAGTTCATAAAGTCCTCACAGCTCAGGGCTAGAGGAATCACAGGCTCAATAGAGCTCTGACTCTGTGTCAGCCTGGCTACAGTGCTGAAGAGGTATCTAGGGTTGTTTCTATTTTCTTCAATAAGTGAGGAGTAGTAGGCAGCTCGAGCATGTTTTAAGGCTCTCATGTAGTTATTATGACTCTCTCGCCAAAGTATATGTGACTCTTCCCTTTTATCAGAGCGCCACATTCTCTCTAATTTACGGGTTGTTTGTTTAAGTGTACGAGTCTCTGAATTAAACCAAGGAGCTGTCCTCTGACGTTTAATACGTTTTTGTCTCAGTGGAGCAATTGAGTCCAAAGTGGATCTTAGTAGACTGGCTGAGTCATCAACAAGCTGATCCAGCTGAGTAGGGCTAAAACTAATATCACAGTTATCAGTTGGCCAATTTATTGAGCTTAAGGCGGTAGGAATGGCTTCTTTGAATTTAGCCACGGCACCACTGGACAGATTTCTACTGCTCACAGTTTTGCTGCAAAATACAGAATCTTCCAGGAGGATGCTGAAAGTTACTAAGAAGTGGTCGGATAAAAATGGATTTTCAGGAAAAACTTTCAGTTCATTAATATCAAGGCCATATGCTAAAACCAAATCAAGAGTGTGATTAAAATGATGGGTAGCTTCATTAACAGACTGAATAAAGCCAACTGAGTCTATTAATGACATAAAAGCTGAGCTAAGACTATCACTCTCTTTGTCCACATGGATATTAAAATCACCTACAATGATTATTTTATCAGAGCTAAGGACCAAGTTTGATATGAACTCAGAGAATTCTGATAAGAATTCAGAGTATGGGCCTGGAGGACAGTAAATTATCACAAACAGGACTGTCTGGCTGGTTTTTGAATCAGTATGAGATAAATTTAGAGTAAGGCTTTCAAAAGAAGTATATTTAGCCTTTGGTCTGTGATTGATTTGGAGACAGGAATGATAAATAGCTGCTACACCACCACCACGGCCTGTGTCGCGTGGTATATGAATATTTGAATGACTGGGAGGAGTGGATTCATTTAAACTGACATATTCTTTGTCACGTAGCCATGTCTCAGTTAGACAGAATAAATCAATCTGATTTTCTGATATAAGGTCGTTCACCAGTAAAGATTTGGACCTCAGTGATCTAATATTTAAGAGACCACATCTGATTCTCTGATGTTTTAAAGCCACTACATTTGAAGGTTTTATTTTAATAAGATTTCTATGGTTGACACCTCTTTTATTTGTTTTTGTGTTAATATCTAAGTGAGCTTTGGGTCGGGGGACTGACACAGTCTCTATGGAATAATGTTTATCACTATTACAAAAGCCATAGCAGTTATCTAAGTGATGAACACAGCTGTCATAACAGTAATGGCAGGAAAACTGTCCTAGAGCAAGCGCAGAGGAGCGTGGAGGACTGCAGCTCTGCAACATGGTCTCATCTCTGAGAGGTCATAAGTGTGACTCTGCCATGTTTTTTGATAGGAGAGATGCACCAGCCAGAGTAGGATGGATGCCATCTCTTCCTATCAGGCCAGGTTTTCTCCAGAAGGTTGACCAATTGTCAATGAAGCCCACATCATTTGCTGGACACCACCTCGATAGCCAGCGGTTGAATGATGACATGCGGCTATACATGTCATCACTGGTCAGATTGGGCAAGGGGCCAGAGAAAATTACGGAGTCCGACATTTTCTTTGCAAAAGAGCACACTGATTCAATGTTTAATTTGGTAACTTCCGACTGGCGACGTCGGGAGTCATTCGTGCCAACATGGAGGACTATTCTAGCAAACTTACGTTTACTCTTTGCCAGCAACTTCAAATTTGCCTCAGTGTCGCCCGCTCTGGCCCCTGGGATGCACCTAACTATGCCCGCTGACTTCACTATCGTCACGTTTCTGACTATGGAGTCGCCGATTATCAGTGTTTGTCCCCCTGTGGGCGGGTTACCACCATCACCGAGGGGAGAAAACCTGTTGGAAACGTGAACCGGATGGTGGGGTACCGAGTGGGTCTTCGACTTACGGCTATGCTTGCCGCGGACAGTGACCCAGCCATTACTAGCCGGGGGGGAGGCTAAGCTAACGCAAGGGCTAGCGCGGCCTGCACCGCTAGCTACGTCCTCCCTGCTCGCTACATCTACGTAAGTGGGTTTGGATCCAGCGCAGAGCCGCTTCTCCAGATCGGACACCCTCGCCTCCAAATCTAGGAATAAGCTACACTTCAGACAAATTCCCATTCTTGCTTGATGTACAGCTTAAGTTGTTCAACAGCCCGGGGTCTCCGTTGTATTTTATGCTTCATAATGTGCCACACATTTTCAATGGGGGACAGGTCTGGACTACAGGCAGGCCAGTCTAGTACCTGCACTCTTTTACTACAAAGCCACGCTGTTGTAACACGTGCAGAATGTGGCTTGGCATTGTCTTGCTGAAATAAGCAGGGGCGTCCATGAAAAAGACGTTGCTTGGATGGCAACATATGTTGCTCCAAAACCTGTATGTACCTTTCAGCATTAATGGTGCCTTCACATACCCCTTTTCCACCAAGCTGGTTCCAGGGCTGGTGTTAGTGCTGGTGCTAGAGCCAGTTCGCAGTTGGTTCAACTGCGAACCTGTTTAGAACCGTTTGCTTTTCCACAAACGGGTGCCGGCCAGAGGACTACGTCATCACATCAATGTATATGTCTGTATACGTCACGCTAGTTTCCCATAACAACTAGCGCCAAATTCAATTGCCACTACAAAGATGGAGGACTACGTTGCGATTCAAGTGTTGCTGTTGGCTTTTCGAGCCTTCCTTTGTAGAGCAAAAGTTGGCGATCCAGCAAGTTAATGCTGCTCGACGATTATGCAACGAACAGCGATCACGCTTGAGAAGACGAAGGTAAGAATGCTTCCGTGTTTTTCCTCTGCTTTGGTGCTTCCGTGTTTTCACCCGCCCCCACCCCCTGATGTAAGCCCGTAGCCCCCGACGTAAAGTGGTTCTTTCTGCTGGCCCAGCAAAGAGTTGGTGCTTGCTAAGCACCGGTTTTGAGAGCCAGCAATCGGTGCTTAGTCTGTGGAAAACCAAAGAACTGGTGCTAAGCTGGCTCTAGCTCCGAACCAGCCCTGGAACCAGCTTGGTGGAAAAGGGGTAACAGATGTGTAAGTTACCCATGCCTTGGGCGCTAATACACCCCCATACCATCACAGATGCTGGCTAATGAACTTTGTGCCTATAACAGTACGGATGGTTCTTTTCCTCTTTGGTCCGGAGGACACGACGACCACAGTTTCCAAAAACAATTGTAAATGTGGACTGGTCAGACCACAGAACACTTTTCCACTTTGCATCAGTCCATCTTAGATGAGCTCGGGCCCAGTGAAGCCGGCGGTGTTTCTGGGTGTTGTTGATAAATGGCTTTGGCTTTGCATAGTAGAGTTTTAACTTGCACTTACAGATGTAGACGAACTGTAGTTACTGACAGTGGTTTTCTGAAGTGTTCCTGAGCCCATGTGGTGATATCCTTTACACAGTGATGCCGGTTTTTGGTGCAGTACCGCCTGAGGGATCGGAGGTCATGCGCAGTCAATGTTGGTTTTGGGCCTTGCCTCTTCCGTGCAGTAATTTCTCCAGATTCTCTGAACCTTTTGATGATATTACGGACCGTAGATGATGAAATCCCTAAATTCCTTGCAATAGCTGGTTGAGAAATGTTGTTCTTAAACTGTTGGACAATTTGCTCACACATTTGTTCACAAAGTGGTGACCCTCGCCCCATCCTTGTTTGTGAATGACTGAGCATTTCAGGGAAGCTGCTTTTATACCCAATCATGGCACCCACCTGTTCCCAATTAGCCTGTTCACCTGTGGGATGTTCCAAATAAGTGTTTGATGAGCATTCCTCAACTTTCTCAGTCTTTTTTGACACTTGTGCCAGCTTTTTTGAAACATGTTGCAGGCATCAAATTCCAAATGAGCTAATATTAATAATAAAAAATAACAAAGTCTACCAGTTTGAACATTAAGTATCTTGTCTTTGCTGTGTATTCAATTGAATATAGGTTGAAAGGGATTTGTAAATCATTGTATTCTATTTTTATTTATGATTTACACAACGTGCCAACTTCACTGGTTTTGGGTTTTGTACATAGAACACTAGATACATCAGCGCGCTGTAGCAGCCCGCTAAGCGATGTGCCTATGTGGCGGCCATCTTGGATGGGGCAACATTCCCATTCAAGGCAATAAATCTGGAGGAGTCTGTACACAAAAACATATTTCAAACAGAAATCATGCAAATAAATTAAGGACAAAGAAGCTACCTAACCAATATACTGGAGACAAAATACATTTAATTTGATAAGTACCTTGTTTACTAACATTTCAAAGATTTGAGAGCAGTCCTTAAGGATTACTAATATTAATCATAACAGCAAGTGATTCATGATAAAATTATTTGCATGTAATAGTTAAATGACACAGACAAAGACAATAAAATGCTTAGGTCTAACAGCATCGCTGTATGCTACTACCTGAGAATATTTAATGAATTATGTACGATATCAGTCACATTGAGGGTTAGAGAAGTTTGTCATTAAATCAGTATTCTGTATGTATATGAACTAGGCTTTCTTACTACTGTTGGAAGTAGTGGTCATAGTAATAGTCATGCAATTAGTAGTGGCAGCACACCAGTTACTTCTGCTAATACTTGCACTACAACAACAATTGGCTTCTACTACTCCAACGGCCATTTATACTATTACTGTTACTGCTGCTTGTACTTTTAGTACTCGTACTGATGCTTGTGTAACTGTGCTTAAGGCACTATTAATCATCTAATGCCATCAACCACCATCATTAATCAAACCACCTTTTGTCAAGCTGCTAGCTCGCCTTAGTGTTTTGCTAGTAGCAAAGTAGTTACTGAAGCTCTCATAGATTGGAAGATCTTAACAAGATTTAATAATGAAAAAAGAGCAAAAAAATATTCTTACTCATGAAATGTCATTCCTCGTTTCAATTGTTCAGCGTATTTTACAATTGTATGCAGCACAATGTGCCGAAATCCTTATTGTTTTTAATCTTTGCGCCTTTGACAGCAATGGAACGCCCTTACACTTTGCCCCCACTTGCTTAGCTTCAGCGTAGGCACGCAGCTCAGAGGCGTGCCGCATCTGGTGTTTTATGTATATCTTTGGTTTTTATTCCGAACTACAGAGTAACAATCTATAGCTGGGTTTCCATTACAGTTTTTCGCAAAGTAAAAGCAATATTTCTAAAATTTCGACATAGTATATTTGCGCTCTGAACAAGTTTCCATTGAAGGTTGTTCTCGGCAGTAGCGTCGGAACTCTCGTCAAATATCACCCTGTGAGATTTCACTGCAGGAAGACGGATGCGAACCCTTTCTCCTTAATTTCCATTTCTATCTCCTTAAACCACTCTGTGTTCCTCTGTTGTTTGCTGATTATTATGGCACGTGTGTTTTTCTCGAGAATAATGGCAAGAAAAGTCACCGTCTCCCCCTCTGTCCAAACTTCCCACGCCATGTTTACTCTGAGAGAAGTGATCATGTGACCAGGTACGTCACATCCTGTGACGTATAATTTCGGAAAAAGTGTTTCCATTGTGCTTTTGCGATATATTTGAATGTCGAAACGTCTGAAAAACCTCCTCTTGAAAGCGTAAAAACCTTTTTGCGATATTTGAGGGTTTTTTCGAAATTTAGGTGTTTCCATTACCAGTTTTTTGTTGCGATATTCAGGCTTTGCCCAATTCGAGGGGTAATGGAAACACACTTTATGTCTGTGTGGAAACATTCGTCAGTGAGGACATTAGTTCCACCTTGACAGACCGCAGAAAACTCTCAGACGATGCTGCTGCATCATCAGCTGCAGTGTTTTGCGGTTGGTAGGAGAGTAAAAAGGAAGCAGCTGCAATAAAGTCAGCTTATACGTCCTATTTTATGAGCGGACGTGACATCACTGCGGACAGTGACCAAAATGAGGTATTTCTGGACATGTGACGCGTCTTCAGTGGGCGACACAATTATGAAGGCAGCTTTAGTGTTTCTGAGGGTTATTTAAAGCTTTGTTTCTGACTTGTTAGCTGCTGCACCTCCTCCTAACATTGAAGAACTGACTTCCTGATCATCATTACAGCTCTGAACCATCTAACTTCAGTCAAAACCTTGATATAAATATGTTACAGGGTTAACAGGATCAAAAGTGTGAAATGCGTGACCTTTCAGACTCAGTAAAATAAAGTCACAGCTTTAAGACGCTTCTCTTTTCTGCCTTTGACCTGCTCTGTTTTTAGCTCCATGTGAGTCTCATTCAGCCTCTGCTCTCTGAGCTAAACAAGGAAATGACGCTGAAGGTATCGAGCGTTATTAATAATATAAAAGCAACCTTATTTGTATTGCACCTTTAAAAACAGGGGTTTATAGAATGTGTTATGAGCAAGCAAACAAGGCAAGAACAAATTTATGCAGACAAACAGAAAGTATAAACCCAAGCACAATAAAAACTCTTTAATGTGCCACAAGGACGAGGCCAACACAAGAACTAAAGAGTCAAATAAAATGAAATATGAGCTTAAAGCATGCAATAAAATCAGTAAGAAGACATTAACAATTTAGACTTATAATATGACAGAAAAGTCAGCGCAAATTGAAATATTCGTAGGAAATAGGGCTGAACTTAATTACAAATTCGATTAAATCACAATATGGCTTGTTTCAATTTTCCAACAGCAGAAGGTTCAATATTTTTAGCCCAAAAATGTGTTCAACATTTTGGCATTGTGATGTAGTTTTTTGCAATTTCATGCCTATTTTTTTTTTTTTTACCTCTATTCATACACTTTTTTTTCCCACTTTTAGACCATTTTTACCTTTTTTAACCCTGTTTTTACAACTCAATGATTATTTTGCCACCATTCATCTTTTTTTGGCCACTGTCAGAACCATTTTTGGAATTTTTACATGGTTTTTGAAAATTTATACAAATTTAATTCCCAATTTTGCTGCCATAATCAATTTTCCAAAGCCACTTCTGGATTTTTTTGCCAATTTTTCCCCATTTTTTTGCAATTTCATACCTATTTTGCACCTATTTATTAACCTTTTTCCGCTTTCATACCATTTTTACCCAGTTTTAACAATTTCATACCTATTTTGCTTCTGTTCTTCACTTCTCCACTTTCTCTCAAATCTTTTATCCTTAGATTAATTTAATGTCATATTGGTTTTACTATAAAAAGATCTACTGCTTATGTTTGTTTAAGAATAAAGAAGATGAGGAACATTAAAACAACTGCAGAGTAAATCACAATATTGGGGGAAAATCGTAATTAGATTATTTTCTCAAATCATTCAGCCCTAAGAGGAAATAAAACAATAATAGAGCAATGCAGGGTTAAACAAAGGGTAAAATATAAAGTCAAAACAGCCAAAAGATAAACAATGGAGGTAGAATCAGACAGGAAAATAAGACGAAGACAACTTCACAATAAAGTCTGAAAACAGTTTTTAAAGGGATTAAAAAGGTGTCAGTGTGTCTGCAGAAACAAATATTAACTCTTACATTTTTAAAACATGCTTCTGATACTGATTATGTGAAAACTGCACAGGAAGGGCGTCGACCAGGAAGAGCACACTGTTGGTAAAAACCTCTTTTGTTAGCTGGTTTAGCTAAAAACTGAATTTCTAGTCAGTGCCCTGACCTTTCGCAGCTCTGTTTGTCGGATTATTCTTTAGATTCTGTTTCTTCCTAACTTCCCCTCAGTGTCCCTCACTTCCTCTGTCAGCTCTTAACCCTTACAGCCCATTATCCTCTGCCTGTGGGCCGTGTGAAAAGTGTTTCTGCTGCTCCAGTTCCTGCTCTGTTGCTGCTGTTTCTGGGGCCAGTGAGGACAATCACAGGAAATATACGCTTTGTGGACGTCAGGTTTTTTTTTTTGCCATCGCAGAAAAAGTTCAGGGAAAAATAAAAGCGTGGGGGGCAGCAGTGGAGATTCAGATGTGATGAAAACAGATATTGCTTT
This sequence comes from Scarus forsteni, assembly GCA_036419115.1. Classification (NCBI taxonomy): domain Eukaryota; kingdom Metazoa; phylum Chordata; class Actinopteri; order Labriformes; family Labridae; genus Scarus; species Scarus forsteni. The sequence continues at coordinate 2,321,152 of JAZDUH010000023.1, forward strand.
TCCAACTGAGGCCAAACATGAAGAGCATCTGCACCTAGACCTGTTTCTCTGAAGGATGGTGTTGTCTTTGTAAGGTCATACTTAGCCTTTACTTTACCAGACACCTGTCACTTATGAACTGTTGCCACACGTCCTGTATGCATCTGAATAAATTATCAGTTTGGTCAGTTTAAACACCATGAAATTCACTTTTGAAACTTTCCAGGTGGGATATTTAATGTCCCAAATTCACAAAACAAAAACAGGAACTGACTGAAAATCAACATCATGCCTTTTTAACCTGTTCAGCCCCTTTTTTGACCTTCTGCTCTAAAATGACATAAAGAAAAGAGTGAATCTCTGCAACCACAAGGTCTGTTTGAATAATTTTGGTGTCATAATAAAGTAACACTTTAGAGATTTGTCCAGATGTGAATTATCAGTATATGTGTTACTGGGACAGAGGAAATGAAGATAGAAGTCAGAATCATTTAAACATTTCATCCTCGCCTATTAACTTCACAGACATGAGGACCCCTCTGAAAACAGATGTAGCATCTTAAGAGGCTAACCTCTAATAAATCAGACGACAGGTCTATGGTTCATGGATCTGTCAATCCATAGCAAGTGTTATCTAAAGATGCTTTACAATAGAGCCTTAAACTCTTCATTTTATGCATAGATACATATATACATATATAAAATACACATATACACAAATATATCCATCCAACACCAACATGAATCCATATAGCCAATCATGAATCCCTCCATCATGGCTCGATTAAAAACCTTCTGTTAAGCAGCAGGAAATCTTGAATGTGAATCCCAGTCTCATGATGAACAGCAAATCCACACCATGCTGTGTTGGTGTGAGGGTGAAGGAAGGGAGGTAAGAGGAGACAAGTGGACTAAAGTAAGAACTAAAGTTAGGGACAGATAGGGATGGGTACCAAATTCGGTACTTTAAGAGGTACCGACTGAATTCTGTAGGTACTGCCGAGTACCGATTCACGTAAAATCAAACGGTGCCATGTTTAGGTACCTAAACGCATCCTTGTGACTGTGAGGGAGTGGAAGAAGCAGGCATACTATTGGGTAGAGTAGGTGAATTTCCACTTGAACGCAGCACAGCAATAGCGTAATGACGTCAGCAGCCGCGGGCTCAGTCAACAAAGCAAGCATGGCTGAGAGAAAGTGCTCTAAAGTATGGCTCTACTTTATTAAATGTGATGGAGATTATGCTCGCTGTAATATTTGTGACGCCAAGTGTAAGGCCAGCGGGGGAAATACTTCAAATCTGAGGAAGCACCTGGTGACGCACAAAATTTTCCTTAAAGCTGAAGAGTGCACAATTTCTGATAGCCTCAGATCTACGAGCACAAAGGATTCATTCAACACTGTTAGCACGCCTGTGTCCAATGGAGACTAGTCGTCTACAGCCAGAAACACAGGAAAAGAAATGGCTTTAACATTTGGTGATGGCAGCAAATGGGACAAGGAGGATACCTGGTCCAGGTAAATAAGCCTCGTGTTTAAGGTGGTATTAGCTTGGCATTTTAATGTCAGTTATCATTATCAGGTCGGCTCCTCGTACTTTGTAACATTAATGTAAATGCTTTTTTTATTTACAGCTCTGTCTGACCCATTGTTAAACTGCACTAAAGTTAAAGTGAGGGCTGCAGTTAATTTATTAAGTTGTGGTTCATTTTAGTTTCTGGTTTTCATGTTGAAGACATTTTTGGAACAACTACAATGTTACAATACAAACAGTTGAATGTTGTTTTGATATATATCTGTCAAATTTTATGTATTGAGAAATAAATTTACATTGGAGAAATTTGAGATCCTAATATTAAACAAATTAATATTTATTACCCCATAAACACACGCAAAAGTACCGAAAATTGGTACTGTTGAGTACCAATTCCCAGGTACCGGGCATCGGTATGGTATCGGTTCAAATGTGAAAGGTACCCATCCCTAGTTACAGATCCATGAACCATAGACCTGTCGTCTGATTTATTAGAGGTTAGCCTCTTGAGGTGCTACATCTGGTTTTCTCTTTTTGACTGACTGATTGAACTGTAAACTGTTAAAGATCTCAGCGCTCTGAAGGGAAACTAGATGGTAGACAACTTCCTCTTTTTTAAGAAAAGGCCTGTCAGGCTAAATTAGCTTACAGATTTCTTAAAATAAAAATAATTAACAATTACTTATAATACTCCAAACAAACATTTATTTAGTTCATTTCATGCACACAGCTGTGTATCAATATAAACACAGAGGTCGATAAATATGAAGGGAAGTATGAAACTGATGAAACTCGAGTCAGCTAAACATCAAATAATATAAATAAGCAGCAGAGTGAATCCAGTCAGCTGAACAGGGGCAGAACAGCTAGATAAAGACGCCCCATTGTTACCAAAGACTCAGTGAATGAAGGACGGAGTTCTTCTAAAGAGGACCAACTATGAAGACAAGGTCAGCGTGAGGAGCTTAAACCAACATGTTATTAACTGACATACATGTTAAAGGGACAGTTCATTTTTTTGAAGTTGAGTGGTTTGAGCTCCATATAGCTGCTAAGGACATTAGTTACAGTAGAAAGTTCTCTCCTCTCCCTCAGTAAGACACAGTCTGTAAGAGTCTGTGATGAAACCGTACCAAATACAAAGGGTATTTTCTCCACCTACAAGAACTCAAATCAAAAAATAATACCACAGTTTAAGAGTAAGCTACACGTGAGTGTTTTTAAGTGCATTAACATTTCAGAAATATAAAGTTTATCTGGACCTAAGCCAACTCATGTCTTGTATTCCCCCGCTAAATAAAGATCTGTACACACAGTCTGTCAGGTAACAGGTAACAGAGATGCATTCTCTATATGTAACCGCATGCCCTCATAACGCAGAGGAATACAGTGAAAGCTGAGTTCTCCATGATGCACATCTGTTTCTGCATCAAGGGAAGCATCACAAAAACCATCTCAGAAATATCTGTCTTATAATGTGCTTTAATCAGTCTACAACAGGCGTCTGAAGCTGCTAGCTAACTACGGTGGAGTGATTCAGCGGAGGAATACAAGACGTGAGTCGGTTAGGTCCAAATAAGCTTTATATTTCTGAAATGTTAATGCACTTAAAACACTTATATGTAGCGTACTCTTAAACTGTGGTATTACTTTTTGATTTGAGTTCTTGTAGGAAGAGAAAATAACCTTTGTATCTGGTACGGTACTTTCCTGTTAGCGTCTATTTCTCCGTCACAGACTCTTACAGACTGTGTCTTACTGAGGGAGAGGAGAGAACTTTCTACTGTAACTAATGGACTTAGTGGACACATGGAGCTCAGACAACCACACTTCTAAAATACTGAACTATCCCTTTAAACACAGATCATCTCCCCCTTTAAGGAAATTAAAATAAAAGGAAGAGACGAGGAGAAGACCAGCATGAGCGGGAGCAGAGGGTCGTTTCTGAGGTCCAGTCAAACAAAAGGATCGTTGTGGGTGTAAAGTGTGAACGCACAAGTTATGTGACGTCACAGCCTCATCGGGACATTAACAGCTATGTGGTGGCGAGTTGGTGGGTTCAACAAAGGGTGGGTGTGTGTGTGAGAATAATCTGCCTGAAGCTTATGGAGTAGTTACAGAAATGTGTGGAGATGCATTCTGAGAGAGTGACCCCAGTTTACAGGGAGATGTATCTGCAGTAAAGGAGCCATTTTTAGGATCTTAAGGAAAATAGACTTTTTAAGCAGAGCTTTGTTTTTGTCCTAACCCCCCCCCGACCCTCCAAAAAAAGAGAGAGCTGGGTGTGGGGGTGACGGCGAGCAGAGAGGCCCCTCTGTCTGCAGCCTGATGCTGTGTTTCATTAAAACAGTGGAGCTGTGTTCAGATCGAGGCTCAAGGGCAGAGAGGAAGCTGGAATGTGGAGAGCAGCCATGGTCTCATGATGAGGCTACGACGAGGCCTCAACGCCTGAATCACAGCTCGGACACTGCTGTTCATAACTGAGACAGACCCTCTTATATCACTGCACCACCTTCACCAAACCTCTGCTGTGAAAACTCTGCTGCTCTCCTCCTCTTTCTGTGTCTGTGTGATTCTAACAACACTTCAGCCACAGCTAAATGTGAACATGAAGAGATGAACTCAAGAACAAAGGAGCTTACACCACAGACTGTCCTGAGGAGCAGAGAGTTATGGCCCTTTTCCATTAGCTCTACTCTACTCTACTCGCCTTGTGCTGCTTTTCCATTAGCCCCAGTCGCCTGCCCAACTGCGGTGACGTCATTTTGAGCGCGATACAACAATCTGTGGCTTTTTGTCACAAACCGAGTAAAAAAGGAAAGCAGAAGAAGGCTGCAGGTGGCAAGAAGAAATACCCCTTGAGAAGCACAGGAGAGTTTTGGAAGCTATACAACAGAATGAAGCCGAGGACGAGAGCAATCCAGCTGCAAAGAAAAGACGTATGAGGGTAAGCTAATGGTAGCTACCACTAGCATGCTAGCTCGTCGCGCTCATGGCTCATCGATGACGACATTGTCTGACCAATCAGTCGATGACGTCATCTTTTAGTATGGACTCAGCTCACTTGGAACCAGATTGGAGTAGGTACTAAAACTAGCTTGTTTTAGGAGCTACCAGGCTAGTGGAAACACGCTGCTAATCGAGTACAGCCGAGTAGAGTAGGGCCAAGGCGTGCTAGTGGAAAAGGGCCATAAAAGAAACTCCCTCTGCCTCTCTGGAGCCGTGTAGATGCTCATTCATCACTTTAGTATTTTCACTGCATCACCACGAGCTCCTCAACGCTGCTGTCATCCACCTCCTGATGGGGGGCAGTCGGTGCCCTGCTGCTGAGGAGAACCAGAGAGGGACGAAGGGCCTTCACAGGAGGAGGTCCCAGGGAGGAGGAGGAGGGGGAGGAGGAGGGGAAAGGAGCCACGGTGGCCCTCACCTTGTTTGCTCCAGGCTGGCGACTCTGGTTCTGGCTCTGTAAAGGGAAAATAAAAACCCCATCAGTCAGGATCGGGTGACTGCTGACAGGCGTCACAGTGGCCCCGTTTACATGGGTCAAAAAATCCTATTCACAATCAGGTTAGAAATGTCTCATGTAAACACCTTAGCCAACTGGATTCACCTGGATCTGACTGTATTTGGATCGGATTGTAAGAGGTAGTCTATGCTGATTGATAATCCGCTCCATGCTTCATGTAAACGGCTGAGTGGAGCGGATTGGGTTGACAGAGAGGATTGTTCGGTCTGTAGGCGCTCCGTAGTACGTAAGAGGCGCATAGTGACAAACATGGGGAAACAAACAGAAGAACTGGACGGTGGAGGAAACAAACTTTTTAATAGAAACCCAACAAAACACGACGTGGATCCATCTTTCTAGAGGTAAACAGGAAGTGCACCTCTTCTTCTCTTACACATTTGCAGGTAGTGGCAGAGTGACCTTCTGCACATGTCAAAAAACAATACAATCAGATTCAGCTGGGGCCATGCAAACACGGACTGAACGTGGATCTCTTTACTCAAAGTTCATGTATACAGATCGAATCAGATTCACTTAATCTGATCGATTTAAATCAGATTGAGAAACACTACCCATGTGAACAGGGTCAGTGTGAAGCTGAGTAATCAGCACAGAAGGAGAGGCGGCCATGACGGTCTAAAACACAACTGTACTGTCTACTGCAGCCCTGTTCAACTAGCGGCCCGAGGGTCACATGCGGCCCAGAAGCAACCCTCAAGTGGCCCGAAATCAACGTGATTGGGACTGTCGAGAAAAACAGAACATTTTTTTTACAAACACTGAGAAGGTCTTACAAAATTCAAACATCATTACAGACAGTGAATGTAAACAACAGATGGTGTTTTTAATCTGCACTTTTTTTTTTTTTTTTTTTAATGTATTTTTTTGGCCATTTTGTGCCTTTATTGATAGGAGAGAGACAGTGGATAGGCTTGTGAAAGGGGGAGAGAGAGTAGGGGAAGACACTCTGCAAACTGGTCACAGGCGGGATTCGAACCTGGACCGGCAGAAGCATGTACATGGAGTGCCTGGTTGCTAACCACTCTGCCAAACCAGCACCCCAATCTGCACTTTTTTATGTTCATAAGCACTTTAACATGTGCCTGTATTTACCTGTCAAAGAAAACTACAAACAAACAAAAAAACAGATATTTTCTTGATATGGGATTTAACAGTTTGAAAAGCCAACAGCTGATTTGGTAATGAAATAAAAATGCAAAAATATTTGGGACAAAATATATTAGAAAAAGCAGAAATGTTTGTAACAGGTGATATTGAGTTTATTTTTTTTGAATAACATCATCTATATATGTATATTTATATGTATATATATATATATATATATATATATGTATATATATATATGTATATTTATATGTATATATATATATATATATATATATATGTATATGAATCATCATATTAGTAATTGGTTAAGATAAGTATGTTAATAATAATGATGGTAATAACGTTTAGCTTTTTAAACCCTAAGGCATAGAAATTTTTTTTATTTTGGTTTTGTTTGCAGTTATTCCTGTTTCCTAAATCATCGTGAGTAACAAGCAAAAATGTGTTGTTGATGTTTTTTTTAACAAATGAAATATTCCTGCATTTATTGACCTTTGCCAAACAGTCAAGCAGGGAATTAAAGGGTTAATTGAGTTTATGTACTTTTGGTTATGGCAATAAATTAATAAACATCCAGTTTATTATCTATTTATTTTTCTTTTATGCGGTTCAACGGGCTCACTGGCCCGACTCATGTCCTAAGTCTGAAAATCTGTCCTGACTGAATTTCTAATCGAATAGCCCAGAGGCCTGTATCACGAAGGGCGGTCAACTTATCCCCGGTAACTCATCTATCCAGGATTAAGTAACCGCAACAATGGCCATCAGGATAACCGATAGCACGAAGCAAGTTATCAACACGGTAACTCAATCCAGGGTTGTCTCATCAAGAGCCGTGAACGCACACGTATAAGGGGAGGGGCCAGAGGCAGCTGACCAATCATGATCAAGAGAGGAGAACACGCTGAGAAGCACCAGGAATACACTGACAGAGCTTTATATTTAACATGTGAAGAGCGGTGTCTGATAGTTAAAATATGAGGATGAAAAAGCCAGAATAATGGAGAAAGGAAACACCGCAGCAGCTGTCAATCAGAGACAAAGTGAGTGGTGGACTGTGAAAATGCACAAATTACTCATCTTTGGCTAAATCTGACAGTGATCACACTCATCGTGAATCTCATGAAAATATACTGTGAAAGTGTGTTGCATGTCTGACAATTATCACCCCTCAGATGTAATCCCTCTGTAGTGAGGAGGTCGTGGGATAAAAAAAAAATACTAAAACATAACTGTGTCTGGGAGGTCGGTCTGTTTCATGTCATATCAGCTACATTTAAGATTTAAGTCGTCGTCACAATGAAATCATAAAAACACTCCGATCTGAAGTCTGACCCAAATTAACAATTTAAAAATCAGCAAGAAAAAAAAATCCCTCAAACACATGAATAAAGAGCAGGAATGACATGATGGACATGATGTGCTGTTTCACATAAAAATTACATCTCCTTTTATTTGTCAACACTTTCTAATGCATTTGAATGTATGGGAGGTGCTACAGAAGTGAAGTTTATATTGCAGGGAGATGAAAAATGACAGTGGGACAGTTCGTGCTCCGCTCCTGTGGGTCACACAGTGAATAAACGGCTCCAATATATCACACAGGTAGATGATCCCGGGCTGTGAGAACCTGTACGTCTCATAGCGCGTCGTCGGGTTGATCTCGTGGGTCAAATCTGTAATGTGACACTCCTTTTCATCTTCATGATCGTCTCAAGAGTTGTGCGCCTCCTCCCGCCCCCCACCGGGTTCAGGAGAAGAGGGCAGGGCATTGATTTGGAGAAGCTGATTGGCTAGTACGAGGGTGATCTCGCAGGATCAGATTCAACCTCCAACTTCTCCTGCTCCAGAGCAGGTTAGCTGTTCAGAATAAGTCACCATGGTGATCTACTCCGATAAGAAATGAACCGGCTTCATGCTATCGGTAAACAAGAGTTAACCCTGAAGTTACCTCGCTAACACATTAATCCTGCTTCGTGATATAGGCCTCCGGTCTACTACCTGAGGAGCTAAAACACTCAGAGGCCTTGGATTAACTCAAACTCTGACCAGAATGAACGACAGTCTGTGAATCTAATCTAAATCTAAATCTCCCACCTCTCTTTTTTTATCTTGTACACCAACGACTGCAGGAGCTGCACAGTAATTCAACTCAACTTTATTTATAAAGCACTTCAAAAACAACCACAGCTGAAACAAACTGCTGCACATAAATAAACAAGACATAAAACAATTTAAAACAAACGACAAAATAAAAAGGTACACAACACAAAAAGAGTTGTTTTAGTGTTTTTGAAACGGTTTAGTTTGTGTTATCATGTGTTATCATGTGCTGCTGCTGAAAAACTTTTCACACAGAATAATGAAGATGAAGAAGGTCAAGTAAAAGGTGAAGTTCCCTCTTGTGTTTGTGTGCTTAATGACCTTTAACGACATGTCTGTCGTGTTGATTTTGGATTAGTTAAACTTCTCTTCATGTATTTTGTGCCTTTTTCAGTGTTGTTAGCAGTCGATGATGCTGCCTGTTTGAGTTACTTACTTTAATTCTGTACACTGTTCATTGGTTAGACCTCCTGTGTTTCCTTTTTCTCTCATGATCCTGTTTTTGATCTTAAGTTACCTGTTTTGTGTCTTGCTTTCCTGAGGCCTATATCATGAAGCAGGATTAATGTGTTAGTGAGGTAACTTCAGGGTTAACCCTGATTTATCGATAGCACGAAGCTGGTTCCTTTCTTATCAGAGTAGATCACCATGGTGACTCTGAACGGCTATCCTGCTCCGGAGCAGGAGAAGTTGGGGATTGAATCTGATCCTGCGAAATGACCCTCGCAGTAGCCAATCAGCTTCTCCAAATCAGTGGCCTGCCCTCTTCTCCTGAACCCGGTGCAGGGAGGTGCACAACTTTTGAGACGATCATGAAGATGAGAGAAAGTGTCACAATACCGATTTGACCCACGAGATCAATCTGACGACGTGATATGAGACACACCGGTTCTCCTGGCCCGGAATCATCTATACCTGTGTGATACTGTATATTGGAGCTGTTTATTCCCCGTGTGACCTGCAGGAGCGGTGCACGAACTGTCCCGCTGTCATTTTGCATCGCCCTGCAGTATAAACTTCACTTGTACAGCCCCTCTCATACATTCAAATGCATCATAACGTGCTTGATAAATAAAGGGATGTAATTCTGATGTGAAACAGCACATTATTCTATTATTCAATCAGGTCCATCATGTCATTCCTGCTCTTTATTCATGTGTTTGAGGGTTCTTTTTGTTTCTTGCTGATTATTAAATTGTTAATTTTATTTTTTATCTGCTCCCATGAACTCCTCACAGCAGAGGGATTATCTGAGGGAATGGAGTGATAATTGTCAGACATACAACATATTTTCACAGTATGTTGCTTCATGAGATTCATGAGTGTGATCACTGTCAGATATAGCCAATAATAAGTACTTTGAGCATTTTCACAGTCCGCCACGCATTTTAATAATAATACTTTTTATTTCAGGGTGCTTTTCACCACACTCAAGGTCACCTAACATGAGCCACAAACAAAGAGCACATGAAGTAATAAAAAGTGCATTAAAAGCAGGCATAAAAAGCAAGTATAAAAAGAAACTTTGTCTGTGACTGACAGCTGCTGCGATGTTTCATTTCTCTATTATATTGTTTTTTTATCCTAACATCTTAACATGATCAGATGCTGCTCTTCACGTTAAATATAAAGCTCTGTCAGTGTGTTCTCTTCTCAGCGTGTTCTCCTCTCATGATCATGATTGGTCAGCTGCCTCTGAGCCCTCCCTTTATACCGCTTTGGATGAAACAATCCTGGATTGAGTTACCGTGTTGATAATCTGCGTCGTGCTATCGATTATCCTGATTGTCATTGTTGTTTGTTACTCAATCCGGGATAGATGTGAGTTATTGGGGATAAGTTGACCGAGCTACGTGCTATAGGCCTCTGGTCTCTTGTGTTCCTCATAGTGTTTCCTGCTCTCCCTTGTACCTGTGCTGATGTTTCCTCTGTGTATTTAGTGTCTGTGTGCTCAGTTCTCTGTGTTGGATCATTTATATTCCCTCAGTCATTCATGTTCTCGTCTTCAGCGTCTCTGTGTATCTCCAGTGTTCACCTGTGCTTATATAGTTTCTGTTTGTTTTCTCTTTTTGTGATTCTTGTTTTTTTGATACTTCATGGAGATATTTGTTTTGTATTTTTGGACTTTCTGTAAATAATGACTTTTGACTTTTGATTCACTTTTAGTTCTTATTAAAAACTTTTCTGTGGAGTCTGCACTTGGGTCCTTTTCCTTGTTTTGTTTGTTAGCTTTTGGGTTACAAACCCTGACAGGTGCTGCCCTCACACTGCCATAAGACTGCTTTAAAATGAGCTTACCTGCCTGGATGGTCTTCTGCCTGTGGATTTAGGGCCATCTAGTGGCTGAAGCTGGTCTTTGAGGGCAGCTGGTGGCAGCCTTGAATCAACCATAATCATAAGATAGTTATATTTATATAATGTTATAATGTGATTTATAATGTTTGCAGGCCTCTCTGACCTGTATGGGTACCGTGGCTGTGAGAGCACAGCTCTGCTCTTCAGGTGCTGGTACAGGTTACTGGTCAGAGAGAGAGGGTTAAACACGTCCTCCTCCTCCAGATGACTGAGACAACCCTGACAAAGGAGAAGACACCTTCAAATGTACACATAAATAAAGAAATGATGAAGCATTATGACACTGATCAAGCATTTTGTCATCTATCACTTCTGTTTAGGCATTTGGTTTTATTTTTTATTTATTTATTTCAGACATATTATCAACAAAAATATATAGAAAACAAAAAAAGAGGAAATTATAAGAAAGCAGATAACTAATTTATAATATTCATCTGAAGTTACAATGTTTATGCTGGAAAAGGAAGAAGTCAAACTTATCTTTTCCTCTTATTCTGTTATATATTTGATTTATGTTCCACCTCTGTACTCCAACAGCCTTATCATGAAAGCAAATTACATGGACTTATGAAATATATTTAAACATTCACCCACCTATTTTTATACACATATAAATACCTCTCTACATATCTGATTACCTACTCATATCCATATATACTTAAACACCACACCTGTTTACATGCAGATATCCAAAAATTCATACATAAATTTACATATCCATGCATTGTGTATGCATACATGTCTGTATACATGCTTTACTTTGCACACACACACACGGACATTTTGTTTTGTTTAGCTTTTTTTTTTTTGTTAATATCAAAGCACTTTGTTTACTACACATCATTTCTGTGAATACAGTCGATGGGTTAATCACTTCACCTTTTTAATGTGTCAAATGTTTTTGATCCCATCTGCATTGCTTTACAACTTCTTTTTTCAACAACTTACAGGATGCAAAGCCACGAGGTAATGTATCTCTTTCTAGTTACGTAGCGGTAGTTTTTGATGTGTGACAACAAGCAATTTTTAGAAAACTTAGTATTGTAGTTTTGTAGCCGCCTATATATGGCTACTTACAGCCCGGTGCTCTAAGACGTGTCTGAATAACATAAATTTGCTCTAGTTTTAATTGTCTTGTTCCTGAAGTTGAGTATCCAGGCCAGTCCAGCCCTGTCCAACCCGACCGTGAAGCTAAGGAATAGCATTTATAGCTAACCTATTTTGATGCTATAAAACTCATCTTAAAGTGTGTATTTCCATCAGGCAGATATCTGAAAGGGAGACTTTTTTGTAATTACTTAGAAACTCCTCATAGCTTCTTTAATTCTAGTTAGCCTTCTAAAAAACAAGATTATAGGTTAATGAACAATATCTCTAGCTATTGATTATATTGATCTTAGAATTTCTTTGTTTCTAACTCCAGCATGAACATTGTCTGTTAGCTATCTGTTAAGTCTGGCTCTTATGTGTCTTACTATTATAAATTTATGGTTTTACATGTTTTTAAATCTTTTTTTACTCTGCTTTTATATGAATAGATGTTGTGATGTTCATTTTTTTTATTATTTCTTTTTGTTTGAGTTTTGATATTTTATGTCTTAACTTGCATTATTTTACCTACTCACATTTTCTGGCTGTGTGTACATTAGCTACCAAGTACATTTTTACTTCATTTCCTATGTTTCAAGCTAGAAGGAAGGCAAATAATTTTCCAGGACAACTAAAGCTTTTCCAGAACATTTAAATTTTTTCCTCATTTTCCATATGTTTTCCATGACTGGAAAATTGGGCAATCATTTTCCAGGTTTTCCAGGATGCGTGGTAACCCTGTTTACTTCCTCATGTAAGATTTTTGTGTGTGTATTATGAGTTCGGACATACTGTCATTCTTCTTCAGCTTCACTGTCTGGATGTGAATTATGTGAACATACTCTGCCTGGTCAAAAAAAACTCCCCACCTGGATTTAACTAAGCAAACAGGTACGAGTCTCCTGTTGGATAATTACTGCATGGGTGATTATCTTTCAGCTGAAACAAGTTATTTAACTCCAGCTGATGCAATGAGCAGCTTCTCATTTCTTCAACAACCATGTCAAAGACACATCCTGTGGTCGTGGAAAAGATGTTAGTCTGTTTAAGAAGGGTCAAATCATTGGCATCAAGCAGAGAAAACATCTAAGGAGATTGAAGAAACTACTAAAACTGGGTTAAGAACTGTCCAACACATCATTAAAAACTGGAAGGATAGTGGGGAACCATCGTCAGTAATCTTTTAAATATTTGTGTGCAGTAATCAAGCTAAATGTCCAATGAAACCTTAGAGTGTGAGACCTTTTTTTGGGCCAGGCAGTGCATTCCTCACATTTGTTCTAATCCTCTGTCCGTGACTGAAATCCTCTGAGGATCACAAACCTCACCTGTAGCACCTGCAGAGCGTCAGCTGGAGGCTCCTGGGTCGGTGCAGACAGAGAGCAGGGCAGCAGCAGCTCTCTGGAGACCACCGGCTTCAGAAGGAGGGACAGAGACGAGGACGATGGCTGGAGGACGAAGTGAGACGACACTCCTGTCTTGTAAACAGACGTGAGAGTGATCAGTGCATTCACATCAGCACGTCTAACACACACTCGTGAATACACACTCACTGACCTCTGACCCCAGACCTCTGTGTGGGCTCGAGCTGCAGCAGCAGGAACAGGTCGCAGCTCTGCAGGAGGGAGAAACTGATCTGTTTATGCATGTGTGAGGAGGTGAGGAAGCATGAAGGAAACACTGCTGTGAGCACCAGGAGCTGCACTTCAGCAACATCCCACAGTCTGACCCAAAGAGGGAACGACCAGACAGGGAGGGCAGTAACACACTGAAGAAGGCCCAACACACCTCAGGGATAAACACAACATCAGCCAGGACAGCCTCCCTCAGACTGGGACAGGACACAGGAGCCCCCATAGAGTAAGTGTGCTTCACATTAGGCCCACTTTCGAACCGTGCTGCAGCGCTGTGACTTCCAGAGCTGTACATGCAGGGCGAGTACAGGGGGTGAATCTATATTGTTTATAATGTTGCTTTTTCGACATAGATATCTTGAATGTTCATATATCGATATCGATACAATATATCTTTTAGCCCTATTATATAAAGCACAAAAATACTTAGAAACTCATCTAAAACTCTCTTAATAACATTTCTCATGTTATATTTTTTATGTTTTGCTAAATATTGATTGTGCTTTAATGTTTGAAGTAACAAGAAAAAATTATTTAGTTTGTGATGAAGTCATGGAGTGGCAGAATAAAAAATAAACCTGAACAGTGAATGAAGTCCAAGATGCAGAACCAGGAAACTACAAAATCCAGTTTTAAAATTCGACCAGCTCTGCTCTTATGGCTCACTCTGTCCTTGTTCATGTGGTGTATTCTGTGATGTAGTGTTTTTGGAACAATAACAGTAATATATCTGTTCATTATTAAACCCAATAACACTCTGAGGTAGTATTTAGATTATCAGGAAACAGAAGCAGCAGAAAACATTCACACACCTGGAGCGTATGGCAGAGAGCGTGGAACAGGCTGTGGTTGGTCTCCATCTCATCCCAGTCCAGCTGCCAGCAGGTGGTGGGCCGGATCAGCAGGGGCAGGCCGTACAGGACGCTTTCACAGAGTCCACGAGCATGCAGCGTCCTGCAGCACAGACGAGCAAAGACATGACTGCAGACCCAGACACAGGACTGAATAAAAACAGCCTGGTACGACTGTTTAAGGTCTACAAGATTTTATTCACACAAAGTCAATGTAACTGTTTTTTTTTTCACACTTAGCCTCAAACTGCAGCAGTAAAAAAGGAAACAGACGTAAACTTGGCAACAGAGAAACCAGACTCTTTCCTTTACATATTCAGCCTTTATGTTTAAAAATTCATCCACTTTGGGGTGCTGGTTTGGCGGAGTGGTTAGCACCCCATGTACTTGCTTCTGCCGGTCCAGGTTCGAATCCCGCCTGTGACCAGTTTGCAGAGTGTCTTCCCCTACTCTCTCACCCCCTTTCACAAGCCTATCCACTGTCTCTCTACTATCATTAAAGGCATAAAAATGCCCAAAAAAAAAAAAAAAAAAAAAAATTCATCCACTTTATGCAGAGAGAAAGTCCAGCTGATATGAGGAGCTACTTTTCGTCTGTGTGAATGGTCTATAGGTGATCATCAAGAAGTAAACTATTGGTTAAAATTCTATTACTATGACTGTGGATGACTTATTAAACATTTACAGACACAACAAACCAGCATAAGACAACATTTTAATAGAATAAAGGAAAACTCTGAGCCTTTGCACCCAGAGACAAAACTGTAACAATCACACAGCTAAACGTTGTTTGACTTCATTTATTTTTACTCCAAAAGAGAACAAAATGGCTTTTAAGAAAAATATGTATAACATTTTTATACTGACCATGTGTTGATTCTCTTAGGATACCTTTTTTTTTTTAATCAAAAACTCATGGTTAAAACAACGATGTCCCTTTAGACTGCTATTAAACAGTGAGTGCAACACTAATACTTGTTCTGTTTATTTACTTTTAACCATCGTATTGTTTTTTTATTCTGGTTTTTTTATTTACTCTTGTTGATTGTATTTATTTGCAATGGATCAAAAACCAAGTGGACCAATATCCACACAGCCCTGTTCTCTAACCCAGAGAACTCAGCCTACAGCTAATCAACAATCACTATGGCTGGACAAAAAAATATTAGCTATGAGAAAGTGTTTCTACAAAATGTTCCCCTCATGATCTCAACCAGGATAGAGTCAAAGGCCCCATCCACACGAAGACAAAACGCTTAACAGTTTCAAAAACGATCGTCATAAAGACGAAGGCGTCTCAGAGAATGTGTGCGTCTACATGAATGCACTCCATACGCATGAAAACACATGCCAGACCCCTAGGGGGCGCTGTAACGATATGACGGAAACAAGCGGAAACAGACGAAAAAACAGTGGGCATGCGCACTTCCGGCAAAAGTTGTTGTCGTTGCTGCATGTGGAGCATGCGTGTCAATGAAGATATGAAACTATGACGTATGCATATCTCAAAACTTGCAGAGAGCCAGTAATCACTGAGCTGCATATACCGCATTTCAAAATCTTGCCACTCTTGAACCTGGTTTTATAAATGATCATTTACAGACCCCCAAAACACCGTCTTCGTATGGATGATTCAGATTCGGTTTGTCTTCATGTGGATGGGGCAAAAGATGATAGGGATTGAAGACACACTCATAACTTGGAAATAAAACTGTGCACTTCAACCAGTCACAACAAACAAAACAAACCAACTATTAAACTAAGAAACAAAAAAAAACAAATGCAATGTACAACAGAACCCTGAACTGCTGTACAAAGTAAAATGTTTTCTGTTTTCCATCACATAAATATTGTCTATAGTTTTATTTATTAAATACAATTCTGTAACAATGTAATAGATTGAGTCAAAATGTAAAAGACTGTCTTTACTATATCAATTATAATGCACTGTTTAAAATAAAGAGTTTAACAGATAACTTGCATAAAGAATGTTTGTCAGTTGTAAACAAACAAATAAAGCTGATAAAGGGATAAACACCTAATATTTGACAAGTCACCACTTATACCTTTATAAAAAAAGCCTTACTCCTGGTTGACTGTCAGTTTAATAAGGAACCTGCCTTAAACTGTGATGCTGTTTACTTTACATGAAGCATCTTTAACAAACAGACGATCATTCCTGATGAACCTTCTCTAATCTGAGGCTGTGTCTTACCTGACTGCTTTTAGTGTCTTCGGCTGCTGGCTCTGATTGGTTGAGCCCTTTGTGACGGGCGAGAAGTCTCTGATGTTCTCCGTCTTCACTCCCAAGTTTGGGTTCAAGGGGAGGAGGGCGGGGCTTATCAGGCGCTCCTGCATGTCACACTTCACACACACTGGACAGGTGAAGAAATGAGTGACAGGTGTGAAACATCAGCGTCTGTGCTGTTCATCAGACAATCTGATCTCATTCAGGAGGATGGGAATCAAAAGCAGAGTCAAACACAGTTTCAAAGCATCCACCACATTTTATAATTCCTCCACTTCCTCTGCATCACCTTCAAATCGAGGACATCAGGCTGCACAGAAAACCCGCAGGAATCGATAAAAGAGTCAATAACAAAATAAACAATAACAAGCAGAACTGATATTAACACTGACACATTTTGCTGGATGATAATTATCCAAAAAATTATTGCCAATAAACAATATCATTGTCAGCATTATTTTGAAACACAATTTTTTCATTAATGTAAATATAATATATGTCATAATAAAGTGAGTACACCGTATCAAAAGCAATAAACTTTAATTTCTTAAGAGTATTTAACTGTATTGGAAGGTCAAGAGCTTCTTATTCAAATAAATTTGACATACAAAACCCAAAACAAGTGAAGTTGGCACGTTGTGTAAATCGTAAATAAAAACAGAATACAATGATTTACAAATCTTTTTCAACTTATATTCAATTGAATTCACAGCAAAGACAAGATACTTAACGTTCGAACTGGTAAACTTTGTTATTTTTTGCAAATATTTGCTCATTTGGAATTTGATGCCTGCAACATGTTTCAAAAAGCTGCACAAGTGTCAAAAAAGACTGAGAAAGTTGAGGAATGCTCATCAAACACTTATTTGGAACATCCCACAGGTGAACAAGCTAATTGGGAACAGGTGGGTGCCATGATTGGGTATAAAAGCAGCTTCCCTGAAATGCTCAGTCATTCACAAACATTGATGGGGCGAGGGTCACCACTTTGTGAACAAATGTGTGAGCAAATTGTCCAACAGTTTAAGAACAACATTTCTCAACCAGCTATTGCAAAGAATTTAGGGATTTCATCATCTACAGTCCGTAATATCATCAAAAGGTTCAGAGAATCTGGAGAAATTACTGCACGGAAGAGACAAGGCCCAAAACCAACATTGAATGCCTGTCAATCCCTCAGGCGGTACTGCATCAAAAACCGGCATCACCGTGTAAAGGATATCACCACATGGGCTCAGGAACACTTCAGAAAACCACTGTCAGTAACTACAGTTCGTCTACATCTGTAAGTGCAAGTTAAAACTCTACTATGCAAAGCCAAAGCCATTTATCAACAACACCCAGAAACACCGCCGGCTTCACTGGGCCCGAGCTCATCTAAGATGGACTGATGCAAAGTGGAAAAGTGTTCTGTGGTCTGACCAGTCCACATTTACAATTGTTTTTGGAAACTGTGGTCGTGTCCTCCGGACCAAAGAGGAAAAGAACCATCCGGACTGTTATAGGCGCAAAGTTCAAAAGCCAGCATCTGTGATGGTATGGGGGTGTATTAGTGCCCAAGGCATGGGTAACTTACACATCTGTGAAGGCACCATTAATGCTGAAAGGTACATACAGGTTTTGGAGCAACATATGTTGCCATCCAAGCAACGTCTTTTTCATGGACGCCCCTGCTTATTTCAGCAAGACAATGCCAAGCCACATTCTGCACGTGTTACAACAGCGTGGCTTCATAGTAAAAGAGTGCGGGTACTAGACTGGCCTGCCTGTAGTCCAGACCTGTCCCCCATTGAAAATGTGTGGCACATTATGAAGCGTAAAATACAACAATGGAGACCTCGGACTGTTGAACAACTTAAGCTGTACATCAAGCAAGAATGGGAAAGAATTCCACCTGAAAAGCTTCAAAAATTGGTCTCCTCAGTTCCCAAACGTTTACTGAGTGTTGTTAAAAGGAAAGGCGATGTAACACAGTGGTAAAAATGACCCTGTGACAACTTTTTTGAGATGTGTTGCTGCCATTAAATTCTAAGTTGATGATTATTTGCAAAAGAAAATAAAGTTTCTCAGTTCGAACATTAAATATCTTGTCTTTGCTGTGTATTCAATTGAATATAAGTTGAAAAGGATTTGCTAATCATTGTATTCTGTTTTTATTTACAATTTACACAACGTGCCAACTTCACTGGTTTTGAGTTTTGTAAAATAAAACAAATTAAAAAAAAAAAAGAGAGATAAAACAATGAAAATGAAAAGGACTCTCTTTTGGGAAAAACTGCATGTAAATAAAAATCATTATACTAATTAAAAACAATAAAAATAGACCCTGTCTCTGTAAAGAAAAAAAAAACTCCAATAAAAACACACAACAGCAAATTAAAAAAACAATCAATAAAATGGAGTTTATACAGTTCTGGATTGTTTGACTTATACGTTCTCCCAGTTAATTCATTCTGTCGGTCAAACGTTTGTAACATCGCTTTCAACCGTATTGAAGTTTTGCACTTCTTTTGCATTGTAGCGAACGACACTGTCTGTGAGCGCTCACCATTTCACTCTGTTTTATTTATATTTACTTTACAGATCAAACGTCTCAGTAAGCGCTGACTGTCAGGATGGAGGCTCCGCTACACCTCCTCTTCTTCGTCACCACTACTTTAAAACAAACACGACATATCAGCTCGTCGGTGTTCATGAGCTCACACCTTGTTCATTCTGTTTAAAACCAAAATATTCCCACACTGGGGCTGTGGCAGCCGGCTTAGGAACCATCACTTTTGTGCCTTCATTTATATTAGAGTTTGTTTCCTTGTTACTCCTCAAGACGCTCACTTCAGCTCTCTGTGTATACACTAGCGAGCGGCCCCGCCTTCCTCACAAAGATTGAATGAATGACAGATGCTCACTCCGCTATAAATTCGCTACAAAACCAACACACCCGGGTGATTAGAAAGATGCACAGAGTGAGTCATCTTGTTATCCAGCCTCTTTGGTAGAAAGAGAGGAGGAAAACAAACATACATGCACGTGTCAATTTAGCGAGGCCGGCAAACTTACAGAGGACGATTTTATTTATCATGCGGTTAACTGATTCATTGATTATCGTGACAGGCCTAATCGTCCTATTCCCTAATTATACCTGTGCAGTTTCATACTGGTCAGCTGTATTTGTACCTGGACTAGGGTTTTCGATAGGAGAAGGAAGCAGGAGGTGGAGATGCTCTTTGTCTCCGGCCTGCTCCTGAAGCCATGCTTTTAACACCGTCTCCACGGCGAGGACGCTGTTCTTCACCTGCTGCAGGTCAACCTCTATTCCCAAGGTCAGACAGTCTGAGAGGAAACAGAGGCTTTAGACTGAAGCTTTACTTTAGATGTCAGAGTAACAACCACAGAAGACAACAGAAAACAAATTTAATGAGTTTCTTCCTGTATGTGCGAGCATTTCTTTTAACCACAGGGATTTTAACCCTTTAGTACATGACGTCCACTACAGTAGAGTTACATGGAACAATTCTTTTTCCTTTAGGTTGCAGCACCATGTCCAACTACCAGGTGGTAAATTCACAAACACTTGTCTTAAGTTTCAAAAAATATTATCTTTGCAGATTTCTTCATATCCAGATGTTGGATCATGAATCTTAAAATAGCAAATTAAGGGCAAACTGGGTATTATGCCTGTATTCAGATTTCAGAGTTTTTTTTATGTGAAATTTTGGTGTAATTCACAAGTAAATAGTTTGATTAAACAGCAATCATAGCTATAATTTAGATCTGATTTATCTTTATTTGCTGTTGATAAATGTTTGTCAGAGACATTTGTTTGGGGATTTTAATCAAGGTTTACTAAACTTATAATGTTGATACATGGTGTTCACTTGAAAATGGTAAGCCTTGTGATTTAGTGATTCATACAATGGTACATGTTTACCATTATTCAGACAAAGCTCAATGCCAGCAATTCTAGTCTATGTTTGGGAAATGTTGGTGCTTACATGGATAAAATCCTGTTTGGTCTAAAGCATATGTGTCAAACTCAAGGCCCGGGGGCCACATCCGAAGATTGTTTTATATAGTTTTTGTTTTTGTTATTAATGGCCTGGCGGTATGAAGTAACACACAAACTACAGATCCCATAATGCAGTGCAACAGCTGCCTTGCTGAACAATAGACAACTGGGAACAAAAGCACAATTTTTATTTAATATTTTCTGGGGGGTTTTGTGTTGCATGTTCATATTTTCAACTTTTTATTTTGACAGGAGATATTTTTATGGAGAGCAAAAGCGTTTTAAGTTATTTATAGTTTCAGTTTCTTTATTCTGTAATAAAAGTATTTGTGTCCATTTATTCATATTTATTAAAAAAAAAAGTTTAGTTTTAATGTGTTAAATAAATATTTTTCCTTTTCAGCTCTTGACCTAAAATGTGTTTTGAGTTTTAGCCCCATGTGCAATTGAGTTTGACACCCCAGTCTAAAGGAAGCAGCTTGTTTTCTTACACGACCACCAGATGGAGGCAAAATTCAAGTAACTGGTTTCACTGTTTGGTCTCAACAGACAGAACTTTTCTATTCACTGTTACTCTAATGCAACCATTCAGTTACCTAAATAATCTTGACTCATTTGGTTTGTAAGTTCAGTTTCTTTTTTATTTTCACTTCATATTTAAATTTCTGTTACAACACTATAATCACTAAACACTCCAGAAGGACTATTTAACTTACTCATGAGTTACCATCTTGACAACACCACCAAAAACTTTCAAACTTTTAAAACACAACTTGGAGCTTTATTAAAGGACTTTTCCTCTGTCATTATGGGCCAACAGAACTTTTGTTTGATGTGAGCGGGGTCGTCAAAGCGTAAGCTATGGTATAAGATAGTGTTGTGCTCAAGATCACACTACCCAGGACCAAGACTTGCCCAAGACCAGAATGTACCAAGACTCTAGACTATAAGACTCTTGTGTTGCACAGCAGCTGGATCCACCTTTTTCACTGTCTGGAAACAGACAGGTCCATTTACTCTGAAGCAGGAAGAGTTAGGAGTTCAGAGCGAGAGGACAACAGCGAGTGACTGCTGGTAATTTTATTTATTTATTTAACCTTTATTTAACCAGGTAAAAGACCCATTGAGGTCAAGACCTTTTTCACAAGGGTGACATGGCCAAGAGAGGCAGCAACACATGTCACAGTAAACAAACCAGACAGAGTACAGCAACAGACATTAAAATACAAACAATAAAATGCAGGAGGAATTTTAGGACACAATTTAAGAACACAGGCACTGTTTGATGGATTCATGTTGTCGGTTTCTCAAGGTAGAGCGGAAGACTTCCAAAGAAACAAATTCAGCCGGTTTCAGTTCAGATTGGAGGGCACTCCAAGTAAATGGGGCAGAGTAACTGAAAGCTTTTGTTCCTGTTTCAGTTCAGGAACAGAGATACATAATGTCATTTGATCGTAAAGCATAAAGGTTTTCATTTCTCAGAAGAAAAGTGCTTCAATAGCATAGATGGTAAGGGTTTCACTGGCAGATCTGGACTGAATTGCTTTACAAATGAAAACACTTAAAACTTTTCTCAATGGAAAGGATATTTTCACTCCACTTCCCACATGTTTTGGCAGGTGTTTGATCTACATTACACCGCTACAACATTATCTAATTGGCCCGTAACGCATGTGATTGATGAAACAATCGCCCAACCACCTGCAGATATGCTCTGACAGGCTCTGCCCATTCCCAAACATTTATTCTTGTAAAACACACTGAGCAGACGGACTGGTGTGTTGATCTGATCTCCTCAGTCCTGCAGATGTTCCTTCTGCACAACAACACCACACCTGAAAGGATGCTGATTGGTCCGCTCATTTTTAACTGGAAAAACATTAAATGAACTTGAAGCTTTGCATTACGGATCTGCCTGATGACAGTCTGGTAAAATCTGCAATCACTGTATCAAGGAAGGAATAACGGAACTAAGCATTAAATGTGGAATTCAAGAAAACCACAAAATATCATCATTTAGGTAAAAGCATTTTTTTCTGACTAAAATGGACCGTATCTCTCAGGAAAATGCCAGAGGGAGTCACTGATGCTGCTGACAAAGCATACTTCACTTCCTCTCCCTCCTCCTCACTCATTAACGATGTCAACATAACACACCTGCTGACCCTGAGTTCACACCAACACCTATCTCAAAGTTCTCTGCGTTAAGCTGCTGTTCATCTTAAATGATCGCTGATGATGAGCAGCCTGATGCGAGCGACACGAATGACCTCCGGGCTAACTCCAAAGTTCAGGGCAGAGCACTTTGCCAAAGATTATCACGTTTCAGGAAATCCAATGTTCTGCAAATTTTGACAATATACTGTCGACTGGACACATAGAGATACATGTGGGGACCATCTGAAGAGTGAGTAATGATATTTTACAACTTTATGCAATGTCTCTGGGTTAAATTAGGTAAAATACCAAAACAGAAACAAAAAAAACAACAACAAATAAAAAAAAAATAAAACAGAAAAAACAGAATATGGGAAAAAATAAAAAGGACTTTATAAGGCACTAGATAAAGCCAGCATCTTTGCGGGAGTTTCCATTTGAGGGGCATCGACTGAGCATTAAGTCAGGACCAGCTCTGGGTGCTTCTCTGTGGGTCTCTCTCTGTAGGACAAAAAGCAGATGTTCTGGCCTCGTCTCTCTTCCCACTTATTTCAGAAAAGACTCTATGAACGTGCCACACCCTCCTCTCTCTGTTATTAACCCCACACTAGACCCAACCTCACTGTCTCCACGGCTCCCCTTTCCACTATCTGGTGTTAAATAGTTAATGACCCATCAGCAGACGACTAATGACTCAGGGATGAGGAGGTGGTTTGGAGGCACAAAGAGGGAGATAAGATTCAGTGACTTTTGGGAGGAAAAGAAAATTCAATCTACAGAGAATCAACTAATTATGCTTTCACTTCTCCTATGAATCGAATAAGCATGCTGTGAGTTGAAGTGCTGACGTCTGACATGTGCCACGGAGCTCTTAATGTGGATTAGAGAGCTGCAGGGACTTCTCTTTGAATCAGCAGTGAAGTGGGAACTACATCCCACCACTCTGTGGCATTACTAAAACGCTGAGCCAAGGCACCGCTGCTGCAGATACAAAAGTTTAAAGGCAGATAAACAGAACAGAAAGAGCTGAGATGCATGATTCTGCAAAGCCAAAGAAGAAAAAAAGAGTGATGTGTATTTCCATTTCAGGAATGATAGCACAGAGAAGGAGAAACATCTTTGAGAGATGAAGAGATGGAGGAAAATGGGTTGAAGAAAATCAATTGCCATCCCTCGGATAATGCCTGTCTTGGGAATTTTGAGTACGAGGGAGGAAGAGACATAGAGAGAGGAGGGTTTGTAGGGAAATGGAAACATTAATGTTGACAGAAAAGCACTTAAAGCTATAATGACCACCAGGAGAGAGAGCAAAGACAGAAGCTGTGCTGAAGGTTTGTGTTATTAGACAACAGATTGTGTATCTGCGTGTAATTACATCTGTGAGGGAGGAAGAGACAAGACAGCAGAAGGCTGCTCAGCGCTCACATCTTTAAAAACACTGTCTGTCTGTCTTCTGTGTGTTTATTCAAACTGGTTTCTGCAAAGCCTGATTTAAGTAAAAGCAGATAAGTGGAGGTAGTTAGCCTTAAAGTGTTTTTGGCAGCGTAGGTAACGCAGTGCTCTGTGTTTCCACAGCTTAACCCGACTTTATAAAGAAAGTGTTCACGACAGCAGCCTCCAACGATGCAGGCGTCTGTACTTTGGATCTTACCTCAGCTCATTATTTATGTGTTATGTGTTTAATTATTCATGTAGGATTGATTCAAATATTTATGCTGAAACACAACAGAAATGTCAGGATTCACTTAATCTATGATGAGGTGTCGTTCACACAGTGTAGGCCGAATAAACATTGTCATCCTCGCTGCTGAAAGCTTTCATTCGACGTCACAAACATCCAAGTGGACAAGTACGTCCTCTACACTGTGGAGAAGTGGACAGTCTCAAGGAGTCACAGACTCAGGTGAACTGTGAGCGAAGTGGACGCCGCACTGAATGTCTGCAGACGTCACACACTAATAACAGTTGGGTTAAAAAATAACCAAATTTTAACCCACCTGCTGGTTCAGAAAAGGATGGACCCCTTTTGGGTTAATTTAACCCAACAGGTTGGGTTCTTTTTTTTCGACCCAATTTTTGAGTTGTATTATTTAACACAAAAGTTGGGTTATACTAACTATAATGTTGTGTTGTTCCTAACCCAATTATTGGGTTGCGCAATTCAGCTCTCCCAGTAGTTTGACACAGAGGCAGTTAGGACCCAGAAGGACACAGATTTTGCAGTTTAGAATAACCAACTTTATTGAACAGACACAGGAACAATTGTAGGGAGTGGGGATCAAACCCGCTATCCTTAGAGCACGAGGCAGTGACGTAGTCCACTTGACTACACAGAAGCCACACACTCATACCGCAACACCAGAGTCTTTAAGGTGAAGCAGGTTAGGACTCACTTTGTCTTTCAGAGCAGGAAACGGTTCTGATTGCCAGAGATCAGGCTGCCACCACTGATTCGGGCTCACAGGCGGGTACTTGGCGTCACACACAGGCAGAGGGGTCAGATACCGGAGAACAGATTGCCACCACGGATCAGGATTCACGAACAGGTACTCGGCGTCAGGAACAGAAGGCAAGGTTGGCAACCGGGGATCAGGCAGGCAGGTAGGTGCAGGACAGAAACGGGCCGGTACCTTGTAGTCAAGCCGAGGATCAGCGGAAACAGGAACAGAATGGGTCAGCAAAGGGTGATCAGTCCGGATAGCAGGTCTGGAGTTCTTGGGATGAGAACGAAGACAGTCTGATGCTGAGTGAGTGTGGAGCTGGTTGTGACATAGTTGGGTTAAAATAATAGCCCCATAACCCAGAAAATTGGTTACTCTTGATAAAAATAACCCAAAAATGTAACTCAACACTAGCAACACATAAATTGGGTTACCAAAATAACTCCACATTTTTTAATGTGCAGAGCTTTCATAGGCCCCATCCACACGAAGACAAAACGCTTAACAGTTTCAAAAACAATCGTCATAAAGACGAAGGCATCTCAGAAAATGTGTGCGTCTACATGAATGCACTCAATACGCATGAAAACGCTGTAAAACACATGCCAGACCTCTTGGGGCGCTGTAACGATATGACGGAAACAGACGAAAAAACAGTGGGCATGCGCACTCACGGCAAAAGTTGTAAACAGAGATTGTAAACAGAGACCACCATAATGTGTTCACGATAATTGTTTGTTCAACTCCGTGGTGATTGAGAAGAAGGAGATTTTGCTGGAACAGGGATAGTAGGGTCACTAGCTTCATCAGCACATATGCTACATGTACGTCCCCATTGTTGTCGTTGCCGCATGTGGCGCATGCGTGTCAATGAAGATATGAAACTATGATGTAAGTGTATCTGAAAACTTGTGGAGAGCCAGTAATCACAGAGCTGCGTATACAGCTTTCCAAATTCTTTCCACTCTGGAACCTGGTTTAAAAAATGATCGTTTACAGACCCCAAAACGCCGTCTTCTTATGGATGATACATTAGACCTCGGTTTGTCCTCGTGTAGATGGGCCATAGTCAAGTGCACCACCACAAAATTACTGTGATACCCTACATTTCCCATAATCCTCGTGCATTGTTTTACATTTCTTTGTAATGACCCTCCCTAATGTGGAGGGACCCGTAAACACCTGTGTCTTACTAAACTCACTCCCTTTTCCTTCTTGTTCCCTCACTTCCCTGCCAGATCATCACTGCTACACGAGTCGATTCTCCAGCCTGTTGTTAACCTTTAGATCACCGTTTGTGTTTTGACCCTGCCTGATCTCGACTGGATTTAGCCCAACGGACTTATGACCTTTGCCTGATTGTTTGCCTTTCCGAGTACCAAAACCTGTTTTTAGATTAAAGCCTTGACTTCAAAAACCTGGACTGTCTCTGCTGCCTGAATCATCACCTGCCTGATAAGAATGAGGGAGAGGAGCTGCTCTGCCTCATGATTTTGCAAAGCACTAAAATTAAGAGGTGTAGTCAGCGATGTGGGAGAAAACGAGTGGAGAGGTTATTGTTAAACGAATTTAGACCCGCCTCTCCCTTCATACCTCACCCCTGGCTCCACCCCCGAAAGCTGATGGACGTGCATAGTCATGGAAACGGCCGTAGAAACTGCGTAGCTGACCAACGTAGCTAAGGTAACCCCGATTCGTCAGAGAACTCGACTGTCATTATTGATAACATCACAACGACAGAACATTCTGTCAGATTAGACAATAAGATGAATGCCTGACGGCTGTTACTGTTATGTGAAGCACCACAAAGCTAATGTTGCTAACCTATCCAGCAGACAGACGGCAACATCCACGTCCGTTTTCAGGTCTTTCAATTCGCGGAGTTCCCTCCACCGTTGGAAAGCAACACCAATGTTGACCCAGGTCTTCGCTCTTTCATGGTCATAGCCCTTCTTTTTCACTTTTCACTCCTCTGACCTTTTTCTTTTGGGCTGTTTTCAGCCATTGCTACTGCACCTATTGCATCTCTCTCTTACGCTAACTGCACACGCTATGCAACCTACGACTCCCCCTCCCCCCTCTGTCTAATCTGTGCATGAGTATGGTCACCCCCTGGATGTGGGGGGGTGTACTCTGTTTTGGTAACTCGGCCGAGCCACAGTATTTACCTGCTGAAATTCAGAGCCAAGGCTGTGTATTGAAACCAGACTTTTTTTTCAACATGCTGTGAGTGGGGACATCTTGTGGACGGAGAGGAGAAATACGGTGAATTTGACAAATAGTGCATTAGATAAGAAGATTAGAAGATCGCTGACTACACCTTTAACTAAGATTGTGTAGAAACAGATTTCCGACTTTTGTCTTCAATTGACAAGAGTTTAACCTTCTCTTCTTGAATTACTGAACAGAAATGATAGTTCATTGTGACCTGCTTCTATCAATTACCACTTTAACAACCTAATTTTAGCCCGTTACTCATGTTTTAGGAAGAATTTCTTGTTCCAAACAGCAGCACTTTTGCTCTGAGTAATTACATTAATGTTCCTTATTTCAGGACATTTTATCCTAGCAGTGTTGTTAGAAAATGAGTTCTGTAAAATTTAAAACATGAATAGACTTTATTTTAAAAAGAATTTCTGTGAAAACGGTGATGTAAACAGTGCCAAAGGAAAGAAAAGAGGCTAGAAAAGAACAGCATCACAGGGATGCTGGTTTGGCAGACAGACAGACAGACAGACTCGACCCACACATGGTTCAGTCAGACCAGGGTCGGCTCCTGCCTGAGGCCCGTTTACTCTCTCATCCTTTAAACAAGTCTACCTGCTGACCTCTCCTCCGTCAATACAGGCATAAAATACAAAAGAAGAACCAAAAATAAAAGCAGAATACAAGAGAGACACAAACATACTATAGCTGCCAGGCACAAACCTCCAATCTCCAAAACTTCCACTTTACAGGAAATGATAAAAAGTTTGTTTTTTCTAACTAATTTTGGTAAAAACCCTCTCACCAGCAGCTCTGTTTCATGACGATGTCTTAAACCTGGATATTGTTTGCATTTGTCTTACAATCAGACTAAAATCTTCGAGCCAGCACATCGTTTCTCCTGCAGAGGAAATCCTGGAGGTGCTGTGTGGCCTCTGAATTTCTGCTGCTTGTTGGAAAACACATGAACCAACCACACAGAAATAACTGAAGGACCACGTGATAGTTAAAACTGCAATGACGCTAATCTAGTTTTAATTTCCCCAGAGACGTTCTTGTTAATAAGGCATGGTTTGTAATTGTTTTCAGAGGTTGGTATCTGTTCAGAACTTTGTCAAAAGGCTGGAGCACAGACAGACAGACGCTCTGCTGTCATGAATTTCCTCTCTGTGTAGGGACATGCCTCTATAAACCGGCCCTGCAGCCAATCACACACAAATCAATCAATCAATCTTCATTTGTGCAGCTCCAGTTCAAAACAAGTGTTTCTCCAGGCACTTTACAGCAGAGCAGGCTGAAGACACTCTCTTCATTTAGAGGTTTTAGTAGACAACATCACATCTCTCCAGCTTTAGCCTCCCTCCACTGGCTCCTTGCCAGCTTTAGAATCAATTTTAAGATTTTATTGATCACTTTTAAATCACTCATGGGCCTAGCCACGAGATATATTTCTGAGTTATTGATCCAAAATGAGCCAGGCTGCAGTCTCAGATCCTCTGGTGAAGACCAGTTCAAAAGTCAAAAACTAAAGGTGATCGAGCTGTCTCCATCAGAGCTCCTCGACTCTGGAGGAGATAAGGCGTGCAGTCTGTCACTTCTCTAAAGTTACTTTAAAAACTCACTTTTACAGACCTGCCTTTATGTGATGTCGTCTTTTATAGACTTAAACCATCTTACTTTCTCTGTTTCAGTCTTTTTCTTAGCCTTTCATTTGTGTTTTAGTCTTTTTAAGCCTTTTATTTCTGTTTTAGTCTTTTTTAGCCTTTTATTTCTGTTTTAGTCTTCTTTCAGCCTTTGATTTGTGCTATAGTCTTTTTAGCCTGTTATTTGTATTTTAGTCTTTTTTAGCTTTTTATTTGTGTTTTAGTCTTTTTAAGCCTTTAATTTGTGTTTTAGTCTTTTTTAGCCTTTTATTTCTGTTTTAGTCTTCTTTCAGCCTTTGATTTGTGCTGTAGTCTTTTTCAGCCTCTTATTTGTTTTTTAGTCTTTTTATCCCATAATTTGTGTTTGTCTTCTTTTAGCCTTTTACTTGTGTTTTAGTTCTTTTTAGCCTATTATTTCTGTATTAGTCTACTTTTAAGCCTTTTATTTGTGTTTTAGTCTTTTTAAGCCTTTCATGTCTTTTAGACTTTCACCTTCCTACTTTCTCTGTTTAAGTCTTTTTAGCCGTTTATTTTGGTTTAAGTCTTTTAGCCTTTTATTTGTGTTTTAGACTTTTTAGCCATTAAATTGTGTTTGTCTTTTTAGCCTTTTATTTGTATTTTAGTTCTTTTTTCAGCCATTAAATTGTGTTTTAGTCTTTTAGCCTTTTATTTGATTTTAGTCTTTTTTAGCCTTTAATTTGTTTTTAAGTCTTCTTTTAGCCTTTTATTTATGTTTCATATTTTTTTAGCCTTTCATGTGTTTTAGTCTTTCACATTCTTACTATCTCTGTTCTGGTCTTTTTCAAGCCTTTTATTTCTGTTTTAGTCTTCTTTCAGCCTTTGATTTGTGCTGTAGTCTTTTTCAGCCTCTTATTTGTTTTTTAGTCTTTTTATCCCATAATTTGTGTTTGTCTTCTTTTAGCCTTTTACTTGTGTTTTAGTTCTTTTTAGCCTATTATTTCTGTATTAGTCTACTTTTAAGCCTTTTATTTGTGTTTTAGTCTTTTTAAGCCTTTCATGTCTTTTAGACTTTCACCTTCCTACTTTCTCTGTTTAAGTCTTTTTAGCCGTTTATTTTGGTTTAAGTCTTTTAGCCTTTTATTTGTGTTTTAGACTTTTTAGCCATTAAATTGTGTTTGTCTTTTTAGCCTTTTATTTGTATTTTAGTTCTTTTTTCAGCCATTAAATTGTGTTTTAGTCTTTTAGCCTTTTATTTGATTTTAGTCTTTTTTAG
Organism: Scarus forsteni; assembly: GCA_036419115.1. NCBI lineage: Eukaryota > Metazoa > Chordata > Actinopteri > Labriformes > Labridae > Scarus > Scarus forsteni. Next base: position 2,351,264 of record JAZDUH010000023.1, read on the forward strand.
CCTTTAATTTGTTTTTAAGTCTTCTTTTAGCCTTTTATTTATGTTTCATATTTTTTTAGCCTTTCATGTGTTTTAGTCTTTCACATTCTTACTATCTCTGTTCTAGTCTTTTTCAAGCCTTTTATTTTGGTTTTAGTCTTTTAGCCTTTTATTTGTGTTTTAGTCTTCTTTCAGCCATTAATTGGTGTTTTAGTCTTTCAGCCTTTTATTTGTGTTTTAATCTTTCACCGTCTTACTTTCTCTATTTTAGTCTTCTTTTAGCCATTAATTTGTGTTTTAGTCTTTTTGAGCCTTTCATTTGTGTTTCAGTCTTTTTTAGTCTTCTACTTATGTTTTAGTCTTTTTGAGCCTTTCATTTGTGTTTCAGTCTTTTTAAGCCTTTTATTTGTGTTTTAGTCTTCTTTAAACCTTAAATTTGTGCTTTAGTCTTCTTTCTGCCTTTTATTTGTGTTTAAGTCTTTTTTAGCTTTTAATTTGTGCTTTAGTCTTCTTTTAGCCTTTCATTTGTATTCTAGTCTTTTTTCCCTTTCATTAGTGTTGTAGTTTTTTTAACCTTCTATTTTTTTAGTCTTCTTTTAGCCTTTAATTTGTGTTTTAGTCTTACTTCTGCCTTTTATTTGTGTATTTGTCTTTTTTGCCTTTTATTTGTGTTTTAGTCTTACTTCTGCCTTTTATTTGTGTATTTGTCTTTTTTGCCTTGTATTTGTGTTTTAGTCTTACTTCTGCCTTTTATTTGTGTATTTGTCTTTTTTGCCTTTTATTTGTGTTTTAGTCTATTTTAGCCTTGTATTTGTGTTTTAGTCCTCCTTAAGCCATTAATTTGTGTTTCAGTCTTTTTTTAATGTTTGATATGTGTTTCAGTCTTTTTTCGCCTTTCAGCTTCTAACTTTCTCTGTTTAAGTCTTTTTTAGCCTTTTATTTGTGTTTCAGTCGTTTTTTCGCCTTTTATTTGTTTTAGTCTTCTTTTAGCCTTTTATTTGCGTTTTATTCTCCTTTTAGCCTATGATTTGTGATTGTCTCCAAAGCCTTTCATTTGTGTTTTATTTTTCTTTTAGCCTATTGTTTTTTTGTCTTCTAAGCCTTTATTTGTGATTCAGTCTTCTATTAGCCTTTTATTTTTGTTTTAGTCTTTTTTAGCTTTTTATTTGTTTTTTTTTTAGCTTTTTATTTGTTTTAGTCTTCTTTTAGCCTTTAATTTGTGTTCTAGTGTTCTTTTATCCTTTTTTTGTGTTTTAGTCTTTTTTAGCCTTTTATTTGCTAGTACTGCTCTAATCATTTTAGCTCTTGCTTTTATTAACTTATTCTACTGTGTTAATAGATTGGTGTCTTTATTTACTTTAATTCTGATTGTTTTTTTTCTTTATCTTAAGTTACTCTTAATCTTTTAATAGAAAACTTTTATGTTTATAAAGTTTATAGTTTTATTGTTCTCTCTTTTTAAACTCTATTCTATTATTCTATTACTGTCTTTTTATATTTGTTTTGTCTTTAGCTTTTATTTTGGTCCTCTTTGTCCCATTTTATGCAGCAGGATTCTTGTATTGTCTGGGATCTTTGCCTTTGTGTTTGTTTCAAATGTTCTCTGATTTTAATCGATCTTTTTAGTTTTTTTTTCCTTTGTGTTTAAAGCTTTTGTGCTTTGCTGTCAAATTTACGCTTCACTTTTGTCACTCTTAATCCTTTTATAGATTACCTTTTTAGTCCTTTTATTGTTTTATCTACTGCTCACGTCTGTTGTTTTATTCTATTATTTCTACTTCACTATTATTATTTTTCGTTTTTCTTACTGACTTTATGTTTTTATCCTTTATTTTGGTCCTGATGATCTCATTTTATGTTGCATGGTTCCTGTTTTGTTGGGTTCTTCTGTCATGATGTATTCTTCTGTAACAGTGCATTTAATTTAACTTTTAGTTTTGTTTTTTGTCTTTATTTCCTTTTGTGCTGGAGCTCTTTAGTGATTAGATTATAAGTTATTATTATTATGATTATTAAAGCTTTCTGCATGACTTTCAAGGTGACTACACTGATTTTATTCACCACTGTAAGTCTACAAAATGAAATATCCAAAGTTAGAAGATGTTAATGAGGACACAGGCCTCCTCGTCCACATGAATCTTAGTAAACGGCGGTAACCTCCTGCATCCCAAATGAAAGCTAAGATAAAACGAGAGCTGATGAATGATGGAATTTCCCCCCTCATCCTTGTCTCAGACACAGAGTGACGCTGACAGAAGTGTCCTTGTCTGCCTGAGCATTAATGATGAATTGCTCATTGATGTACTTTGGGACCGTGACAAATAGGACATTGATCATCTGGTCTATACACAACACAGCAGTGGTTGTGTGACCTAATTGCTAGCAGTTGCTTATGATGAAGCCATGTGTTCATGGAACAATTAAAGCACACAGACACTTGACGAACAAGAAGACACTGGCTGTTATCTGAGCTGTCAGAAAAATGAGGCACGAAAGAGAAAGAAAAAAAGAAAAATAGTTGAGGAAAGGTCAGACTGAGGGAAATGGCTGCTTTGGGTAGATGACCACTATCTTAAAGTAAATAAAATCAGTTATAGTTACACCGAATGTTCTCGTTAAAAAGCAGAAGTCTTAAGCAGAGCCAGTGGAAATGGCAGGAGATCACACAGACAGTTTCAAGCAGAATGTGGAAACAGGAAAGGGCTGGATGGGAGAGAGGGACAGAGAGACTCCTGGAGTATGGCAGCTGGAGGACTTCTTTGAAGATTGTGAAACAGACAAGAGGGCAGATGATAAGAAGAGCTCTGCAGACAGGATTAATACAGGCTGTGCAGACAGGAGAGGAGAGCAGAGCAGGCCTGTGAGGCAGCTACTCTTATAAAGACCCAACAAGGACAACTAATGAGACTGTAGGACTGAGGCAAATACACACTCACTCACACTGAACACAGAGAGAAGCTGAAGCAGGTTAAAGGTGCTATGAGGAGAATCCATTTCCATAAAGACTCTGCTACCCGTGAGCACACGCGGCGACTGTCGTAAAGACGTGACCCAAGCCAAAGCGTGTGTTTGTTGTGATGCTAATGAATGCAGCTCGGACCTTCCTCAGAACTCTGCATTGCTTTACAACTTCTTTTTTCAACAACTTACAGGATGCAAAGCCACGAGGTAATGAATCTCTTTCTAGTTACGTAGCGGTAGTTTTTGATGTGTGACAACAAGCAATTTTTGGAAAACTTAGTATCACAGTTTTGTAGCCGTCTATATATCTCTACCTACAGCCCGGTGCTCTAAGACGTGTCTGAATAATATAAATTTGCTCTAGTTTTAACTGTCTTGTTCCTGAAGTTGAGTATCCAGGCCAGTCCAGCCCTGTCCGACCAGACCGTGAAGCTAAGGAATAGCATTTATAGATAACCAATTTTGATGCTATAAACTCATCTTAAAGTGTGTATTTCCATCAGGCATATATCTAAAAGTGAGACTTTTTTGCAATTACTTAGAAACTCCTCACAGTCCCTTTAAATCGATTTTCCTTTAACTGGTTCATAATCGATCCATAAAATCCAAAGATGGATCTTTTAAATTGGGTAGTTTTTTCTTCTTTGGATGTGCAGAGAAGCAGCCGGTGGTATCAACCCTGCTAGTGTCCGAAATGGCAATCTAACGTACTACATACTACATACTCGTGTATATACAGTATACTACATACTATAAGTATGATTAGGATGCCAACTGTTAACACTGTAGTATACTACTAAGTTTCCCACGATGCATTTCAAACCTCCGACAACAAAAATCAGAAGCACACCAGGCTATCAAATATCTCTGTTGATTCGCCATATTTGAAAGTTCAGAGGTCATTTTAGGCGAGAAAGTCACCACGTAGAATACCAAAATGTGGTCATTTGAGCCATAAAACGCACGGATGCAAATTTCATTTCGGCATTTCAGACATTCCGTTATGCACCCCACTATGCTATAGAAGAAACTTCCAGTCGGCTCCAAAACAAGAGCCAATTTACAAAAGTGTTAAAGAACTAAAAGGAGATAATAAAAGATGCTTTTATTTTGAAAACAGGAAGTTTGCTAGCGGCTGATTTTTAGCTGAATGCCGGTCAGTCTTGCATGGCGCAATGCATTATGGGGCTCACAATGTATTATGGGGCGTTTGAGTGTGACTAGTATGCCCACCTCGCATACTTAAATTTTTTTCTGATATAGTATACACTTGGGTATTTCTCACACACTCAATCTTTTCATACTATCCAATGTGAACGTACTACATACTCATGTTGACGTCACACTTAGTATGAGTAGGACGTTAATATGCCATTTCAGACACAGCCCAAGTCTCTTGTTTCTTCACAGGCTTTACTTCCTGTGTCACACCTGCTCTCTGATTGTTCCTCCCCAGCTGTGTCTCGTTAACCTAAATCACCTCTTGTGTTTAACCCCCACAGTCTTGTTGCCTGATTGTTAGCTCTGTAAAGTCACTCTCTAGGCCTTTGTCATAGTCCCAGTCTGATCTCGACCCTCTTTGTTCATAGACCGGGGCTGTGGCTGAATAGTCACCTCCTAAGCCCTTTCCTAACTACTTTTCCTTAACCCTGATGGAAACGTCATGAGGTTAAGGAAAGGAGAAAGGAGAATTCAGAAGGACCTAGGAAAGGAAAACTGGCGAGCAGAGAGAATCCGACTAAACTTTCACTACGCTACGTCATTACGCTCACTACGCTCTTTAGACAATTTGAACATTAACAACCTGGTAAAAATGAGGTGTGCATAACCGATGTTGAAGTGAGGATTGAAATAAATCTGTCCTCTCATTATCAACATGAACACCAATCAGTGCATGAAAATAAATGAACTGAAGGAAAGAAAGGCACAAACTGTTAAGACCACAATCTAATAGAGTACAAATGATTCATATTGAACCAAGTTTAAAACAGAATCAACATCAAATGTCTCATATCCTGCTCTCTTCAGAGAATCAGACTGCTGGAAAGTTAAGGCAGGTTTTGGTAAACTTTAGAAAGGATGAACAGCAGAGGGAACTCACATGGTCTGAGAGATTTGTTGTTATTGTTCAGTTGAATTCAGTAGATAACTCGCTGTTTTTAAATGCTGCTGCTGCAGATAATTGTGGGACAGAATAATTTCCTAAAGGATGCTCCGGTGTATCCTATGCTAAAGGAGATAATAAAGGAAGCATTGAGCCTCCTTTCCTAAGCATTTAGACTATTCAGCAGCTCTAATCATGGACTACTTCAGATCATTTCACTCCATTAGGAATTTCTAAGCGAAAAGGACTGTTCCACTGCAGCCCTTGTCTTTTTCCTGCTTTCCTCTGCTGATTTTTGTGTACCAAAGTTTGCTAGTCTGACGGACACCTCTGTCACCGACCTCTGCCTGTGTGAACAGACCGTCTAATAAACTCTGATTTTTGCACTTTGGACCTGACTCATCTGCCTTATTGGGTTGCCTTTGCCATTGTTCATGACAGAAATGAGACAAAAACAAGCACCAACAGTTTCATTTCATTCACAGGACCATCAAATTAGGGGTTAATTAAAGAGATAACAGAAAAAGAATCTTAAAGTTTTTTGCCATTACCAGAGAGAATGTGAGGAAGCAACTCTGTCAACACAGAAGGTCTTTAAGAAATAAAAACAAATCTTTGGAGGCCTTACATAACATGGGGTGGACTTTCTACACTGAGGATGGTGCTCAGTAATTAAAAAGACACCACAGGCTGTTCATTTTAATTATTGTTTTTAACTGATTAACAGCTGTCACAATATGAACATGTGTTTGAAACTACATTAAAATAGTTCCCAGGCCCCTACAACAGCAACAATAAGAGGACGACTGTCTGCTTTAAAAGAAGAAACACTGAGGAGTAAGACTAGTGAGACATGGCAAAAAAACAAACTACCAAGACCAGCTGGAAAAGTTCTCCTGATGGTTAAATGGTGTAACTGCAGCCCTAAACCACAGAGGCATCGACCCCTCTGTCAGGGTTTCACACATCAGTCTGTGTCTAAGTTCATTTTCCTAAAGTTAGTCAGTGAACTCACGGATAGGAGCAGAACATATTCATATAAGGCAGAGAAACATTTCAGAGAGGGGGGCTGTTCTTGTTGTGTGCAGGATAAGGAGCGACCGGTTTATCTGTCAGTGTGACTAATGGATTCATAACCTGGTGTGAAGAGTGATGCCGGCCTCACCTGTATGACCACCTGCTGCTATGCTAACATCACACAGGTGGAAAAAGTCTGACCTCGAACCAAATTAGATCAGCAACAACAAAAACCCTGCGCACCTCTGAAACTGATGCATCTTCGTCAGTAAACAAGCCCTGCTCTTTAAAACACACATCATCAAACAACACAAATGGAAAATACTGATTTTAGTGGAGCCACAACACTGACATTAGGATATGGCATCCAAAAGGAAAGAAGACTCGCATTGACACTGAAACAAATATTGGTATTGTAAAATGTTGAATTAAAAAATAAAATACAGACATTTAAAGGTGCTATGAGGAGAATCTATTATCGGAGACATAAAGACTCTGCTACCCATGAACATGCGCGGCGACTGTCGTAATGCTGCGTTCCAGTGACCTCGGAACTGGGAGTGACATCATCTCCGACTTAACAGCGTTCCAGTTGAAGTCGGAAAAAAACATGCCATCGACCAGGCTATTGTTAGCTGTTGTTAGCACACCCTGTGTTGTTGTTCACAAATATCACATGAAGAATGTGATTATCACTATGGCAGCATTTTTGTAAATATAAGTCTAACAATACTATGTATACAGCTGATCTAGAGCCACACACCCCAGTCAGAAGTGCAAATAAATGGATTATTACAGGAGCTAAATAACTGTTCACACTGGGGGCATCCATCTTTGATTGTCAACTCGGGGGTGGTGAGGTTTCACCGAGTTCCCAGTAGGAAATTCAGACTTCAGGGGACGTTCCAGTTGCAGTTTCCTACTCAGAAATTCCTACTTCTGACTACAACTGGAACACACCAAAAGACGTGACCCAAGCCAAAACGTGTGTTTGTTGTGATGCTAATGAATGCAGCTCGGACCTTCCTCAGAACTCTGCATTGCTTTACAACTTCTTTTTTCAACAACTTACAGGATGCAAAGTGACGAGGTAATGTATCTCTTTCTAGTTACGTAGTGGTAGTTTTTGATGTGTGACAACAAGCAATTTTTGGAAAACTTATTATCATAGTTTTGTAGCCGGCTATATATGGCTACTTACAGCCCGGTGCTCTAAGACGTGTCTGAATAATATAAATTTGCTCTAGTTTTAATTGTCTTGTTCCTGAAGTTGAGTATCCAGGCCAGTCCAGCCCTGTCCGACCCGACCGTGAAGCTAAGGAATAGCATTTATAGATAACCTATTTTGATGCTATAAAACTCATCTTAAAGTGTGTATTTCCATCAGGCATATATCTAAAAGGGAGACTTTTTGTAATTACTTAGAAACTCCTCACAGTCCCTTTAAAAAAAAAAAACTATTATTACTCTTTTCATGATTATCATTGATTATATTTTTTTATAAAATGATCACCACAACCATTCAGACATGAGGACCCTCCTGAAAATGAGATGTAGCATCTCAAGAGGCTAACCTCTAATAAATTTGCTTTCAGCAGAGACAATAATGATGAAGTCAGGTCTATGGTCCATGGATTTGTCTCTAACTTTAGTTCTTACTTTAGTCCACTTCCATTCAAACTTCCACTTCCCTGGAAACTGTAGAGTGTGAATTTTGCCAAATGCAAAGTAAATATTTGTACTCAGACACAGTTTGAAGAACCTTTTTTCCACTAGAATGCATCATTAATCAGAAGTGATCCACATCGCAGATAAAAACAGAATTTTACTGCACACTCCAGTCCAAACATACAAATTATTTATCAGCGTTATATTCTGATGCTCCTTAAAAGGCAGATAGTTTGGAGTAGTTTATTTTGGCATGTTGTTTTTTGTGCCCTACTTGTATCAGAGAATGAAGGGGACAAATGTGTTGCTAAGCTCACAGTGAAGGTGGAGTTACAAAGATTAGGAGATTTATCCTCACAATAATACTGTATATGTTACACTCAAAGCGGCCGACATCAAGTTATTAAAGACAGTTACTAAATATACTCTGTAGGGCTGGGTATTGATTCAGATTTCCTGCATCAATTCGATTCGATATTAAGAGGTCTCAAATTGATTCGATTCACGATTCTCTATTTGTTCAGTCTGGGTTATCTCAGTAAAAATAATGCTGTAAATGACTTTTTGACCTGGTACATTATTAAAAACTGTTTTTACATTAAGAACCGAACACAAAGCAGTTACATTAATCACATATTAATGATATACATTAATGCATATTCTGCAAGTTACTTGTTTTTTGTCCAACTTGTCTTTTCTTTCATGCTTGTTAAATCTGAAATATGTCCAAACATCAACTTTTAAACTCTCCGGTGGTGTCCGTATAGTGCTACTCACTTCCGCCATGTTTTTTGACTGCTTGCAGTAACATCTCACCAGATCTTGTTCAGTGGAAAGCAGAGCTAAACACGTGACTAACAGGGTTGATACCACAGGCTGCTTCTCGGACCGTCCAATGAAGAAAAAACTACCCACGTTAAAAGATCCATCTTTGGATTTTATGGATCGATTATGAACCAGTTAAAGGAAAATTGATTAAAATCAATTAAAATCGATTTTTTAGCCCAGTCCTAACACTCTGTCATATGCTGCATGCTACAGTTATACACTGTGTGACAGAGAGACAGAGTTTAGACACATTAAGTCAAATAAAGTTGTGGTCTTTAGGTGAAGTCAAAATATTGACCAGGTTTGCACTACCCTACTGAACATTAAACACAAAACATTATTAAACACAAAACATTTACAAGCATTCGCTGTGAAAAAAGCACCTTTAACAAAGTGTGAAGGTTTCTTCTCACTGCAGAGAGTTTCCTTTGGGGAGAGACGAGATTTCTCAAAATCACTGAAATTTCTCAAAGACATTTGGCCTATGCTGAGCAGACAGGGTGACAGCTTGGCTCACCATTTCATAATATTTGGCTGTAGGCTACCTGAACATAGCTCTTCTTTCTGCAGAAAAACATCCTGTGCTATAATTCTTGAACCTAACGGAGGTCTGTGGGCTGATGCTGATCCAAACACAGCTGTGGATGTGTGGAAATGGAATGAACACATCCAGACAATAAGGAGTTTCTCAAAGTTAGAGAGCAGTAACAGTTAATCTGAATAAATAAAGCATAACATCCCAAAATGCCTCACTGCCACTGGCCATCAGAAGTCCTTGCAAAGAAATTATAAAAACATAAAAACATATTTGATCTTATTAACCCAAGCACACAATCTGTCATCTGAATGGAAGCCTAGTACGTTAGGAACGTTTGTATTCAGGGATGCACGATATTTATCAGGTGATTTGTCCGAAAATGATGTCATTTTTTTCATGGAACCGATACGTACATACAAAAATATCAGATAAAATAAGGACACTGGGGAAATCATTTGCAGGCCCAAACTCCAGAAACAAAACCAGCTGCAGTCAAGTTTGATTGTTAAATGACTGTTGGGTCACTGCATGTTAGCATGTTATGTACAAACAAAACTTAGTCCACCAGAGCTGAGTGTGTTGAGTCTGAGCCACCTTCACTGTCAGCAGAATGGAAAACTCATTAAAATATAGAACATCAAATCATGCATATGGAATTTGGTTTTTTGTGTATCTTTACACACTTAATGTATTAAAAAAACATTTTCTTACTGTCAAAATGATAAAAGTCTTACTTTGGTCCTAGAATTAGTAAGATTAAATATTCATGGATCGCCGATTTTGATTTAATAAAAAACTGACAAAGTGCAAATATTCAAAAGTACTGTCTTTAATTAAATTATTTTTCACAAGTCAATTGTATATAATTTGTGTGTGAAATAAAAGAAAAACAACTGAGAGAATAAACTGATTAAATGGCAAAAAATGAAGTGCGATGATGAGATAAAGACATTTTTCAGATAAATTTTGAATTAATCTTCGACAATACTGATGATGACTCTATTTCCTGCTTCCTGAAAAATACAAAAGGTATCATTTACTCATTCAAAAGAAGGTTTGGGTCAGACAGTTAGAAGAGATCCTCGGCTCAATCTCCAACAACTAAAATAAACAGTGGCAGAAAAGATACTCCAGTGGACTAAAGAAGATAAGAAACAAGAACATAAGATGATATAAGACTTCACATGTCCTGGACTCTGTCTGCAGAATCAAAAGTGTGAGCTCCCTCGTCTCTGTTTCTTAAATTAGGGAGTTTTATTTTTAATAATACAGATGATGGACATGGAGAAGAGGTGGATGTGGCTCAGTGTTTGGAGCTCCAGCATCTCCAAAGTGTCGATAAACTATTATACTGCTTGGTAGAAAGTTTGAGTTTGGCTTAGCTCATGAACTTAGCACATACTCCCTCAGCTCTGTGCAGACAGGATTATTAATTTGAACTAATAATAACGATATGACGCACAACCCACTCTTTCACAGAGGTGAAGAGCTCCAATGTTTCTGCCAGTGACACATGAGGAGATTCATGGAGGCCAGTGACAAAGAGAGACTTGAACATGTATAAAACCAAGAACCCTGTGAGCTCTCACATGAGTTTTCTGATGTACTGTTTATACCGAGCAGAATAAAGACCTGGGGCTGTAAATGAGTGAAGCTGAGGCTCACGCACACAGAGACTTCACAACATAACTGCTCTAAAACTTGTCCTTCTGTGTGAGTAAAGATTTACAGAAAACTGAATTACTCTGAACCACAGTTAAAAAGACACCACACATACTGGCATGTACCAGTGCCACCCACAGCCGTCCTTCAGTAAATATGGAGGTTCCCTTTGAATTAAAAAATTCAACTAAAAGCTGAAGATACACTGCCTGGACAAAAAAAGTCCCCACCTGGATTTAACTAAGGCCCTCCTCACACGAGGACGGCCCCGTATTTTCTTGGCGTCGGCATCAAAACGTATCGCTTTTTACATATCGTGTGGCTTGTGCATTTACGTGATAACCTACATGATAATTGTAACATGCTGCGTCTCTGCATGAGCACTTGTTGCTGTTGTTGCTGTAGCTGGTGTTGTTGGTGTTCTGTGAGCAAATGTTGGTATAAAAGTCGTAGCAATATTTGTAGCTGCTGGAACAAGATCAGAATCAGCCCGGCTGCCACCATTGTTGTTGTTGTTGTTGTTGGTGTGTGTGACAGCGTGGGTTGGGGGCGGGGAGGAGGAGGGGTGCTATGAGGTCACCGTCTTTTCCGGACTTATCTGTTTATACCAACTACGGCATGAAGACGAATACACAGATATCCACCTGCAGATCCGTTTTCAAAAAAGATGCGGAGTCATGGACAAATACGCGTCTCCGTGTGTCAATATCACCAGATCGATAGTTTATTTTACCGGAGTCTTACAAATTCGTACTCGTGTAAAACCCACCTAAGCAAACAGGTCTGAGCCTCCTGTTGGATAATTACTGCATGGGTGATTATCTTTCAGCTGAAACAAGTTATTTAACTCCAGCTGATGCAATGAGCAGCTTCTCATTTCTTTAACAACCATGTCAAAGACACATCCTGTGGTCGTGGAAAACGTTTGGCCAGATCAAATCAAAGAAAAACAACAGTAGAACTCAGGGGTGTGTTTAATAGTGAAAGTAAGAGCATTTCCACACACACAATGTGAAGGGAACTCAAGGGATTGGGACTGAACAGCTGTGTAGCCTTAAGAAAACCACTAATCAGTAAGGCTAAGCAGAAAAAAGGCTTCAGTTTGCTAGGGAGCATAAAGATTGGACTGTGGGGGACTGGAAGAAGGTCATGTGGTCTGATGAGTCCAGATTGACCCTGTTCCAGAGTGATGGGAGCATCAGGGTAAGAAGAGAGGCAGGTGAAGTGATGCACCCATCATGCCTAGTGTCTACTGTCCAAGCCTGTGGGGGCAGTGCTGTGATCTGGGACAAATCTGGGACACTGGAGAAGCTTAAGAAACAATGACACAGAGAATGAGACTGTAATCAAAGATAAAGGCGATACAATGACATGTGTGTGACCTTTTAATTATTGTGGTGACATTTTTTTAGGCCAGGCAGTGTATAGATCTGACAATGAAGGAAGCTGTGCCCATTCACCCCCAAGCTTCACAGCTGCTATATTTGACTGAAATGGAGTTTAGGAGTAAAGACGAGGCCAATCCATCAGACTCATGCATTACTGCACAGATTCAGACTCCAAACTGATTCCTCTGCTTCCTGCAGGTAGATCAGGTGAGTGTGTCCACAGGAGGAACACCATAACCACAAAGACTGGTGGTCATAGAGAAAGATGAGAAAACAATCCCTGCTTCAGTCATCCTGGACTGGGCTGGATAGTAACCTTCTAAAAACAAATGCCGACCATTTCATAAAACCACTCACACATCTGATCAACTTGTCAATCAGTCAATGCACCGTCCCACCACAATGGAAGGTTGCTATGGTTACACCTATCTTTAAATCGGGTGCCAAAACTGATATGGAAAACTACAGGCCCATAAGCATTCTCCCTATTATTTCTAAGGTGGCTGAGAAGTGGATTGTCAGTTTAATCACTAAACACCTGGATAAAGGTCACACCCCTCTACATCCCATGCAGTTTGGTTTTCGAGTCCTGCATTCAACAGAAACAGCCACCTGCGTGCTCACTGAAAAAGTGAGGCATTTATTGGACAGCAGTCCCTGTGCCATGGCAGTGTTTCTTGACCTAAAAAGAGCTTTTGATACGGTGGATCACCAGGTCCTCCTGTCTAAACTGTCCCACTTTAACTTCTCTACAGAAGCTATTCAGTGGTTCAGATCCTACCTATCAAATAGAAAACAATGTGTCTGTGTCAGTAATGTTAAATCCCCCTATCTCAGTTGTTCTGTTGGAGTTCCACAGGGTTCCATACTTGGGCCATTATTGTTCTCTTTGTATATAAATGATTTACCAGATGTGTGTAACACTGCCCATTTCCAGATGTACGCAGATGATGCCGTTGTTCTCACTCATGGTAAAAGCTATAGTGATGTGTCTAAGACGCTAACATCTGTCATGTCCAGTGTTCAAGAATGGCTCACTGCCTCATGTCTGTACCTAAATACGCAAAAAACTGTTTGTATGGCTTTTTCTAAAAGATCTGTTACTTTGCGGAGCTCCAATGTATTTCTGAGGGGGGAGGAACTCAGTTTGGTGACAGAGTTTAAGTACCTCGGAGTCATTCTAGATTCGACCCTATCCTACAAAAAGCACGTGAAAAAAGTAAGCAGAACAATTAATTTCAATCTGAGCAATTTCAGGCAAATAAGATCTTCACTAACTGAAGAAGCAGCAAAAATATTTATGCACTCTATGATATTCTCACATATTGAGTATTGTCTCACAAGTTGGTCTTTTACAGGAAAAACCATACTCAAACCAATTGAATCTCTCTATAAAAAAAACCCTGAAAACTTTCGTCAAAAAATCGTTCTCTTATCATCACTGTGACATCCTTACACGTCATAATCTACTGAGCCTTGACAGTCTCATCACGCTTAAACTTGCGTGTTGTGTATATAAGATTGTGAACGGATTGGCACCCCCACCCCTGAGTCAGTTTTTTGAACGTAAATCCACCTGTGCCCAACACTAGAGCTACTACAAGAGGAGACTGCGCTATCCCAGTTAGGCGCACCTCCTTCTCACAGTCTGCTCTATCAGTCAGAGGCAGCAAAATCTGGAATGGCCTGCCAACTTCCATAAGAGATTGCTCTTCCTTTCTTATATTTAAAAGGCATTTAAAAGACTGGCTCAAGTCCAACCAGACCTGTAATCATTGTTAAATATATGTATTTTAGCACCCATGCTTACTTGTGTGTTCCCTCGTTCAGACATGCATGGCAACATCAAATATATGGGTAAACCATAAGAAGCTTGCTGCAACACTTTACAAGGTACTACTATGGTTTCATTGTGTTTCTCAACCCATCTTAGCACAACTCCAACAAGACATCCTGCTCTGGTCTTTGCATTGCTGCACCTTCATCTCAATTACTCATTCTTGACAGTTCATCATGTTTTTAATTGCTGGTTAATTGATATGTTGTATTTTTTTTTTTTTTTTTTTTTTTTTTTTTTGTATTTTTTTTTGGGGGCATTTTGTGCCTTTATTGATAGGAGAGAGACAGTGGATAGGCTTGTGAAAGGGGGTGAGAGAGTAGGGGAAGACACTCTGCAAACTGGTCACAGGTGGGATTCGAACCTGGACCGGCAGAAGCAAATACATGGGGTGCCTGGTTGCTAACCACTCCACCAAACCAGCACCCCGATATGTTGTATTTTTTACCTTAAATTTTATCTCTCCAATGTATCTCTCCTATGTATCTCTTTCTTGTAATGTTTGTCTTTGTTTGTTTTTTTAATTATGTACTATGACCCTTGTATGTCTCAATGGCTCTTAACACCATGCCAGAGGACTTCAGTTGGAAACTAGCCTTTGGCTAAAACTGGCACATTTACAGTAATGTATGATTGATGTGCGCTGTCCTCTTTAAATAAAAGGAAAAAAAAAAAAAATCCTGGTCAAAGCTCAGTGCCCCCCAATACCAGCCCAAGCATTTAAGTACTTTATACCGGGGCTCAATCACCTTTAGCATGTGTTTAAAACCAGCATTTTCCATAACTGAATATGGTCTTAGATCTGATGATATAAAAACGCTGATGGATGCTGTTATCGCTTTGGCCCGGTCTGAACTGTCAGGGAGAGGCTGCTTAAATGCAGACGGCAGTTGAATTTGTATTAGGGCTACAGCTATTGATTCTTTTTGTAATCGATTACTCTATCAAAATTTTGGCGATTAATCAAGTAATCAGATACTGTTACATTGCGCTCACTGCTATTTTTTTTTTTTACATTGAATCACTACACATTATTATTATTAGTAACACAAAACAGAAAAGCCAGGTCACTTAAATTAACAACTTATATTTCTTATTTTGAACATTCTGAGCATAAATGGGATCTCAAAATCAAAATCTAGACTTTTATTTTTACTCTGGGCCATATTTTGCTTTTTTCAGTATTTTTTTAAAGTTTGGTTATTTTTATTTTATTTGTATTCATGCTTGTCTCTTTTTGCTAAATTATTGCCTTTACTACTGTACCATATTGATGATCTTATTTTGCTTACTTTATTTCTAGGACCAAATAATATCATACTTAGATACTAAGATCATTTAACTAGCTAATGTACATTTCTATAACATATGAAAGCATTCCCTACACCTGCTTCATCTACTCACTGTCAGTGTTTCCTCTTCTACTCTCTGCAGTCAAATTAAATGTAAAGTTATTGGATGTGAAAAGTATGTGAACAAAAAACACATGATTCTGGGCAAGTAGCCTCTGCATAGATTTACGTTCTGAACCAGCCTTTACACGGAGCCATAATCAAAGTAGGTTATTTACTCGCCCATATCTCAGTTATTGATCACATTAGCTGCTTCTGTTGATGTATCATGAGTGTCATCCTGTTGTGTCGCTCTGACGCACAGACCGGATGTTTACTGTTGACGTGCTGCAGCAGTGACGACGTGCTATCATGCTAAGCTACGTGCTAAGCTAACTCCGTTTGATATCAGACACACTGCACTGTGTTTTCTGTTCGTCCCTTCTTGTAGTGACCACACACTTGGGACACTCTCTGCCATTTCTTCTGTGGACTCTCTCCTTTCTGTCCCTCTCTTTTCTCTTCCTTCATGATTTTACAAGCCGCGCAGCAGCGGAGGTAGCAGGCGCGTTGTGCCACAGAAATGACCGTCCGTGTCAAACATCATGCACTGTATAGTAGTCCAGATATATATTTATATGTATAATGATATATTAAGCGAGGCTTTGAGGCACACAATTTGCCTCGAGGATATTTTGTAATCGAATAATCGAGATTATCCGAGGAATCGTTTCAGCTCTATTAAAAATATCAGCATATGGGCAAAATTCCAGTATTGTACATCCCCACTCTAAATAGGTAAGAAAGGGGGGAAATCCAAGGAGCTATGGGTAAATGTGTACAAATACAAACAAATAACAATCAGGCCTCAATAGTAGCACAATTCTGATCATGTAAGTATTTATGAAGAATAAAAAACACAATTTTGCACAGCCACTTTAAATAATTCTATATGCTCTGATCTGCATAACAAAAATTCAATTGTTATTTGTATTTATTGTCTATTTTTATAACTTGTCGACTTAATATGTTTACTGCTCTTTTATGATGCCACAGAGGATGCCAAACAATGTTTCACTGTACAAACTCTGTTGCCTAAATTGTTTGAATAGCGACAATAAAGAACTTTTCTATTCTATTCTATCATGACAAATCAATCTTGTGTGAGGTTGTGTAAGCTGTTCTCCTGCAGCAAACAAATTCAAGTGCTTATTTTACAAAAACAGACAAACAGGACGTGTTTTATTTGTGGGTTTCCTAATGATCCAACATTTGTGTTAGAATTCATTTTCCTGTTGTGTTTAGTGTTCTTGTGGTTACAAAGAAATTACAACAGAGTGGGTCAAAACAGGTCGTTGAGTTAATCAAATGATTGATTTTGTGTAATGAAGAGTTAAAGGTCCACACATACTGCAGGTCTGAAGTGTCTTTTTAACAGAATGTTATGAGAAAATAAGGCAAAGGAACAAAGAGGGGGGAGAATCAGTGTTGAGCAGCTCAACCTTTTTGCAGGCTACAGTCCCTCTGGAGCAAGAGTCTCCCATGTGGTACAACGTGCTGAAACAATATCATTCAACAGCTCTGCTAATTACCCATGAGGAGATAAAAACAAACCACTGATTCCTTAATTATCCAAACGTCTGACTCACAGTGCATCCCATACTCTGTGTTTTTCTCTCTCTGACCTATTTCTTATCCTCAGTAAAGGAACTAGAAATTCACCGACACAGTTTTCTCAAAAACAGGACGCTCATCAAGGTGCTGGCCCGCAGATATGCACACACTTTTAGGATCTTACTGAAATTTACATGCCCAAAACTTTGACCAACTACACTTCAAGCTTTAGCTCTCTCTACCCCAGGATCAAGTCTGAACTCAAGGACAGCTTTGGAAGAGGTGAGGACAAATCAGAATGTGAGACCCAAAGGTACAAAACTACTAATCCAGAGTGTGAACGGATGGATCAGAACTGCTGACAAAAACACAAACACAGGATAGTCTGAGCACCAACAAACACTGTTTTAGTTTGAATTGACATCACAAACATTCAAATAAAAAATATTTTTAAGTCCAGTTGAATATTTCACACCCCTACTGAGCACAGCTCAACTTAAAAACAAAAAACAAAATCACAGATGTGCATGTGGTGTTTATCGATGTCTCCATGGAGTGACTGTAACATGCTATAAATGTGCTAAGCCCTGCTTTTCATCTACAAGCTTATGTAAATATAGTGATGCAAATATTTAACTAGAGAGCACAGACCTCTGTAAAG
Organism: Scarus forsteni; assembly: GCA_036419115.1. Lineage (NCBI taxonomy): Eukaryota > Metazoa > Chordata > Actinopteri > Labriformes > Labridae > Scarus > Scarus forsteni. The sequence goes on from JAZDUH010000023.1 coordinate 2,368,852, forward strand.
CAGCTCAGCCATGGCAGTGTCTTTTCCACAACACCTATAAAAGTTACAATTCTGGGTCACCAGTAGGGCTGAATGATTTAAAAATAATCTTAAGATTTTTTACCCAATATTGCAATTTACTCTGCAATTGTTTTAATGTTCCTCATCTTATGTATTCTTAAACAAACACAAGCAGTAGATCTTTTCATAGAAAAACCAATATGACATTAAATTAATCTAAGAATAAAAGATTTGAGAAAAAGTGGAGAAGTGAAGAACAGAAGCAAAATAGGTATGAAATTGCAAAAAAAAAAAAAGGGGGCAAAATTGGCAAAAAAATCCAAAAGTGGCTTTGGAAAATTGATGATGGCAGCAAAATTGGGAATTAAATGGTTCTGACAGTGGCCACAAAAAGATGAATGGGGGAAAAATAGGCATAAAGTTGTAAAAACGGGGTTAAAAAAGGTAAAAATGGTCCAAGAGTGGGAAAAAAGTGTATGAATAGAGGTAAAAAACAGGCACGAAATTGTAAAAAACAACATCACAATGGCAAAATGTTCAACACATCTTGGGCTAAAAATATTGAACCTTCTGCGATTTGAAAATTGAAACAAGCCAGATTGCGATTTAATCTAATTTGCAATTAAATGTTCAGCCCTAGTTTAGATTGACATCATGAACGTTCTAATAAAAAACAGATTTTGAGTCCAGTTGAATCTCTCACACCCCTGAGCAGAGCTCAACTCAAAAACAAAAAACAAAATTGCAGATATGTGCATGTGGTGTTTATCGATGTCTCCATGGAGTGACTGTAACATGCTATAAATGTGCTAAGCCCTGCTTTTCATGTACAAGCTTATGTAAATATAGTGATGCAAATATTTAACTAGAGAGCGCAGACGTCCATGGAGCAGCTCAGTTACAGCAGTGGCTCTTCCACAACACCTATAAAAGTTACAAATCTGGGTCACCAGCATTGCAAGGGCACCTGGGAAATGGAGTCGTACAGGCCTGAAAAACGATGTCAGTTTGTAAATAAACCACAATTCCCATAATGACGTAAAGGGGCCACACACTCACAGCAGCCGAGTATAAATGTGTTTGATTTCTTCAGTGTTGAACTTCAATGTTTTTGTGACGTCAAACTGGATTGAATCCACATAAAACGGAGAAAAGGCAGAGATCACATTTGTTTAAATTTGGCCCAATGTTGACCTATGAGATTAAAAAAAAAAAAAAAACAACACCACAAGTTGGGCCATTCTCAACATCTCCTGAGTTTTTGGCCAAATGGGTCCAGCAGTTTGTCGGTAATCTTTCTAACCAGCAGACAAACAAACCAAAGAGGCCAAAATCATATCCTCCTTAGCTGAGGTAAGACATAAGCTTCATAAATATTTTGGGTATCAGTTACTTTAGAGAGCAGTCAAGCTCTGACATACACTGATGTCATGTTCATGTTTTACATCACAAGCTAAAAGTCAGACTGCTGTTTGAGTCAATGACCTTTCTGTTTCCATTAGAGTTGGCACAGCTGTGAGTTTTTTCTTACCTTGAGTGCTCCTGTTTATGACCCAGAATAAATGTCTGTGCTCGTCCTACCTTCATCATCAGGGTGCTTGGCCTCAGCCGAGGACATTTCTTGGCCCAGCTCTGCTGCAGTTTGAACTTGCACCACCAGAAGCCGCTTCAGTAACATCAGGTCGGCATCTTTGAGTCCCGCCTCTAAACGACGAACGACCCCCTGCCCGGGCTGGCTGGTCAGAACAGTCACCTGGTGAGACACAGTCAAGGTAAATCAGCACACTCACGCCCTTTCAAGTCCATTTACACGCCGCTGATGCAGCAGTGTAACAAACTTGGGGTCAAGTGTCTCGCTTAAGGACACATCAACATGTGACACCTGGAGCTGGGCTCAAACCTGCAACTTTCTGATTACTGAGCAAGCACACTGAGCCACTGACAGCCAGAAAGACTAAGAAAATGATATAGCACTGAAGAAAATGTGAGTGAAATGAAGCTCAAGAGAGATTAAACACTTATAATGTCTCCCGCCCTCTGTGCTCCTTCCTCTTTAACTCTTGCTGCAGGTGTGGAGTGTCCTGATTGGACAACAGCAGACAGGTGCACCCGACGATGAGTGGAGGAGTTTTATTGAGTGGCGTCATATGATTGGATGGCAGCTGATGGCCAACTTATAGGTTGTGTGTTTTGTGAATATTTTGTAAAACTAAATGACAGAGTTTAAGTTGAAACAGTCTGGTTTGTAGGGAAGAGTAGAGCTTGATTTTCTTTTTCTCCTGTTTTTCTGTTAAGAGAGTCACTTTAGGTTTGTATAGTTTTTTAACTTCAGTGAACAGCTAAGGTTTTTGATTCATAAGAGTGTGTTTTATTCTTTTTTTATTATCTTTTTATTAGAGAAATGATAAATACATACACATATGAAAACTCGTGAACCAAGGCGGCAGTATATTTACACAGTATACTAATGAAAGGAAGAAAAAAAACATATTATAATTATAATATACAGTACAGGCCAAAAGTTTGGACACACCTTCTCCTTCAATGTGTTTTCTTTATTTTCATCTCTAATTCCATTGTAGATTCTCACTGAAGTATTGATGTCCACTCGTTTCTCTTAACTTAGCTGATTGGTTTTTGCCATAATATTAATTCTAACGGTTGTCTAATAGGGCTGTGACTTCTGAACAACACAAATGATGGTCCAACCCCATTAATAAGGCAATAAACTCCATTAATTAACCCTGGAAAGACTCACCTGAGAAGAGAAAACCATTTCAGGTGACTACCTGTTGACGCTCATAAAGAGAATGAAGAGTGTGCAAAGCAGTAATCAGAGCAAAGGGTGGATACTTTAAGAAACCAGAATATAAGACATGTTTTCATTTATTTCACGCTTTTTTGTTAACTACATAATTCCACATGTGTTCATTCATAGTTTTGATACCTTCAGAGAGAATCTACAATGTAAATAGTGATGAAAATAAAGAAAACACATTGAATGAGAAGGTGTGTCCAAACTTTTGGCCTGTACTGTAAAATAAAATAAAAATGATAATAATAAGATTATTTGTAGTTACTACATTCATTTTTGTGTCAGGGAAACACATTTAATCCATTTTGCCCAAATGTGGTTGAACTTAACTTTTTGAATTCTCAGGCAGTAAGTCAATTTTTCCATTTTGTGTATCTCGAAAATTATTTAAAACCACTCCTTCAATGTGTGAGGTGATAGATTAACCACCGTCGTGTGATTGCTTTTTACTTGCTGCAAGAAGAGCCTGTACTAGTTTAACATCTTTCCCTTGAATCATTAGTTGAGTTCGACCGAGATATAAAGTCTCAAAGTTCATAAGTAGATGTGTTTAAACACATTAATCAGTGTTTTGTGTATCTCCCTCCAGTAAGATGTTAACTTAGGACATTCCCAAAATACATGAAAATGGTTTTCCCTCGAGCCACATCGTCTCCAGCAGGATACTTTGGTGTTTTAATATTTTTCTTGAAATGGAGTCTTAAAATATCTTACAGCATGTTTCCAGCAGTGTTCCCTCCAGATAGAGTGTTTTATTTTCGCCTGCTCTGTCCAAGGTAATTTTGACTTCATTTGTAAATAAAGAAAAAAAGAACAGTTAAACATTGAATAGTTTGGACTGAAGAATCTTTGTTTTTTTGTGCTTTTGTGCAGGTATGAGCGACAAAGGTGTGGCCATATTTATGTTTCCTCCCTCTAGGCTGGTCATAACATCACTCAATCAATCTGTTTGAATAAAGATTGAGTTCATACCAAATGTTATCTCAAGACACTTTACAACAGGGCAATTATAGATACACGAGTTTGCATATACACAAAATACATATTATATTTTAAAGGTGCTATGAGGAGAATCTATTACCGGTGACATTAAGACTCTGCTACCCATGAGCACGTGTGGCGACTGTCGTAATGCTGCGTTCCAGTAACCTCGGAACTGGGAGTGACATCATCTCCGACTTATTGGCGTTCCAGTTGAAGTCAGAAAAAAACATGCCGATCTACCAGGCTATTGTTAGCTGTTGTTAGCACGCCCTGCGTTGTTGTTCACAAATATCACATGAAGAATGTGATTATCACTATGGCAGCATTTTTGTAAATGCAAGTCTGATGGTGTGGCCACACCGGACGCGAATTCGCCAAGACGCGCATCGAGATTACATACAAAGTCAATGCAAAGACGCGTTTGGGGCATCAAATGCCTTGGGCGGTGCATTGGACACGTTTGGCACGGCGCGTCTGGAGCGTCAAACGCCTCGACACTCGAGTTGAAAATATTGAACGTTCGCCGCAAATTCGCGTGACGCTGCGCCGCGGCAGCCAATCAGCGATGACATTCCCCCCGACGTCATTAGTTTGATGACGTGTGACCCTCCGGCCACCTGCTCCTGCTCAGACCCCTCTGAAAGATGGAGGAGAGGTTGATCTGTGCTGTTTGCCATCATCCGGAGCTATATGATTCGACGTGTGTACTCTACAGAGACCGGAACAAAAAGGAGCAGGCTTGGGTGAAAGTCTCTGAGGAGACAGGCTTTGAAGGTAAGTTCTGTAAATATTTGTTTCCAGATGGATTTGCCTGCACGGGTCATCACTGAGTCCGACTGGCTCCAGCTCTCTACTGTGTCTGTGCAGTGATGCGCGTCGCCCCTCAGCTTGTCAAAATGGACCAGCGTCAGCCTTGGGTGTTACGTGCGGCATGTCACAGGCTTTACGCGCGTTTAAATTCGCCAATTCGCGTCCAGTGTGGCCGTAGTATAACAATACTATGTATACAGCTGATCTAGAGCGACACACCCCAGTCAGAAGTGCAAATAAATGGATTATTACAGGAGCTAAATAACTGTTCACACTGGGGGCATCCATCTTACATTGTCAACTCGGGGGTGGTGAGGTTTCACCGAGTTCCCAGTAGGAAATTCAGACTTCAGGGGACGTTCCAGTTGCAGTTTCCTACTCCAAACCTGGAAATTCCTACTTCTGACTACAACTGGAACACACCAAAAGACATGACCCAAGCCAAAGTGTGTGTTTGTTGTGATGCTAATGAATGCAGCTCGGACCTTCCTCAGAACTCTGCATTGCTTTACAACTTCTTTTTTCAACAACTTACAGGATGCAAAGCCACGAGGTAATGTATCTCTTTCTAGTTACGTAGCGGTAGTTTTTGATGTGTGACAACAAGCAATTTTTGAAAACTTAGTATTGTAGTTTTGTAGCCGGCTATATATGGCTACTTACAGCCCGGTGCTCTAAGATGTGTCTGAATAATATAAATTTGCTCTAGTTTAAATTGTCTTGTTCCTGAAGTTGAGTATCCAGGCCAGTCCAGCCCTGTCAGACCCGACCGTGAAGCTAAGGAATAGCATTTATAGATAACCTATTTAGATGCTATAAAACTCATCTTAAAGTGTGTATTTCCATCAGGCATATATCTAAAAGTGAGACTTTTTTGTAATTACTTAAAAACTCCTTACAGTCCCTTTAAATAAATGAAATGGTCACCTGTCATTTAGACCTTCAAATGTCATACTCAAAGAAAGTGTTCTTGGTGCATAACTGAGATTGTGCATCTGCTTCTGCCTTTAGAGGCGCCCACACATTATCAGAGGCGACCAGGACAGACGTGAGAACACGATGTTATCAGTTCAGTGTCAGCTACACACATATAAAAAGAGGTTAAACTACCAGAGTAGACTGTTGTTAGGAGGAACAGAGTGGTGATGACAGCAGCATGTAAGGTCAGAGCTTTGGGGATCAGGATTCTCTCTCTGGTTATGCATGTGGAATAATTACAGTACACTTCCTGAAGTCCACACAGAATGTCTACATCCTTTCTAAATGTGTTTCTCATTGTTTGTAACAGAAGGTAAAGATCAGACATCGTCAGAGCCCCTCTCTTCTTCTGTTGCTCTCTGACTCTTCTGTTCTCCTCAGCCGTGGGCCCACGCTGACGCTCGCTCACACCTTCATGAGCGGTAATTACGATCAGCTGGCTATCCAGCCAGGATCAAAATACAACAGAGGAGGGGCCTGGGCTGAAGAAACGACTTGACAGCAATTAACAAGGACGAGAAGATGACAGGATGACGGCGGGTGAGTTTGAAAGCTCCCAGACAGACAGCTGCTCCCCAACATCCTGGTACTGGAGTAGGGGAGAGTGGGGTAAACTGAGCCAGTGGGTAAGATGACCCACCCCCTGATTCTGGGAAACAGTAAACAACATGCAACAACATGTGGCCCTAAATTCAGAAGGCCCTGATCACTTCTCCTGCCTCTGTTGAAGAGGAGCACCTGGCACAAATGGCTGTTACTTTTTAACACAAAAACTCTTTTTCATGTGTCAAAGTAAATTTTCAGCATGTCAGGTGTAGGGATGGGACCAATCAGTTCCAGTATCAGCATCGGCGTCTGATCCAGGTATTATTCACGGTTTGATAGATAAGATAGATAACTTTATTGTCCCAATTGGGAAATTCGTTTTCACAGCCTGCCAAACAAGAAGGACATACACAACAAGAAAAACATACAGTTAGGGAAACAGATACCAGATGTAAAATCATGTAAAAAACTATAGAAAACCATAGAGCACGCATTTTCCATCACAACCCATTGGTCAGTGGGTTGTCTTGTTCAGGATGGAGATGGCAGATGGTACAAAGCTCTTGTTAAAGCGAGCTCTTCTCCATTTCAGTGTTCTGTACCTGCGGCCAGAGAACACTGACGTGGACTGGCATGACAGACTGTGCCGTCGCAGCAGAGCATGCACTGAAAAACTTGGAATTATTTCATATCACCTATGACAACTGCTGCACTCTACTTGATTTGTGTGCTATTCAGAAGCAGCAGCTCTTGTGGTATTATTATTATTTTTGGTAGTGTAGATAGTTTAGAACAACAGACACTGACTTCTTGTTACACATTTTATTTCAAAAGTGAGACAACTGAAAGTAGACCTACTACAAGAGCCATACTCTGCTGTTCATATCAAGCTGCCTTCGTCTCCATGGAGATTGACTGTATCCTTACAGTGTTCTGCACTTCATTCAATAAATGTTGATATTCAATTTGAAACCCTTACAGTTGTATGTTTTTTGTATATCTTCTATGTAAATAACTGTTCTGTGGTTAATTACAGCCTCATAATCAAATTTTACACATAATTTCAACAATAATGATAATATTAATATTCCAGCAATAATAGCCCTGGTATCGGAATAGTATCGTAATCAGCTGATACCGAAATTCAGGTATCGGAATCGGATCGGAAGTGAAAAAACCTGGATCGGTGCATCCCTAGTCAGGTGTTTTGAGCTTTGTCTCAAATCCAAATTATCCAGGTCTAAAATGGTGTATTGTCCGTATTTTTAATTTACCAATGTAGAAAACTGTGTGACTCATTTGGCTAAAGATTAGCCTGAATAGCCAAGCTGCAACAGTTATTCCAAAATGGTGGCTATGGGGCAAAGTGAGCCACATGCTGTGGGGTAAATTGAGCCATTGGTTCTTTTTATACCACCAAAGTTTGAAAAGTTATGTTAATGTACTGAATCATAAAATACTATTTAATGTTATATTAACCAACTGACTTGTCTGATCAAATATTAAACAGAATAAAATCATGTCAAGAGTAAACAAGAGGAAAAAAAAAACAATTGGCACAACAACTCTTGCTAAGATAGATAAAAGTAATGAAGGAAGTCATGATTGCAAAGTCGATCAGATCTGTTACAAAGAAGTAAAATATTGACAGGTCAGCCCTGCATATGAAGAAGAGGGATGTTTGTTTTAGCAAGTCTGAGCTCATAAAAACTTTAAATCATACAAGTAAATGAACTTTTTCGAAAAGGAGTAATAGTTTTCTTTCCGCCAAGAACTGATTTTGTTCCTGTTTGTTGTTCAAAGCTTTGCTGGCTATCGTTTTATTTCACGAGTATCTAATTTTCCCAAAAAGTTGCAAAATTATGGCATTAAAATTTTGAAATTAATGATTTTTCTCAAGGTTGTTTAAATTAGTTTTAAAATTTCTGAAGTGCACAGTCTCTTGTGAAATGACTCTTTTGACAGGAATATCATCTTTTAATAACTCTCAGATTTAAAGTTATGAAGTCACATGATTAACTTACCCACAGACTTGGCTTAACTTTCCCCTAACCTGGAGCTACAGGAGCACTTTTATTTTGAAAGGCCACAGTTTCCAGGCTCTTTGTCACTGATACGTCTTTACAATTTCAGTTGATAGTAAACATTCTTAATTAAGAGTTTGTGTTTTCATTTTATCTCTGTTGCATTTTTCCTTACCTCAACAAAAGTAAAAACTGGCTCATCTTACCCCTCTCTCCCCTGTGTGGTATTACCAGAACGTCCCGGCCTACTTTCCCCCCTGACCCCTCCATCTGAACCGTGGTTTCTGCTCAAGAGTCCAGCAAAGACAAAACAGTGCTCTATGGAAGAAGAAGGTCAAAGGGTGGCTGTAATTGGGCACATTTTCTGTTCCATTTTAAAGAGTAATGGAGGAAAACAGCTAGAAAAACAGCACTGAGTGATGAATATAATGACATTATTTATGGGCTGTTCTGTTTCCTGCTGTTGGGCCAAAAGTAGAATCCATCCCTGAGGCCTGAAGCAAATTCTCGAGCAGGAGATAAGCACATGAAAGAGAAAATGCATTATGTAAGTGTTTCTGCAAATACAGACACACACACACAGAGCATGCTAGGGCCATGTGCCTGCTCAGTGTCTCTCTGTCTGACATGTGCTGCTGCTGCTGCTGCAAACAGAGGCTCTCACTGTTATCGTCTGTCCAGAGCTTCATAACAAGAGTTGGATGGATTTGTAAAATCCTCCTAAAAGCCCAAAGCCTTGTACCACAGAGGGTATGCTTTCATTTAACAGCCTGCTCTCAGCTCCTGTATCCTGTTACTGTAACTGGTCATTTGCTGCATGTACATGTTTGTATTTGTGTCTGATTTTGAGCCTGAAACATCCAGTCACAGCCTAAAGCTGACCTTTAGATATGTCCTACATGGTGGTGAATACATTTAGTTGTTTTGGTTGCTTTCTGGGTGTTTCTCTGAGAAAATGTGGCTGTGCCAGATTTTTTTATTCACCCTGGAACATCTTGTCTTAGGATGCAAACATCTTAAGTCAGATAGACTGGTTTGTGTTGAATAATTTCCTTGCATAGAGAGTTCTGGAGACCGGCCTTACCTCTCTCTATGAGCACATTTACCCCTGAGGATCGTGCTGTTAAGGGTCTACTGATGCTTACCTCTAAGCATGTGTTAGAGCCAGCCTGCGAGCCCCCGGCAGTGTGTCGGATGTACTGTTTAAACTGCTGCAGACTGTCCAGCACTGCCTGTTGCAGCAGCTCGCCTCCTCTGGCAGCTCCTCTGATGCAGCCCTCACCGGGGATGGACCTCAGCTCCTCTACACAGGAGCGCAGCCGGGCCAGATTACCACGGACCTGCTAAAGCACAGAACACAGACCAAGAAATATTTAGGGGGACATAAAACAACGTTTTAAGCTTTCTGCTCTAAAATGACATACTTATAGAGAAAAGAGTGAATCTCTGCAACCACAAGGTCTGTTTGAATTATTCTGGTGTCATAATAAAAGCAACACTTGAGAGATTTACCCAGATGTGAATTATCAGTATATGTGTTACTGGGACAGAGTAAATGAAGATAGAAGTAAAAATCATTTGAACATTTCATCCTCGCCTAAATAAAACAAGTTTTTATAGTGAATATCTCTTTGTAATGATGCAGCTGCAGCTTTAGAACTCTATGAATGAATGTGAAAATATGTGAACATTACTTCTGCCAAGTTTGAGTCTGATAAAGTGATGCAGAGCAAAGTTAGAGAGGTTTTACTACAGAGTGGTCAGGCCCAATCTTGGCACAGTTTGGCTCCATTAGTCCCATTTGACATTTCTGATATACCAAACTTTAGATTTCACTTTAATGTCACTTTTGGTGTTCATTACACCCAGTTACAACAGTTAGTATCTTCTTCTCCTTGTCTGTGGCAGTTTGTGAAAAAAAAATAATAATAACTAAAAATAAATATATTTGTTTTGTTTCTTTTTGGAAAAGTAAAGCAGAACTCTCTACATTTTCCCATTCAAATGAATCCATACAAATCAACCCAAGTTTGAATCAAAGTGAAACAGATTTGGATATTTGATCATTCATTTGCTTGGTGTTGACGTTGTGTTTTTGTGTAAAAATGGCTTATATGGTTGGGTAACTAAAAATTTAACTTGATGTGCAGCATGACTATTTTTCTACATGAATAGTTCACTTTTCTTATGTTTTTGTTGTAGAGCATGAAGCATTCCTGAAATCAGGTGCTTTGGGGCTGAACAGGTTAAAGGGCAACTTAGGTATTTTTCAACCTGGGTCCTATTGCCCCAAGTGTATGTGTGTATACGATTGACGGGTACAGCTCGTTTTAAAATTGGCCCAGTATCAAGGGAGCGGATGCAGCCGCAGCATGAAGCTAGATAGCAACTGCATCCCGTATAAGTTTGAGCATTAAAAGTGTTTATTTTGCCACAGACCGGTTGCGATCGCGGTGCTAGCTCTCTAATTAGCATTACCTCTGACCTGTGTGATGTCATCTCCTGTGAGCTTGTTGCTGGAAGAAAACAGAGAGGAGCGCTGCTTATCCCGGAGGACAGTTGGAAGTTTTACTGCATCATGGCTGAATATTTACCAGATTTCGAGAGTGAAGACGAGCCTTTTTTCATTACACGCATCAAGACTGCTGGCGAGGGACAGGAAGTTATCCAGGGCGTCACAGAGCACCCCACATGTCTCTGACCAGCAGGGCGGCAGCGCCTCGACGATCAGGACCCTGGCCGGCTGCCACAGGAAAGACGAGGACCAGCACACCGAGGTTCTGGGGCTGGAGAAGGATGCCTGCCTCTTTCTGTTCTCCATGGACATCTCAAAAAAAAAGAAAAATGTAAAAACCAGGTTAGGCTAAGAAAAATAATCCAAAACATAAGACAACCAGAGAAATGAATACCAAAATACAGAAAGGACCTGATAACAAACCATCGCTGTAAACAGACCTCTGATACATCTGTGGTTATGAACATCAGATATTACATAAACGTAGGCCTGTCCTGATAATCAATAAATCAATTAACTGCACAATAAATAAAAACATTGGTAAGTTTGCCGACCTCGATAAACTGACAACTGCATGCATGTTTGTTTTCCTCCTCTCTTTCTACTAAACAGGCTGAATGAGAAGATGGGTCACTCTGTACATCTTTCTTAACACCAAGGTGCATCAGTTCCATAACGGATTTCGCGGAGTTATAGCGGAGTGAGCATCTGTAGCTCATGCAATCTTTGTGGGGGAGGCCGCTGGCGCGCACACATGGGGTGCATCCCAATGTGCCACAATGCAGTCTCCTCTCTCTTCTCTCCTCTGTGACACCGTAAGTACTTTGTGAGCAGAAATATTGAATGACGTTCCAAAGCACCAAATGCGCTCGGAGGAGAGAGGAGAGAGGAGAGAGGAGAGAGGAGAGAGGAGAGAGGAGAGAGGAGGCTGATCTGGAAGAGGGATAATTGAGGAAACACAAGTGCAGGCTTCGCGGAAGTCTTTTCACTGACAGACACGCCCCTTTGTGACGTATCAGCAGCCGGCTGCCCACATGTGAAAAATGTAAACACCATGGAGCAAGATAAAGTGTTAAAGAGTAATTAGCAACTTCTTGGAAGTCATTGTAATGAGTATATCCACATTTCACAAAAAGCAGCCGATATGTAGGCCTGATGTTCCCTCAAAATGTGAGCAGTTACTAAACTTCAGTGTCTCTTTTATCTCTTTTTTATTTTACTCACTGTGCAAAGAAATATTTGACTCATCATTTAAAAGTATTCTAAGCTGGTCTTATTGATATCACAGAAAATGTTGAACACTATCATGGGGCAGTTCTTTCAGGTTTTCCATCTGTTGTCTGTCCTGATTTATCTGTGTTGTTTTGTTTATGTCTGTAACTGTGAGGCTGCTACAGTAAACAGGTCTGTTCAGGAAAACACATTTTACATTAGATAAGACGTCTTTATTTATCCCAAAGGGCAAATCATTTTTTTCAGTCTACCCAGACCATACATACATTTACAAACAGCAAACATGGACAATAATAAATGATAAAAAAAGAGATGCTCATTGACAAATATCAGCACCCAACAGACCCCATGGTCAGGCAGATTATAATGCACATCAACGAAAAGCATGTTTTATGTAGTTCCTGATCTAATCAAGCATAAATAAGGAGAGGAAGTAGTGAACTGTACATTGTTATCTCAGGCCTTTACATTTGTTTTCTATATAAATGCGCATAGAGGGGGGTTAAGTGCTTATAGCAGAATAAAAACATTATTTATGAACACAAAGTGGCCGCAATATAACAATTTAAAACTCCTATCATTCTGTGCCTGGGAAAACGTGACATTTTTCTTTTTCATTCATGTACATATTCACTTTAAATCGATGTAAAAGTGAATATGGAGTTGGAGTTTACATTATTTTCCTTAGTTCAGTTTCTCCCGTGCGCTCGGACCGGCGTATCCAGCTGTGACGCCGTCATCACTAAAAGATGTCGCTTCATGTGACGCTCCGGAGGAGAGGACGTTGGAGCTTCGAGATGCACCGATGGAAAAAGCTGAAGTGAACTTTGTGATGAGTAATTAGGGAACAAACACTGATATGAATGATGGCATGAAAGCAATGGTTCCTAAGCCGAATGCCACAGCCCCAGAGTGGAAATATTTTGGTTTTAAAAAAAATGAACAAGGGTGAGCTCATGAATACCGACGATATGTTGAATTTGTTTGAAAGTTGCGGTGACGAAGAAGGCGAGGTGCAGCAGAGCCTCCGTAAGCAGAGCCGCTTACTGAGGCGTTTGGTCGGCAAAGTAAATAGAAATAAAAGCGCAAAATTGTGCCCTCACTGACAAGCGTCATTCCCTACACTGCAAAAGAGATGTAGCTCTTCAATACGGTTGAAAAGCCTGCAGTGTTACAAACAGTTCCTGAACTGTATAAACTCTATTTTATTTATTTATTGTTTTTATTGTTGTGTGTGTTTTATTGGAGTTTTTTTTCCTTTACAGAGACAGGGTCTATTTTTTATTGTTTTTGATTAGTTTGATGTTTTTTATTTACATGTAATTTTTCCCAAAAGAGAGTCCATTTCATTTTCATTGTTTTTTTTTCTTTTTTTTCTATGTTCAATTTATTTTGTTTGTTTAATTTGTTTTATTCAAAAAGATCTTGACCTTCCAATTACAGTTAAATACTATTAAGAAAAGAACGTTTGTTGCTTTTGATATGGTGTACTCACTTTATTATGACATATAATTACATTAATGAAAAATGACGTTTCAAAATAATACTGACAATAATATCGTTAATTAGCAATAATTTTTTGGTAAATTATCGCCCAGTAAAATTTTTTATCGTGATAGGCCTACATAAACCCGACTTATAAACTGGTTTCCAAAACCCTTTGGGGCCTCTTCTGATTTCAGCATAGACAAATATGAACAAGAATTTCAGGGTTGGTTTTGTTCTGTTTTGGCTTCTGGACCTATGCTACAAGTCCCATCCACAGCCTACAGCGTATGTGACCAGACAACCTTGTGTCGTCTTTATATGAAGGTTGTGGGGCATCAATAAAGTGCAATTTTTATGTGTGATCATCAGCTGTCTGAACAACAAAAAGATAAAGTTGTCAGTACTTCACAGCGCTCTGCTTCAAACCAACAAAACATAAAACACTGACCTAACAGAGTCACTAAAGTAAATGTAGAATATAAAACTGAGACGGTTAAATAACTATTTTAATGAGTCTAAAACTTCAACATCTGACCCAGTTATAACAGCACAAACATTCAAAGCAAAAAATAATTTATTTTATAACATAAGGAAACTGTTTACAGAAAGAGAAGAAGGAGAACTGAACTTTAAATACATCATGTAGGAACAACAATAAAAAATATGTGTGTCAGTCTCAGGAGTTAAAATAATGAACTGTGCAAGAAATGGATTAAAGAAAACCAAAACCACAAGCAACTTGAAAAGAATATTCAAAACTAAATAAACATAAGGATGTAGAGCAGCAGTTTAACCCTGGACAGTAATGGCAGAGTCATAGAAATATAGTCTTAATTATGTAATGTCTTTTCTGTGTTAGTGTAGGGGTGTATTAAATGTAAATAAATTAAGCATATATATTGGTAAAAACAGTAAGTCTGTAATTGTGCATATGGAGCTTGTAACACTTTATAGTCATTATTTTTTTAAGGCACTTTGGCTCCTAAATAGTTGGCTGAATCTTGCAAATCTTGAAATTAAAAACATCACTGTAGGTGTGGAAATAAAGGGGTAGGATTAAATAAGTTTACACCTCTTCCTCCTTTTTGAGCATGTGGATTTGGTAGTTTTCTTTTGTTTCTGGTACGTGCATGTGTTTGTTTTATGATGACTACCCATGTTTGTTTTTGCATGTCTGAAAATCATTCATTCAGTGTTCATACTAGAGATAGGATGAAATATCGTTTGGCAATATATTGCGATACAGTACGTGACGAAGCGCATCGAGTTTGAAAAAAATGGGTCGCGAAATAAAGACGTCAAGTCCAGTAATAATGCATGCGACCAGAAGTGACGACAACAAACATCAGCACCAACTACCTTGTCTCCAAAAAGCCGAATGATGGAGTCAAATGAGATCGAAATTGAGGACGCTCTGCCTGGATACAAGTCATCTGTCTGGCAGTATTTTGGCTTTCTCATTAAAAAAGACGAAGACGGTGAAAACAAGCCTACCGCTCGTTAGCATACACTCTCTCTAACCTCTCTAGGGTTAGAGAGAGTGTTATTGTTTGTGTTTGGCCTGTTAGGCCTTGTGTTTTCCTGTGTGCAACTCAGACAAAAATAAAGAAGCTGTAATTACACGGTAATATTTTTTCTTTTTGACTTTTTTGATATTGTATCGTATCGATGTATCATATCGTGACCCGGGCATATCGAGGTGCAGCGCATCGTGAGTTTCAGTGTATCATCCCATCCCTAGTTCATAACAGGGCGACAAATTACAAAACCCCAAACCAGTGAAGTTGGCACGTTGTGTAAATCATAAATAAAAACAGAATACAATGATTTGCAAATCCTTTTCAACTTATATTCAATTGAATACACAACAAAGACAAGATATTTAATGTTTGAACTGAGAAACTTTGTTTTCTTTTGCAAATAATCATCAACTTAGAATTTAATGGCAGCAACACATTGCAAAAAAGTTGTCACAGGGTCATTTTTACCACTTTGTTACATCGCCTTTCCTTTTAACAACACTCAGTAAACGTTTGGGAACTGACGAGACCAATTTTTGAAGCTTTTCAGGTGGAATTCTTTCCCATTCTTGCTTGATGTACAGCTCAAAGGTCACGGGCATTCAATGTTGTTTTTCGGCTTTGTCTCTTCCGTGCAGTAATTTCTCCAGATTCTCTGAACCTTTTGATGATATTACGGACCGTAGATGATGAAATCCCTAAATTCCTTGCAATAGCTGATTGAGAAATGTTGTTCTTAAACTGTTGGACAATTTGCTCACGCATTTGTTGACAAAGTGGTGACCCTCGCCCCATCCTTGTTTGTGAATGACTGAGCATTTCAGGAAGCTGCTTTTATACCCAATCATGGCACCCACTTGTTCCCAATGAGCCTGTTCACCTGTGGGATGTTCCAAATAAGTGTTTGATGAGCATTCCTCAACTTTCTCAGTCTTTTTTGACACTCGTGCCAGCTTTTTTGAAACATGTTGCAGGCATCAAATTCCAAATGAGTTAATATTTGCAAAAAATAACAAAGTTTACAAGTTTGAACATTAAGTATCTTGTCTTCGCTGTGTATTCAATTGAACATAAGTTGAAAGGGATTTGGAAATCATTGTATTCTGTTTTTATTTATGATTTACACAACGTGCCAACTTCACTGGTTTTGGGTTTTGTATTACTGCAGTAATTTTCTTTGAGTAAGTTTCAAATCATCATTGAGCAGTTTTACTCAGCTGTAACCACACTGAGGAGACTAAAATGTGGACCAAGTTGATTTTTGTTGATCTAGAGGAAAAATAACTAGTGCGAGGCCGAGATATGGTCTGTGAGATTTCCTCAGGCTTGTGTGTGTAGCAGGTGAATGAGTTGGCATAAATAGACTGATCTGGATGTTTCCTAATCTTCTGTAAGCTGGGTGCTTTTTGTGTTCATGCAGCGAGTGTCTGACGATCTGATCTGCGTGTGTGTGCAGAAACATTCACAGGAGGCAGCAGAGCGTCCTGTCTGCTAAACGCTCTGAAGAGTTTCATTGTTCACAGCTGGTACAACACGAGAGATCAAATCAACGCCAATCAGAGGAGATGTTGGGCTATAGAAACAAGTCAAAGGGATGATTTAATTTACAAATAACCTTTTCTTAGGAGTGATGAGTATAAAGTCATGTTTGCCATATTTGAACACATTGAAATGAAACTGAAGGAGCCTGCTGATTGTGACTAAAAACAAGGCCTCATCAGCCTCACATCAGATTTAATCTGAAAATAGCAGCAGAACTGATGTGTCCTGTAGAAAATGCCCAGGGGATTGTACTTTTCTATCAAACAAAAGCCACTGACAAATCTAATCCTGTGCAAGCCGCGGCTGAGCTCTGAATTAAACATCTCCTCCTCTAAACCCTGCTGCTCCTCCTGTGAAGGGTCCATTTACTGTTTCTGTTGTGCACACACACACACTATGTTTGATTTTTAGTCCACCTCTCCTGTCTGAAACTTAGTTTTACTCTGCTGTGACAAACCGGTCACTCTTCCAGCTCACACATCTTTAGTCTTCACATTTATTTACAGGTGAAACAAACTGTTTCCATGCCTGAAAACTGATCGGACATCTACAGCCTGCCTCATCAGAAAACTCTTCAGCATGAGTCTGAATCTGCTAAAGATTTCCTACCATACTACCAACCACCTGACGATGTGCCCTTGAGCAAGACACCAAACCCCACGCTGCTCCCACTGCTGCGTCAGCGATGTGTAAATGGGCATGAAAGTGTGTGCATATATAGTGTAAAGCTGCTTTGATTCACAAATGGGGCTAAACGATTTGAGAAAATGATCTAATTGCGATATTTTTCCCCAATATTGCGATTTACTCTGCGATTGTTTTAATGTTCCTCATCTTATGTATTCTTAAACAAACATAAGCAGTAGATCTTTTTATAGTAAAACCAATATGACATTAAATTTATCTAAGGAGAAAAGATTTGAGAAAAAGTGGAGAAGTGAAGAACAGAAGCAAAATAGGTATGAAATTGTTAAAACTGGGTAAAAAAAAAGGACAGCAGATTAGCAGAAAAAAAGTTAGGCATCAGGACAATTATGGATTTTTTCATGCAGTATGAGCAACACTCTGGAGGCACTTTTTTTTATGGACCTTTTACAGGCGCCGTCTCTGTTAGATGGACCCCCGAGCTGATTTTCCATCAAAACAAGACGCCATGAGACATCAAAAAAGTGCTCCAGAGTGTTGCTCAGCATGAGGGTGAGTAGAAAATGAGGCCAAATCGTTGTTTGGGTGCAGTGTTCCTTTAATAGGTGCAAAACAGTTATGAAATTGCAAAAAAAAAAAGGTAAAAAAAATTCAAAGGTGACTAAGGGAAATTGATTATAGCAGCAAAATTTGGATTAAATTTCAAAAACCATGTAAAAATTCCAAACATGGTCTGACAGTGACCAAAAATAAAAAAAAAGATGAATGGGAGCAAGATAGGCATAAAGTTGTAAAAACTGGGTTAAAAATGCTATAATAGGCATGAAATTGCAAAAAACTACATCACAATGCCAAAATGTTTTTTTTGGGTTAAAAATATTGCACTGTCTGAGGTGCTGGTTTGGCGGAGTGGTTAGCAACCCATGTACTTGCTTCTGCCGGTCCAGGTTCGAATCCCGCCTGTGACCAGTTTGCAGAGTGTCTTCCCCTACTCTCTCACCCCCTTTCTCAAGCCTATCCACTGTCTCTGTCCTATCAATAAAGGCACAAAATGCCCAAAAAATACATAAAAAATAAAAATAAAAAAAAATATTGCACTGTCTGCGATTTGAAAAGCCACATTGCGATTTAATCCAATTTGCAATTAATTGTTCAGCCCTAGTCACAAATACTAGAAAAGCTCTGTATAAGCTCAAGTCCATTTACCATTTTTCATGTCTTAATGTTGCCGAGTGGTGAGCACATGGTGGATTCATGTTGGGTCTTAGTTTACAGTATAAAGTACTAAACAAAATAATAGAAATAAAATAAATGAAGAGGGTCTTACAGAGTTCCTTTGCTATCATCCTTGAAAATAAAAATGATGATCAGTCTCACAGCATAACAAAACACTTTGAATCTTGTAACGTAGCATAAATCTTATTTTGTAAAAACAAACACTGCATCACATTACAAGGTCAAATTTAAAATGTAAAATAAACATTTCAAGTTATGTCCATATTGACCTTTACCACAGTCAGAAAACAACTCTTGGCCTGTTGAAGAAGTTTATATCACCGTGCTATAATGTGATAATGGTAACTATTCACCATCATTATGTCATGGGTATGTTTAACAAATTCAGCTTCCTGCTGTAACGTGATACATTTCATGTCACTACAATGTATAATTTTCTGTAAATAACTTCATACTAATCCCTATTTTTACTCTGAAGGGTGACAGCTTTATGCTTTCTAACTGTGGTTTTCAGATGGTGGGGCAGGGCACACTGGTGTGCCTTGGAACTAGAGCTGAAACGATTCCTCGAATATTCGCGAGTACTCGATTACAAAATATCCTCGAAATAAATTTTGTGCCTCGATGCCTCGTTTAATATATAATTATACATATAAATATATATCTGGACTACTATACAGTGCACAGTGTTTGACACGGACGGTCATTTCTGTGACACAACGCGACTGCTACCTCTGCTGCTGCGCGGCTTGTAAAATCATGAAGGAAGAGAAAAGAGAGGGACAGAAAGGAGAGAGTCCACAGAAGAAATGGCAGAGAGTGTCCCAAGTGTGTGGTCACTACAAGAAGGGACAAAAAGAAAACACAGTGCAGTGTGTCTGATGTCAAACAGAGTTAGCCTAGCACGTAGCTTAGCATGATAGCACGTCGTTAGGGCTGCAACTATGACTATGACAGCATTTTAAATAAGCTCATCACAGACATGCGTCCTCTTTCCATGGTGGAGGACACAGGATTTAAGAACATGATCAAGGATTTCAATCCAAACTACACAATGCCCTCCAGAACACACTTCACAAATATAATTTCAGAATTATATTACTGCTTTGTAAATCAGTATTGTATTGGCTTTGTTTTAAGCCAGAACTGGTTTAAACTTTGAAATTTGTTAAAATAAAAACCCTTTTCTGAAGAATAAACGGCATTTGGTTGCTCATTTTGAAAGCCCTAACATGTTGCATTGTATACAATTGATTTATTTGTTTAAAAACAAAAAAGTATATTTTGTTAGAGTACTTGAGTACTCGAAGAAATAATTGACAGAGTACTCGATTCCAAAAATACTCGATAGTTGCAGCTCTACTTGGAACATCTCAATCATAAGCTCACAATAGACCAAACAAGTAATGACTAACTGAACTAATGAATCCAGTTGCTAATGGTATGTTTTTATGGTCAAGGAATCTAAATATTTAGATGAAATAAAGTTAGGACCAATATTTATAGTCAAAATCACAATATGGCTGAGGACTGTGGCTCTGGTGGAGGTCTGCGCTCTCCGAGTGCTTTTCTAGTTACATTAGTAATATTTTTTTTCCATATATTATTAAGAATCTGTAGATGTATGTTGAACAGACTGATGTGAAACTAGATACACACAATAAAGATGCTGTATATGGTAAGCCTTGACATTGTAGCTTGTTTTAGGTATGCTCTTAATTGATTTGGCACAGCACATATGTGTGCCCTCAGGTCAGGGGTCAGTCAACAGAATATTTTCCATTGTTTACTAAAGTTTTTCTCCCTCTGTCACTCCAACACTGTCTCTCCCTCCTCTCTCTGTCCCCTATTATAATAGTTTTTGTTCCTGTCTCTGGTTTTCAGTCTTATTGGTTAATCTGGAACGTAGATGTGGACCTACTTGGCTTCAGCTACTACCACTGCAAATATTTTACCTTCCCTTTAGCCCCATTATAGGTGCTGATATAAACTTCAGACCAATTAAACACATGGTAGTTTTCTCACTAAAGCTTCTAATCACTTTTTTTCTTCCATCAGAACCCCATTAAACTGGATTATATAATCTTTCAAAGTACATGAAGTATGGCCATATTCACACAATCTCATAAAATATGATGTCCACTAAAATATCTTTTATCCATTAGTACCACCTAAAACTGCTGTTATTGTAAAGGTGACCTTTTGGTCTATAGACTTTAATGAATATTTTACTGTGTACTTTCTTAGTAATTTACTTTCAAACAAGAAATACTACCACATATTGCCCTTGCATACAGTCCAAGAGGTCATCTTTATAATGATCATAGTTTTATGAAGTACTAAATGAAGGAAAGATTTTATAAGACTTTTATAAAAGTATGTCTTCTTAGTATTGCAGTATTTCATTCCCATTTAGAAAAGAAATGCTCAAAAAAGTGAATAAACTGCTTCATAGAGCCTGCAAACAGTCCAGGGGGTCGTATTTACAGTGATATGAGGTATAATTAAAAGGAAAAAGGGTTTATTACATTTTTAAGTCTGACTTAAAGGGCTCAGAATACAACGAAATGTCTTAATCAATCACCGTCGGACGTGGATGAAGTATTATTACACATCCCATCATTAATGTTGGAAACAGAGGCATCTGAGAGCCACCATTAAGTCCAGACTCTTGTATTTCATGTACAAGGGCGGACTGGCCATCGGGAGCACCGGGAGGTTTCCCGGTGGTCCGCTGCCTCGGTGGGCCGGTACGGTCAAGACCGAGGAAAAAAAAAGGACTCCACCGCTGGTTTACCGTTTCTCTAGTGTCTGGCCAAGGGCGGTGGGCCGCGGTCGCAACATGAGAGAGGTGGGCGGGGTGGATCAGGCTGTGGCAGAGTCGCCTGTCAATCACGCTGCTCGAACGGGGGACAGTCATGGATGTATAACAGGGCTGCCAACTTTCACGCATTAGCCGTGAGACTCACGCATTTGGTTGGTTTCGCACGCACTCACGCCACAGTCCGATTTCTCACGCTCAAGTCAGAGGCACAAAAGCGCAGAGAGAACGCAGAGGTCGTGTGGTGTAATGTACAAGATATGCAGGTATGCACCCTGTATCCACTAGAAAACGCCAAGAAATACCATATAACCACTATAAAACATACTTATAGGATGGTTGTGCGACTTTAACTTTCACTTTCCGTGTACGCGCGCTCCTCTTTGTGCCGGTGTGCGTAAAGGCGCAGAGAGACGCGCATCCCAGCAGTGAGAGATCGTCAGTCACTATGTGTGATTTTATATTTCAAACTGTGTCTTGATAGCTCATGAACACATTTTAAATGAACACAGAGTCTTAAAAAAAAGACGAGTCAACCTTTTGATGAATCAAAAGTCAACATTGTTCATCAGTCCATCTGAGCTGCTGTTTTCACTCACTCACTGTTTTCTAAATATAAATTCATCCTGAGGTTCCCTGGATCACATATTCTTCATTATGTGAGCAATCTTTTAAGGATCAAGCTTCAAATACAATCTACTAGTGCAGTGGTTCTCAACCTGTGGCTGGAGGCCCATAGGTGGGTCTCAGGGCCATTATTAGTGGACGGTGCATAAATGAGGTAAAAATGTCTTTAGTGTGTGGGGGCCTAAAAGGACAAACATTCATCAGAGTATGTCAGAGTTTATCCACTAGAATAAAACAAAAATTAAACAGCTGGTCGTGCCCCCTCCTTCTGTAAAGTTGTTCCCCCAAAATCCCCACTGTAAACACAAATAAAGGTTTTCCAATTGTATGGTTATGTTTTCTGACTGTACAATACGAGTCAAGTCTTATAAACATTTTAGTTGAAAATTTAAACTCTTGAAAGATTTTAACCTCAACTCCCACTCCCCTCTGCCTGGCTGTGACATCCTCATCCTCTCATTTATGACACAAATATTAGATGTTAACTTGAACAGATCAAGTTTCTAATTAAATTCTGACTCTTCATTTTCACTCCTTATTGTCCTCCAATTAAAATTACTACATATATTTTCAAAGTTTTTTTAATAGATACTTCATAGTAATGTGGACTTATAGCCTACAAACTGATACCAAAACTTTGTTCATTTACTAAAGGAAAATTAAATCCAGGCTAATTGTATATTTAATTGCATTACATAATTTAACCCTTTAAAAAATGAATGCACAAATAATAGCCAGAAAATTCTATTTTTTGGGAGCTGAATGTTAATCTTACTTTCAACTAAAATCAAAGACAAAAGAAAAAAAAGAATATAAAATTTAACACATATATTTTTGGTATCTCATTTGATAGAATTAGTTTTTGTTGGAAACTGATAATCCATTTAAAGACACTTTTTACCATTTATCTGAATAAGATGTTTCTTTTGTATTTGTAGGTCATATTGATTTGATAAAGGTATCAAATACATATGTATCAAATAAGATACAACAGGCTTTAATTGGTTAATTATGTAAAGGTTTGTGTATTGTTAAGTTATGTGATATATTCAGATTTTGTTTTGTTGCTGCTTGTTGACATTTTGATAAAAAAATAAAATCAAAGTGTAGTTTGACTTAGTTCAGCTTTTCATTTAAAATGTCAAATAGATGTCTATATTGTTTTGAGCTTTTAATTCTTGTAAAGCTGCTGTAGTGGTGATCAGACCAGTGTTTTTGGTGAGTAAACTCTGGTCTTGGAGCTACTGGTTGTGCATGAACACAAACCTGTAGACAGGTAGGACATAGACTTATGAGGAACAATGACATTATAGTTATTGTTTCTATCACTATGTAGGTCTAAAGAGCTTGACGTATCAGACACAGCAGAATATAGCATTTGTTTTAATTTTATTTTTTACCTTTAACCTAAGTTGATTGCACATGCGCCTTTTTGTTACTTCTGAGTGCTAGTCTGATTAAACCTGCACAAAATTAGGTATTTTGGGTTAAATGTCGCCGTGTATGTGGGCAAAATTTTGATTGCCTTCACCAAATCTCACTCCAAGGTTTTTTAAAAAGTTGGCAGCCCTGCTATATTATTATGGTCCAAAACAATGTTAAATTAGTCTTTTTTCCCTCATGGTATGGGAAAATTGTGTCGCCGTTTGGTTGCTTCGCACACCGAGCATGAAGTGGGCCTCTCTGTTAATGACTTCCCGGGCCACCCCTCCACCCCAGTCCGCCCCTGTTCAGGTATAAAAACTTTAAATAGTAAAAAGAAAACAGGACATGATGAAGCGCAGCGCCTCTCTTCCCGCTCTTCAGCACGGAGCAGTTACCGTAAACACCAGAACACAAGGGCACTTCAAATTAATTTGACCACGGAAAACGGCTCGACCGCAGTATCTAACTGTATTTTAATGTATATGATCACACTGTTAGGCTAACAACGTCAATAAAAGTTCGAGGTCATACTTAACTGTCAAAATCTATGAGCTGTTCTTAGATATTTTTAGCCCCAGGCAATGCTAACCCCCTTCAGCATGTCTTTTCTGCTGTTTCTTACTGGCGCTGTAACAATTTATTTACAATAAATTAGGGCAATAAAACGTCAAAACAACCAACCTTTGCCGCAAACACACATTCAGGAGCGGTTCATAGAAGTTCTGGAGAGCTGTCTACCTTCAGACATCACCAACTGTATGGCTATTACCGTAATGACTGAGTCTGCGCAGAAGCTCCTCTGACGGCGGGATGTCAGTGCGCGAGGACTCCAGCCTGTCAATCATTCCCGACAGATGAGCTCGTGCGCGCGCTCTCTCTCTGTAACATTTGCTGTTAAAGTTTGTCCTGAATTCAGTATTTTTTCTTTGCTTTGGCTGTTATGGGCAGTGTACTTCATTTGACATCTGAGAATAAAGTGAACTTATCAGAATTTCCAACACTGCCACAAAGTCATCATTTTTACAAACTTAGACAAGAGTAAAAATATACTAAAGTATATTTACAAGTAAGTTCAAATAAGACTATATAATGGAGCAAAAATGAAAATACACTTTATGTTGGCCGAATACATCTTACAATTGATAGGGGTGGGGGAGAAGCTACTGTGCTATTTGCAAAATTTGGACTTAAGAGTGAACAAAATACACTCAACAAATGTATTTGATATTCTAATTATTAACTGTAAGTTTTTTTAAATTGCTACACTATTGTATCAAGTGTTATACTAAATAGTTTATTGAGGTATATCCTGCATTGAATGACTGGCCTATCACAGCTGTTGTCAGTACTCTCAAATACACAGCTGAGAACATTTATATTTTTTTCTTGCATTACTTCAGTATGTAGCTCACAGGCCTTTGGCTTCAGTGATCACTGTTAGAGTTAACTGGTGTATATCTCTTTATTCCAGCACTATGACACTATAAAACACATTAGGCACAGTTTAGCATAGGGTATTGCATTTTACAGTTTAAACAAAACATTTCATTTTTCACAAATACAATATTAATAAGAAAAGACAAAACACACACACACGTGCACACTTCTTAACATAATACTGTTAATTATACTGACAATAATACAGCACTGCACCAAGACACAAAACACTGCAGCATCTCTTCACATATATAAGCAATTAAAGAACACCAGGACAGCCTAAATACAGGTGTGTGAGGAAGCACCTGCTTATTTCAACACCTGTGCAGGTCAGGCAGCCCAAACTGGGAGCTTGAATAAGTCAAAGCTCAACCTGAGCAGCTTCTGTTGACACTTACAGATCCTTTAAGCTGATCAGTCAGTTTATTGTTTGACTAAAAGCACTGATGTGCTCACTTTCACACATATGAAAAACATTTCTGTAGTCAGAGTCTTTCTTTCTTTCTTTCTTTCTTTCTTTCTTTCTTTCTTTCTTTCTTTCTTTCTTTCTTTCTTTCTTTCTTTCTTTCTTTCTTTCTTCTCACCTTAAGCTTAAAAAAAAGAAGCAAAGTCAAAATATTACATTTTAACACCAACCGGCCGACATGTCCATCAAACACATTTACACTTCTGAACACGCACATGTGTGTCAACACAACAACCAGCTTGAGGAGAGAATGAAGCAAACAGCTTATCTGACCCTGCCTCTTCCTTACAGATCAGATTAAATTATTAATTTACATCATAATTCATCATTAGCTTTCAGTAATCATGTAATAATATAAATACAAGTGTTAGAGCCTCATGTTAAAACCACAGTAAATCATTGAAAAATAAAGCTGTCCAAACAAAACCCAGCTCTTCATATAAACCTACAAGAGAACAAACAAGACACACTAATAATAAATAATCACTTCAGAAAATAAATATGATACATACAGTATATACAAAACATACTTATTTAAATGTACACATCTGATTTCATAAACATTCACCTCATAACTAAGTATACCCATACAATAAGCATCTCTGCAATAATATCTGTTGGAAACACTTTATGTTACTGAGCAAAGTTATTTGCATATGTTAATAATAATCAGTCTAACAACATACAGAATTAATATTACTTATATGTAATCAAATTGCTTTGATATAAACCACATTTTCGTTCAAAAGAAATGTGTTGAATCTAATACTTGCCTATAATGTATTTATATATTTTTATATTGTAATTTCATTTTTAAAGTGACACCCAGGCTAATCCAGAGTTTACAGAAATGCACATACGTAAAGATTTGTGTGGATGAAATAAAATTATGTTAACCCCTTGGATTATAGCCCCCCCTCTCTGGTCTTGAACTTGTTTTTTATTCACCAGGTAACACAGTAGAGATTGCTTTATATCAGACTTGAGATGTTTTCAAATGTACTATGTCTGAAAGTTTAACAGCTGGTGTGATCTCTGTATCCTGTGATTTATGATCCGCAAAACTTTCTTCTGTTGTGTGCAGATCTTTTGTAGATTGGTCTGGTATGTGTTTCCCTCCAACACAGTAAGAGAGTAATGGATCATGGAGCAGTGGAGTGAGCATAATGATTTATGTGGTAATAAATATTTTGTTTTACTAATACTTCTTGAAATTTTTTTAAGAGATATTTACCTCCGCCAAGGAGGTTATGTTTTTGGGAGAGTTTGTCTGTCCGTCCGTCTGTGAACAAAATAACTCAAAAAGTTATGGACGGATTTGGATGAAATTTTCAGGAAATGTTCAGCATGGGCAAAGGAAGAACTGATTCGATTTTGGTGTTGATCCGGATAAGCGTCTGGCCGCCGTGGCGAAAATATGTGATTTCTGTGAATAACTACTGAACTAAAATAGATATCATTATGAATTCAATTGCTACTGGTATGTTTTCATGGTCAAGAAATCTAAATATTTAGATTAAATAAAGGTAGGAGTAATATTTATGGTCAAAATGACAATATGGCTGAGGACTGAGGAGGACTGGCGGAGGTCTGTGCTCTCCGAGTGCTTTCTAGTTTACATATGGTTTCCAGCAGATTTTATGGTCAATCAGAAACCAAAAAAACTTTCACTGACCATTTCAGCAATAACATATCAATTACTAACTCAATTTTCTCATCATTTTTTCTATTTCCAAACACATAAACTTTGTTTTACTCATGTGCAGTGATAACTTGTTTTTGTCAAACAAGAATTTAAGTTTACACAGTTAATTCTGGACCATATTAAACAGCTGCTGTGGGTTATCTCCAGTACATAAAATATTAGAGTCATCATCAAACACAATATATTTTAGAAAGTCAGACACGTCAGCTATATCATTGAGAAAATAACGAATAACTTAGGGACCAGGACTGACCCCTGTGGGACACCACAGGTAATGTCTAAACACCTGAACCTGTGGTGACTCACCTGAACAAGCCAAACCCTGTTGCTGCTGAGTCTCGTCAGACGGTCTAGAGCCACTGCCCACAAGCCGAACGTCTCCATCTTTTTAAGAAACATATCGTATATGGTGTCCTTAAAAACGTTTAACTGCTGTGATTTCAAAGTGCATGAGTGAAGTCAAGAATCCACCTGGAGCAACTAAATGGAGTCCACAGCCACAGAAATGTCAGCCGGACATTTAACAGTTAAAATCATTTACATTTTTACAGTTTTTCACAGTTCTTAACACACGTTTCTCAAAACACTAACGGATTCCTTCAAATTGTACACACAAACCTGAAAACCTCACACACAAAATTCTAAACCTGACACTCCCTTTTCAAGATGACTCTTTGCCATCAAATCTCTGAACTGTTCACAAAATGGAACTCATGTTCTTGTTTGGTACACACAGCCACATTCTCCAATGACACACACATACCAGTCAACTGATACACACAGCTCAGCATTTGCTGCACACTACCAAGCATTCACAGCACACTGAAGTGCAAAACTGAAAACCCAATTATAGAAATGCAACACACAATGTGAATGACAATGATTCGTGAGAATTACCCATTTCTCCTTTTGGAAAATGTCTGTGTAGGCCCACTTCTTCAAACATAAAATATCTCACAAGTATGCAGCAAATCATTGTTTTATTTACAGAGTTTCAGTGCACAGGCATTTCTAAAGAAAATGTACGTAAACAAAAAAAGTCAAAAGGTCCTCTCACTCTTCCCCCTCTCCTTCTCTGGTTGTCGTTGTCCATTGTTCAGTGCTCACCAAACAAAGTAGAAGCTCAAGGCCCTTTCATGCTGCAGTTCTCCTGATTGAAAACTGCTCACCAGACCTGGGTGTTTAGAGATTTGCATCATTGTGTGTTGTGGGTTGATGCTTTGAGATTTCAATTGGGGTGTGTGTTCAACAACTGACTATTGTGTGTACAGCTTTGACAACAAGGTGATGTGTAATTGACATCAGAGCGTAAAGAAGGAAAGCCAGAGTCTAATGCAGATAAGGGAGTGTTTAGATGTGGCAAATTGGGCCGAGCAATTGGTACTTGCAGTGAGGCTTTTGCAAACTGAGCCAAATTATTGATTGTTGTGTGTTAAGAACCGTGAAAAACTGTAAAGCCACTCATAAAGATGCATGGCCTTTGACATTTTCTGTAGTGTAGCATATTCATGTACCTGATGCCTTCATGTTTCACCTCTTTGCATGTTTTCTACCAAAGTGATACTAAAGCAAAGACAGGAGCCTCTGCGGCATCTCCTCCTGCCGTACCTACCTCTGTAACTATGTGGAGACTCACTGTAAGCTGTCATGATGTGTGGCTCATCTGTGCTGCCAGTGTCAGTGCTGATCAGCCCTGATCGACTGGCTGATGTCAACCATACTTTATGATGCTCATGATCACATCTGTGCACAGAAACAGAGCAAACATTTTGAAAAACTGATCTCTTCTTCATCTGAAGAACATCAAACATGAAATGTGTCCATGGGTGATGAGGTGGAGAACAGTGTCCTTCTGTGCAGCATCCATCATTAACACCACTACACATAGCAAAGCTTTTTAATAAATGAGAAAAACACATTGACTAATATAACATAATGAAAAACAAGAATGTTCTTAAAAAACATATTAAAGATAAAGATTTTTGTCTGTCATGTGTGGAGGAGTAACAAGTTTACCCAGAAATAAAACTTTAAGATCAGAAACTGGACATACTTAGAAATTTGACTTCTTATAATGCTGCAGTAAACTGCTAAGTTTACTTAAATTTGCTCAGTGTTGAAGTGTGTTTTGCTGTTTTACAGCATCATCTATTGTGCATTATTTCGCTTATTAACTTATCATCCTGGAACTACAGTGCTAGTTTTCACACAATGATTTGTTAGTTTCTTCATAAAAATTTTTTTAAAAAATTAAATTTTGCACATCATCCCAGCTGAATATGTATCGTTTTCCAACATGTTGGTGTGGTTTTGTCTCTCTATGTAGGGGAGAGCAGCCTCAATTGTAACATTTTTCACTTTTGACTCTTTGACTCAACAGTTCTTTTACCTTCATGTGTTATGTTTTCATGCAAAGGACCTACACATGTCTGCCATCATTGACCACTTTAAGTTTTTTAAATGATGAAACAAGTTGGGAGTTATTAAACCGAAAATGGATGCTGTCTCGATGTTACATTTGAAGTGCACGGAGGGTGATTTGTAACAGCATGCGTTTCAAATGTAACATAATTAATAAAACAGCATTAAAGAAAAAAAATTGTGTCAAATGTTTCACATAATGTTTCTTCATTTATGTAACTGCTCAACATATTTTTTTTAACCAAGGATGTGATCAAATATTTATCAAACATAAGATTAGTATTAAAACTTACCGTCATGTAGCTTACCATACAGTAAGCCTACATTGTGTCAATACACCCCCATACCATCACAGATGCTGGCTTTTGAACTTTGGGCCTATAACAGTCCGGATGGTTCTTTTCCTCTTTGGTCCGGAGGACACGACGACCACAGTTTCCAAAAACAATTGTAAATGTGGACTGGTCAGACCACAGAACACTTTTCCACTTTGCATCAGTCCATCTTAGATGAGCTCGGGCCCAGTGAAGCCGGCGGTGTTTCTGGGTGTTGTTGATAAATGGCTTTGGCTTTGCATAGTAGAGTTTTAACTTCCACTTACAGATGTAGACGAACTGTAGTTACTGACAGTGGTTTTCTGAAGTGTTCCTGAGCCCATGTGGTGATATCCTTTACACAGTGATGCCGGTTTTTGATGCAGTACCACCTGAGGGATTGAAGGTCACGGGCATTCAATGTTGGTTTTGGGCCTTGTCTCTTCCGTGCAGTAATTTCTCCAGATTCTCTGAACCTTTTGATGATATTACGGACCGTAGATGATGAAATCCCTAAATTCCTTGCAATAGCTGGTTGAGAAATGTTGTTCTTAAACTGTTGGACAATTTGCTCACACATTTGTTCACAAAGTGGTGACCCTCGCCCCATCCTTGTTTGTGAATGACTGAGCATTTCAGGGAAGCTGCTTTTATACCCAATCATGGCACCCACCTGTTCCCAATTAGCCTGTTCACCTGTGGGATGTTCCAAATAAGTGTTTGATGAGCATTCCTCAACTTTCTCAGTCTTTTTTGACACTTGTGCCAGCTTTTTTGAAACATGTTGCAGGCATCAAATTCCAAATGAGCTAACATTTGCAAAAAACAACAAAGTTTAGTTTGAACATTAAGTATCTTGTCTTTGCTGTGTATTCAATTGAATATAGGTTGAAAAGGATTTACAAATCATTGTATTGTGTTTTTATTTATGATTTACACAACGTGCCAACTTCACTGGTTTTGGGTTGTATATCAGGCTTGGTACGTGCATCCAGGTGGAGCATTATCTTCTCTCATGAAAACAAATGAATGAATAAATAAATACATTTATCTGTCTAAATCCAGAGCTGGAAAGCGAGACCTTGAGTTTCTCCAGAGAGTTTTTTCCCAGCAGGGGAGCGTTCATCAGTGTGACGCCTCGTGAACGCTAACAGACAGTGTTGTTGAATTATGGTGTGTTAGATCTTCAGAGCCTCAAAGCTTCAATCTGGATGTAAAAACATTGAGCTAAACTGATTTCACATGAGCATCTCTTATGGCATGTTTCTGTGATTAAGTTTGTTGCCGAGGCTTTTTGGTAAATCCTCTGCTGGTGAATCAGAGCTGAGTGATTCACACACACAGACCATGTCTCTTTGTCAGGGTGTATTAGGTTGCCATGAAGAAAAGTGGAACATGCACATCTGCTAACAGCAGATAAGAGTGTGTCTGTGAGTGTTTGGGAGTGTAGGTGTGTGTGTGTGAATCTAGTGTCAAAAATAACTCCTCCGAACACTCTGCATCTGCCAAAATCATTTAAGGATCAATTTGAGCTCAGTCAAAGACCTGATTTAACAGCCTCTGTATGTATGTATGTGTAAAACAGACACACTCTGTGGGATTAATGCTAAGTGGTGGATGGGGATTTTTAAAACCACAAGTTTCTCTAAAAATTAATTTTGTAAAGGTATGGACATTTATCTGCCGTCCTGGGCTGAATATGGATGATATTCAGTGCTCAGCATGAACCAGTACACCCCTTCAGACTTGTTAGAAAATCTTCTTTTATACTTTACTATACCGCAAAATACTCCCAAATGTAAGCTATTGATTGCAAACAAGATTTTTTAAGTTGCACAGAAAAAAAAGTATTTTTCTGAATTAAGGATCAGGATGTAAACATGAGTACACCCAGTCAAAGGGGAGCAAAGCTAATGTTTAGTTTTCATATTACCCTTATTTTCATCTTATTTTGAAAACAATGTTATGTTAAACTCTGCTTTGTCTAAACTTTGACATTTTCTTTTGTTCATGTAGATATTTTTGAATAAATTACTTATTTTTTCCCTTTTTTTATTAGGTGATTTAGAGCAGTACAGAAAAAAAAACAACAGGTGTGAAAAAGGAAGGAGAAAAACAAAAAACAACACATTGATGACCTTAACCCATTTATGCCCATTTTTTTCGGAGTTGTAAGGCATATAGTCCCTCTGAATCATGTTAAATATTTCTTTTTTTCCATTTTGTACTTTGTTTCAAAGAAAATAGCATTTTTATGAGTGTCAACAGTTGTTTCCAGCAGTCTCACAGCTTGTCTCCAGATCACAGTTTCAGAGTCCTGCAGCACGGAGTACCTCAGGAGAGGACAACATACAGGATGGATTTTTATTTTGGCCTGTTACTTTATGAAAATTCTAATAATTATGAGATATAAAGCCATAATTATGAGATGAAAAGTCATATTAAGTTAAAATTATGAGATAAAACATAGAATTTATTAGTTAACAAAGTCATATGAGAAAGGTGTGTGGCTGTAGGAATGTCCATGGACGTGGGGCACATGTGCAAAAGTATCTCATAATTTAGACTTTTTATCTCATAATTATGACTTCTGACTTCCCTAAATCATTTTTTTAGGAGGTGGAAATGTTAGCTAACGGAGAAAGATTGCTTAGCCGCTAGCAAGAAAATTATTTATGGTAACTTATCAAAATCCTACAGACACAGGTCTTGAATACCTGTGACTTTATTTAGTTTGGCAGAGTATTCTAAGAGGACTTAAATGCACCAGTGAACCTCATTCTACAATTTGACATAAGTAAATTATGAGAAATCCTGCAGACAGTGTTTTCATTTAGTTAGCAACAAGCTTTGTGCCCACCAGCAACTTTTGTTGCCAATCACAGAAATAAGTCCATGAACGAATAAATATTTATCCCAGGTAAAAAAAAAAATGGTGGAGGGTTACTCAAGAGACTTAAATGATTAAATAATCATAAATATGTTTTGGGGAAAGCATTAGAAATTTATGAAAATGACCTCTTTACAGGACAATTTGCATCCTCCATGTCTTCCACCGAAGGAGCAGGAAGCAGATGATGTCATGTGAGAGGAACTACTTGGAATCTATTTTTTATAAACCAGAATCTTTATTGAAGTTGTCTACTAACACAAAAAGTTGCATTAGTGCTGTTGAGATTTTTTGTTGTGAGTAGAAAATGACAGTGATAGAATTCAGCAGCAGTTGTTGCTGGTGGGGCAGAATGGGTTAAAACAAGACAGAACAGGTAAAGAAAACATGTTACTTTAATTTCTACAAAAGCTTTTAGCTTTCAAAGAATTTCCAGGTAACAGGTATGTTTGTGAGTGTGTGATTGTGTGTGTGTGTGTGTGTGAGGGGGGTATGCTTGAGTGCACATATGTGAGAATATAGTAAATCTGAGATTAATAATGCATGACATTTAGTGACATTCAGTATGAATTTATGGGTCCGTGTGTCTGCACATACTTGTACATACACAAGCACACAGACTCCCAACTCCAACAAATATCCATGCACACACACCAGTTCATATATGTGAAGTTTCCCCTCCAACCAACCTAATATCCACCCCAGACCATCCTATCCCATCCAGTCCACATTTATATTTATATACGCACATATACATACCTAGACATACACACAGAGTGATGAGTGGTTACAGAGAGGAGGTGAAGGAGAGGGTTTGAGGACCTGCACACAGGTTATTTGCAGAAGTGAGGGGGTGAGTTTCTACCTTTCCAGGTGAGAAGACACCTCCTGTAGTCAAGCAATGACTTTAGCCAACGACTCTCCGGTTGTCGGTCCCTTGTCCCTTTTCCCACTCTCCACTCTGTCCCACTTCCTCCTCAGCCTCTCTCTATATTATCCAGCTTATTTCTACAGATGTTATTCATGAATATGGATATGAATGATATGAATAAATTACTTCTAATAGGGGGTGTACTCATTTATGATGAGCACTGTGATTACAGATGAATAAATATGGACTTAACTCTGAGATCACTGCAGAGCTCTCTGTCACAGCCTGAACAGAGGTTTTGTTTGCTAAATAATAAATCAGTAAAGGACATATCCAGACTCCTGTGTAAACTCATCTGCTGTGCCTTTAGATCAGGGGTGGGCAACTTTGACTATTAGGAGGGCCGCATCCATTTTTTTGGTATATGAGGGCCGTATTGTTAGAAATTGTTGGAAAAAATATATTAATAAACAAAAACTATCAAAAATAAAGCTTCAAAAAATAATTATACCAGCATTAATATATTTTAACTTAAACACAATTAAAAATTCACAATTTAGTGAGTCTGACACCTCAGTAAATCCAATGTAAGCTTCTTTTTAATGTAGTAAAATTAGGAATATGTAATATGTTTAAAGCACAAATATATTACCTTTATCACTGTTTCCAAATATAGTTTTTACTAATGCTATTTATTATATTTTAAGGCCTGGTGAAATATATTTAGAGACAAAATTATTTCAAAATTCTTTAGTAACTTGTAAAATAAAAAAATGTACCAGCAATCTACGGTTGGTAGAAATATTTTATCACCTATGTTATCTGTGCATTACGCAGTACTGCTTACTCATGATAAATCTTATCAGCAGTTGATGTTGTGTTTTCTTCATAATTCCAATTTTTCTGTTTTTTTGGTTGTTTTTTGGAAATGATTCTCGCTCTTGTGTTTAAAGCAGCTGATTTCTTCGGTTTTTTGTTCTCTTAACTTTGTAACTTTCACTTTGAGTCTCAGCTTTGCTTTGTGAGTGCCTGAGCTTTAATTGACAACAAGTCAGTTGTGTTAACTTATTTGCCGCTACATGAAATTCCAGTTTAATTCCCTAAGATAGGAACAAGACCATGAAATTAAAAAATGCTGCCAGTATATTCTAGAAGTTTTAGTTGAAGAGGGTCGGCTTAAAGCAGACAGCAAACAGAGGCTTCTCATCCATGAACTTCTGATTTCAGATTCTTATCCCCTTCCTATCTGTAACTTTAAATCCTTTAAAATACTGAACAGCTGCTCTGATTTCCATAAAGTTTTCACCACTTCAGTATATCTGAGCCCCGTCTCAGTGCTGTGTGGAGACCCTGTTAAGTCCTGCTAACAGCAGTCAGTAACATGAGGTTAGCCTTTATCACTCCTCAGGCGAGTCAAAAAGTTTTATCATAGTTTAACCTGGTTCATGTCCAACAAGCAATTTAACTATTTTAATGTTTAGTCACAAGAGAGTTTGGAGTTTGAAAGCTTAATTTTCAGCTTCTTGGTTATATATGGGTCAGCCTTGTAGCTTTATTAGCTTTAGTGAGAGTTCTGTTTTAAAAAGCAGCAAAACTGTTTCCATAAGAAAAACATGACAAACTAACCTGAGCTTCACTGTGACCAAATGAAACACGATATCCAAAAAGATCCTGTTACTTCATAGTAAACCAAGCAACGACAACTGGAGGCATACTCTTGACCGCGATGTTTCATCGGACCATGGCATGTTTTCAGAATTTTTATCTTTGTTTCAAGACCTGTCAATCAAAACTCTGGTGGCCCCTGCATGAGTTGTTTTGCTTTCTGTTTCTCTTTCACTTCAAGGATATGTTTGTCTCCTTTACTGGGGGGTGGTGATGGGGGAAAAGGGGGTTAGCAACATTTGGAAAATTTTCAAAATAAAACAGGAAACATAAGAGACAAGGGGAACAAGAGGTCTAAACACCAGTAAGACACATACTGAATAAAACAAAACTATCCATACCATAACACCTTCCTTGAAAAAATAACTTTTAGTGTCGTCGCTAAACTGAAACATCAACATTTATTAGGTTAGAGGATTGATAAGGATTTTAAGTATCAGGATACTAAAAAATAAATCCAAACTTGAAACTGAAACAATACCTGTAGGATACTCTGTATAAAGACCAGGATCATGGAGGACTGAACAGGTTTAAGAAAACTTATATTCAACCATTTGTCAAAAAACACATCCAAAAAACTTTTTCTAAATTAGCCATGTCAAACTGTCACTTTAATATGTTTGAGGGATGGTTCAGTTTTTTTGAGGATGAGTTGTATCAGGTACTTAACTATACTACCACCAGAGAGGTATGTGGTTGTTCATGGGTACAGGTACTGTACATAATTGTGTGAATTCAATGTAAAAATAAGCCATGAAACTATGTTTGGAATTTTTGAGCACTTTTTTCCCTTAGTATGAGTGATAAATGAAAATGAGGTTCCTGTTCCTCTCAATTCACAGGCTTGTTATTATCTGGTATTACCTTATACCTGCAAGAGTATAACAGCAAACCATCCTGATAAAGCACTGATATGTTTCACCCAACATAAATTCTACCCAACATGAATGTGTTACCTGTTTTTGCATTAAACTAACACAATGACACTAAATAACTTTACCCTATTGCTCATCACTTTCTTTGACCTGATACAACCCAAAAATACTGCACTATCCCTTTCAGAAGTCCATATTAATTTTGCTTAAATAATAGTTTGCAAAACTATGTTTCACATTAGAAAATATATTTTTGGAGGTTGTATTATTATGCTGCCTTGGGAAAGTTTGCCAAGCCTGTTGTTAAATAAGCTTTTATGGTTAAATGCTATCTTACATTTATATCTGGTAACAGTTTATATGTCCAGCACATCGTATGTACACCTTTCTATATTTTTATATTTTTTTGATCAAATGGACTTTTGAAAATAAAACTTGCATCAGTAACCCCATCTCGTTTTTATGTTCTACCTTCTCATATTGTGTATTTCCCTGAGCATCTAAGGAGTTAGTCAGTGATGTAGGAGTTGAGGTTTAAATTGTTTGATAGGATTGTTAAATAGAACATGTCCGGTTCACCATCAGTATTGGCTGAAGGAGTCCTCCCAAGGGATGAATAAAGTTCTATCTTACCTGATCTGAACTAATCTGTCTTAATTTTAAGGCTCTATGAATGAATGCTCATCAGCGCTGCTCTGTACATTTAGACGTACCGTATTGATTGAGTCCATCTGGTTCTCATCTACGCGCAGTGCGTCATTGCGTCATCAGGACAGACCACAGGCCCGCGCAAACTGCTCAACAGACGTTAGCTTTTGGATAGCTAATTAACACTGCGGCCTCCTAATGGCTCCTAACAGCCTCTCTGGATGTAAAAGGAGTAAAATAATCCACGGCTACGTCAAAAACCACGACGGCAAACGGTGAGTAAGACATACATTGGTGTTTAGATGCACTTTGTCCTCAGAAAATAACATTATATTTGCTCAAGGCAGGGTAATTAAAATTTAGGAGGTGCTGGTACAGCTAGCTCCCTTATTAGCTACGGCTAGCTTTACAAGGCTACCAAGGTGTTTTCCACGGTCAGACTGAATCACATATTTCATTTTTTAAAAATGGAAATTAAAACAAATACCATCAAAGTTCTGAAATCTATCGACAAAATAATAATAATACATGAAAGTGATCTGCTCTAAACTATAACTGTTAATTTTGCAAGAAAGATTTTGATTGATTGAAAATATTTTTTATATATTAAATTATGAATTAATATGTAATGCTGGCTGTAATAACTTAGATGTCCTTGACACCAAACTCACTATGATAATCAAACATCTTTTCTTGTTTGCTCTTCACCTATGACTTTAAATAAATATGTTTTAATGTATTTTGTTTTACTTCATTATGACCATAAAAGCTATAATAACTGTACTCTGACAGCAACGACACTGTCTCACCTTAATGATGTAACATCTCTGGATTATACTACAGTTATACTTTAGGGAAATGGTTTTCAGGGTTTTTTATATTATTATTTTAAATATTGATGTATTTTCATTTATGCTTAATAACTATAAAACTGTAATAACTGCACTATTTAACTGTAGTGACACCAAACTTACCCTGATCATGAAACATATATTGTAGTTTATACCACAGCTCTAACTTTCCTTTTTGGGTAATGACCATAAAAACTGTAATAACTGTACTGTTTTAACTGTGGTGACACCAAACTCAGTCTGATGATCAACATTTCTACTTTATACCACAGCACTTACTTTAGGGAAATATATTTTAATTTGATTTATATGATTCTTTTAGTGTTGAAATACTATATTCATTTACAGGTGATGACTATAATCATCATCATCACACAGCAGAGGTCAGTTATTACAGCTTTTAATGTAGGTACCTGTGAATGAATGTACATCAATATAAAAAAATAAAATTATATAAAGTACTTTCAAACCTATTTCTCTAAAGTCAGAGCTGTAGTATAAACCAGAGATGTTTGATCATCAGGCTGAGCTTGGTTTATCTACCATCATAAACAGGACAGTTATTACAGTTTGGTTGTCATTACCTAATAATGAGTGTGTGCCAGTATTAAAATAAATCATATAAATTAAATTAAATTCTATTGTGTTAAAGTCAGAGCTGTAATATAAACCAGAGGAGATGCTAGATCATTGAGGTTAGTTTAGTGTGACTACAGTTAAATGGAGTACAGTTATCACAGTTTTTATTGTCATTACCTACTCATGATTTTGCCTTATTAATTATTATTTTAATTCTTATTAATTATATTAGTTATTACCTATTAATTGACATACTTACAAGTCATATAAAACACATAAAAAGTGTATTTCACATATTTCAGAGGGGTTATTTGATCATCAGGCTGGGTTTGGTGTCACTACCATCATAAACAGAACAGTTATTACAGTTTTTATAGTCATTGCCTTTTTATTAATACACACCAATATTAAAATAAATCATAAAAATTAAATAAAAATATATTTCTCTAAAGTCAGAGCTGTAGTAAAACCAGAGATGTTTGTTCATGAGGTTGAGTTTGTTGTCCCTACAGCCAGCAACATTTAATTTGTTAGTTATTTCTATTACATATTTATTCATAATTCAATACATAAAGCATTATTTAAATCAAATCAAATTCTTATTTTGCCAAAGTATGAGTTGTAATTCAAAGTAGAGTAGATAACCAGTCATGTTTTATTATCATTTTGGTGATTGATCTCATAACTTTGATGGCATTTGTTTTCATTTCCATTAAAAACCCTGTAAAATATTTTAATTCATGATTTTTATAGTAATAGCTTCAAAGTGCTTTGACAGCAGGCAGGAGCAGAAGAGCTGAAACACAACAGAAAAAACAACCAAATAAAATCACAAAATATTTAAGACAGACACAAAAGGCTTGGTTCTTGAAAAATATGACCTGTAATATGAATAACATGGTCAATTATGAGTGCTGTGATTCTGAAGAGGTGACATCTGTTTATGGTGAAGTTAATGAGTTTTTTTTCACACCATTCCTCTGATACGAACAATAGGCAGGTGCATTTATGGTTTGACCCCTAAAAAATAGCAACAAAATGACCAATATTCCCTCATTATTCATCCTAGACAAGTAATATTGGTGTCTAACCCTATGATTTGATGATCTATAATTAAAATAAGCATATACAAATTATAGTGAAGTGATTAAAGTAGAATTATGTTTTAAAACAATCAATTATAATCGAATTTATAAACAATATACAGTACATCGATATGAAAAAAAAACATTTAAAACATAATCTCCTTTTTGCATGTGCCAGAATAAATAATGCCATAATGCATGTGGAAATTAGATTTCACTTAATTCACATTCTGGTGATTTCTGGAGATTTATTTTGATACCTATGAGGGATACTTCGATTATTACTTTATGGCACTGTGAAATTAGTTTAAACAGGGCTGCCACTTGAAGGCTCAGTACCGCTAGCCCCTTGTGTGTTTTTGTTTTTGTTTTTTTGTGTTTTATATGTTTTTGTTCGTTTTTTTTTTACTTTCGTACATATATTTTCATTTTCATTTCATTTTTTCCACTCCAGATTAACAATCAGTCATCACACTCTTCCTCCCACACTGCTTGATTATGTGGATGCTCACATTTGTCAACTTGACATGGTCCACAAGCAGACATGCACGGCAGTCCGTATCTTGTACAACTGCACCGTTGTGCTTGACAAGCAGTTGTGTAATTGCAGTGAACCATCTGCAGGAGGCTCTCTGGGGCAGCAGCTTGTTTTGTCATAACTGGCACAAACCGACTGTCCTCCAATTTAGGGATGGGTACCGAATTCGGTACTTTAAGAGGAACCGACTGAATTCTGTAGGTACTGCCGAGTACCGATTCACGTAAAATCAAACGGTGCCATGTTTAGGTACCTAAACGCATCCTTGTGACTGTGAGGGAGTGGAAGAAGCAGGCATACTATTGGGTAGAGTAGGTGAATTTCCATACCGGACTTGAACGCAGCACAGCAATAGCGTAATGACGTCAGCAGCCGCGGGCTCAGTCAACAAAGCAAGCATGGCTGATTGCACGCCTGTGTCCAATGGAGACTAGTCATCTGCAGCCAGAAACACAGGAAAAGAAATGGCTTTAACATTTGGTGATGGCAGCAAATGGGACAAGGAGGATACCTGGTCCAGGTAAATAAGCCTTGTGTTTAAGATGGTATTAGCTTGGCATTTTAATGTGCGTCAGTTATCATTATCAGGTTGGTTCCTTGTACTTTGTAATGTTAATGTAAATGCTGTTTTTATTCACAGCTCTGTCTGACCCATTGTTTGTTTTGATATATATCCTGTCAGATTTTATATATCAGTAAAGTAAAATGATAGTGAAAAAAATTAAGTCTTGAATTGGGAAAACCCCAGTGTCCCCGGAAGTGAAAGTCAATTGCATTCACCTTGCCTTGTCTTGGCGCCCATGCCTGTCTCATAAACTCCATCTCTCACTCCAATGGCTGCTGCTGGCCAAGATATGGAGATATGGATATGGAGAGATTTATTGTGTGAATAGCAGGATCCTCGCGGGCATTTTATTTTGATATTGTGGGATCCTGTGAGGTACTTTATTTTATTATTGCATTTTGTGTAACAAGAATGCTTTGATTTTTGGTCAGAATTTTTCTTTATTCCTAATTGAAAGGTTGTCAGTTGGACAATATGACTGAAAATAGTTCTTGCCACCACAATTTACACAGGTGTGACTGCCTTGTTGTCCTTGTAGGAAGTAAAGAGGGATCATGTTACTGAGGCTCAGCTGAGCTTTTGAGTGTGGATGTGCTTTAATAAGCCTCCAGAAGTTGATGAAAACCACGCCTGAATTTGATTCATAGCTCATCCTTTTTTTGCATTAGCAGACCAACTTCAGAAAGTAACAAATGCTTTTACTCAAATTCCATTTTTAAATGATGTACTTTTATTGCTTTGTATCGAAAATAAGTTATAGATGGGTACTTTTTAGCTTTTACTTTGAGTAGGCATTTGAAAGCAAAGTAAAGGCTCACTGACTCAATTACAAGTCTTTGCCCAGGACCTTTTTCATCTCGCTGATGATGTCATACACTGTAGGTACTTTGGACTTATCTGAGTGAAAATAGAGGCCTCTGTTGCTCGTCTTACCATAGTACAGAAGAAGAACAAGTAAGTCTGTATCTTCAGCCTATCAAGGTTGAGGGCTGATGATGTGACGCCTTGACTGCAGCCTTCACAATGTCCACATCTGAATCCCCTGGTGCACTGAATAACAGTGCAGCCCTTCTTCTGCAGTTCCTCAGTGACAAGATGAATAAGTCCTTTTTTATTACTGGATCTAGATAGGAAGTCATCTTCTCTTTCCACTTTTCTTCCCACAAACTCAGTATTTGCATTAAAGCTAATAACTGGGTGTGGATGTTGCCCACGTCGCTGATGTGTATTGTCTTTGACAGAAGGACCTTCGCTATAACCATCAAAAACAACAATTGGTTTACTATAACGGTCGTGATCGATACAAATGATGTGCCTGCACTGCAAGGCCAACTTGTAACGGAGCTACAATGGCACGGGGTCGAACTGCTTGGACAATTGCTGCAATCTTCCGGCTTGTGTCCTTGCCTTTAAAAAGACAACTTAACAATGTCCGCAGTGTATCAGGTACGAACAAGAGGGCAGAATCAAACTCAAGTGATTTTGCGCTTGGATACTGACTTGTAGGGGATGGTACTCTGGATTTGTTGTCACTTTTAATCAATCATGCTGCTGTTTCAATTCTGCAAGGCATGTTTTGCAAGTCTCTTGGTTTATAAGAGCAGCACTGATGGTCAGGCTATATCACTTTTTAGTCAGCTTTTTCCCCCTGCTAAAGTGACTGGCATTCCCTCTTGGAACACTCTCACTGTTAGCCTTGCTATAATGTGTTCAGCAGTTATGTTTTTTTTTTTTTATTGTCATTTTCTTATATCAGACAGAGAGCAACAGTAATTACAAAGAAAAATTTGAACATATGCTTAACCCAACAACCCCCCTCCCCCCAGTCCTCAGCACACATACCTTCTCCACAGCCATGCCAAATACATTAAAAGAGAATAAATTCAAAAATAAAGTAAAAATGAATAAAAGATAAACAAATGAAGCTTAGCGAAAGTTCAGTCAGAAAGACTATCTCCTGAACACGCCCTCTCAATCAACTCCCCTCTCTCTCCTCGCTCCACTCCTTCCTTCTCTTCCAATCACAGTCCTCTAACCTCTCCTCCTCAACCAATCAGTCTCTAGCTGTCACATTTAAAAGCGTTCTCTCTCTCTGCAGTTCGTTCAGCTGTCATTCAGCCGGGAAGCTGTCAGCCCGCCTCCACCCCTTCACCACCTCTGCAGGTTGCTAGCCTCCTCCCTTTAACCTTCATCTAGAG
The DNA here is from genome assembly GCA_036419115.1 of Scarus forsteni. NCBI lineage: Eukaryota > Metazoa > Chordata > Actinopteri > Labriformes > Labridae > Scarus > Scarus forsteni. The sequence goes on from JAZDUH010000023.1 coordinate 2,411,169, forward strand.
CATTACTGAAGCATCGTCCCTCTTCACCACCACCAGTATCTAGACTCCGGGGGAATTTTCTACTTCAAGAGCTACTATCCAATCCTTTGGCTTCTAAGATGATCCTCCCGCAGGGTCTAAGCGCCAATAATTTATTCCTTTCTGTACTCAATAAATTCTTTGCTTCGCACATTTGGCTTTCTTTCTCTGTAGTCTTTCCTGATTGAAATATGTATATATATATATATATATACATGCACGTGTGCACACATGCAGTGTGTACATTACATGTATACGCACACATACACATAGCTCTACAAAGTAGGGCTGAACAATTAATTGCAAATTAGATGAAATCCCAATATGGCTTGTTGCAATTTTCAAATCGCAGACAGTGCAATATTTTTAACCCAAAATGTGTTAAACATTTTGGCATTGTGATGTAGTTTCTTGCAATTTCATGCCTATTTTAACCTTTTTTAACCCAGTTTTAACAACTTAATGCCTATCTTGCTCCTATTCATCTTTTTTTTTTGGCCACTGTCAGACCATGTTTGGAATTTTTACATGGTTTCTGAAATTTATTCCCAATTTTGCTGCTATAATCAATTTTCCTTAGTCACTTTTGAATTTTTTGGCCCTTTTTTTTTTTTGCAATTTCATACCTATTTTGCTTCTGTTCTTCACTTCTCCACTTTTTCTCAAACCTTTTATCCTTAGATTTATTTGATGTCATATTGGTTATGCTATAAAAAGGATCTACTGTTCGTTTGTTTAAGAATACATAAGATGAGGAACATTAAAACAATCGCAGAGTAAATTGCAGTTGCAATATTGAGGAAAAATATCGCAATTGGATTATTTTCTCAAATCGTTCAGCTCTACTACAAAGTAAATGAGTGTGAAAAAAGCACTTAAGTATTAACCAACAAAGTCGAATAATTAGAATAAGAAATATGAAATAAGAAATTTAAGAAAATGTATTGGTAAAAAAATATATATATATCAATATATATATATATATACTAGGGGTGAGTATTGGCGAGAGCCTCACGATATGATACGTATCACGATACTTTGGTCACGATACGATAATATCACGATATCACAATATTGTGATATATTGCGATATTATACAGTAAACTAGGTAAAACCTAGAGACAATGAATATGTAACCTTTCCATTTTATTGTAATTGAAATATGTCAAATGCAGTATTACATTAATACACTTAACCTGAAACACAGAGTGGATCAAGTCCCTTAAATTAATGTTGCAAAGAAGTTATTCTTGTTTTCCCCTTAAAGTATTGAAAGCATCCTAACCTGCAGTGCATCTCAAACTGTAACTGAACACATGAGGAACAAAGAGCTTTGAGTTACTGACAGAACAACAGGAGGTAAAAGTAAAAACATCATATATTTCTCTTGTCACTGTCTGAACTGACACCTGTGCACCTGTGCATACATATTTATAAGTTGTATTTTATTTCAAACTCTGATAAAATATGAGTTTTTACTTTTACAAAAATATCGACACTAAAATTTGAAATATCGATATTGTATCGGGAGTCAAAATATTACGATATATTGCGATACCAATATTTTTTCACACCTCTAATATATACACATATACATGCGTACACACACCCACACACACAAGTGTTCAGACAAAAAATAAATAAATGAATGAAAAATAAACAAAAAGATGAGTAAATAACGAGAGTACTTATTAGGGATGTCCTGATCCGATATTGATATCGGATATCGGTCAAAAAAACTAATATTGGATTATATCGGCCTGCATCCTAAATCTCCGATATCAGCACTCCGATAAAAGCAGTCCATTCTAATATATTTATTTTTTATTTTATGCAGTTGTAGAATATGCTTATGTTTAAGTTCAACACAGTGGTTATTTTGCAGTTGGTGAAATATGTTTTTGTTTGATTTATTGAGGTCACTTTTCAGGGTCTTCTAATATTTTTTATTCATGTTGTTTTAATTGTAGTATATTCTTATGTTTAAGGTTAAAATTTATTTAACCTATTGGTTAAAAACAAATGGGTCAGTTTTTCTCATACCTACTATTGCTGCCTACTGTTCTCTGTTTGAGTAATCTGACCTGATCAAGACTTTTCTTACAGTCCATACTACAAAATAGGTAATAAAAGTCTGTATGATTCCTGCTGATATCGTATCGGATTGATATCGGTATAGGCCAATACTCAAGGCTGCAATATCGGTATCGTATCGGAGGTGAAATAGTTGTATCGGGACACCCCTAGTACTTATAACGTAAATTAATATGTACACATACATGCAATACATACTACTTCATACACACCACGCTATATACACAAACATACACTATATATATATATGTATGTATATATATATATATATACGCTATATATATATATATATATATATATATATATATATATATATATATGTATATATATATATATATATACACATAAGCATACCTTCATTAAAAACAATAATAATAAAATGAATAAATAAATAAAATAATATTAATAATATTAAGAAAATCAGCGAAAAGAAATACAGCATTCTCTACTGTTAATAAATATCTAAAAGGGACCCCACATCCTGTCAAATGTTTCAGCAGATCCAGACAAAGTCAGTCTAGTTTTTTTCCAGTTGAAGAAAATAAAGAACCTCTTTTATCCAACTTGTGTAAGTGGGAGAGCAGTTATGTTTAATGCTGTTCAAAATCCATCAAATATTTTCAGTGTCTGCACCTCTACAACATGACACTGTTCTTGTCTGTGTGAAAATGAGAAGTGATGAGTAGATGTGTTCCTGTGGTGTTGGGAGGGAGAGTGGGGCACAGGGATTGGTTCAGACTGCAAGAAAATATTGGTAGGGGAGGAGTTATCAAGTTTCCCATGGAACAGGGAGCGGAGCAGAGGGATTGTTTCAGCCTGAAAGAGAATATTTATTATATGTATAGACAAAGATGAATTTAGTTAAAGACCAATTTGATCCACAGAGCTATCCACAACCTTCCAGGCAGCAAAAAATATTGTCTTAACAACTGCCAATATTACTTCCATCACCTTCTGAATTACCTGGAAATTGTGACATTTTTGTGTTTAGAAAATTATTTTGATAACACACGGTATATATATTTATATATACACACACATGTGTATGTGCATATAATTATATATAATTTATTTTGTTTTAACTTGTACCCTTCACCTGAAATGGGTGATCCTTTCAGAGGGTTTTAATAGGGTCACACACAAAATATTGGATTTCACAATTATGTAAATGTATCTCTGCAGTTTGGACAAGACCAGTGGATTCCCAGGCCCCATAAACATAGGGTTAGACACCAAAATTACTTGTCTAGTGTATAGAATAAAGGGGCTACAGGCATTTTAGTGCGCTTTTGACCATCTGGGATGCCATCTTGAAAATGACACCTTTCTAGTGGTCAAACTTTGGTAGACTTTTAGTATGTTATTATAGACATCTAATGGCTTTTTTTTTATATCTGCACTCGCCTACAAGGCTGTAGCTCACAGTCTTCATGACAGTGATTTTAAAGAGGGTTTTTATTGATGAGTTATTGGCCCACAAAGTCCTAATCTGTGAAAGTCTTTCTAACTTAACCCCAGTCCCTCACGTCATGTCATACTAGGGCTGAACTATTTGACAAAATGATCTAATTGCAATTTTTTTCCTCAATATTGCAGTTTACTCTGCAATTATTTTAATGTTCCTCATCTTATGTATTCTTAAACAAACATAAGCAGTAGATCTTTTTATCCTAATACCAATTTGACATTAAATTAATCTAAGGATAAGAGATTTGAGGAAAAAGTGGAGAAGTGAACAACAGAGGCAAAATAGGTATGAAACTGTAAAAACTGGGTAAAAATGGTATAAAAGCAGAAAAAGGTTAATAAATAGGTGCAAAATAGGTATGAAATTGCAAAAAAAAATGATAAATTGGCAAAAAAAATCCAAAAGTGGCCTAGGAAAATTGAAAAGCTTGTATGTGTGTTGGAATAATCCGTGTATGGTTCGTTCTTTCGTTATTCTGTTTCAAAACAAAATCAAAAAAACGAAAAAACGGTCTTGTTTTTTTGTTTTTCTGTTTTAAAACCAAAACAGAAAAACGGAATAACAGAAAACAGAAAAACGACGTTTTTCCTGTTCTGGTTTTAAAAATGGAAAAACGAAAAATAAACATATAAGATTTTGTTTAAATTCTTTGTGGGATATTTTGATTTTAAACATGGATTTTTTTTCAGTTATGAAACTAATCAGTGCACATCTGATTAACCAGAGTGCTTCTGTGGTGGTGAAAGAGTTTCAAGGCTGACGTGAAGAGGGTCTAAATAACACGAAGAAACCAAAAACATGCTGCGCAATGTTGGAGAAGTTCCCATAGCACAATCTGGTGTATTTACACCTGATGTCACATTAAGTGAGCCGACACTGAAGTAATTATGGGCAAAGGCTATTTTATTTCTGATGATCCTAAATGCCTCTTTACTGATGAGAGAGCCCTGTGGAAGAGAAAGGCGCAAAACCGTTACGCATGAAATGAGTCATAGCGCGCGGAACAGGTGAAAAGCGAGAGAAAAAAAGCTTATTTTCATCATCTGTTCTGATGTTTCTTGGTTTATCTGTGAGCAGATCAGACAGTAGCAGACTGTGCACTGACTGATGCTGTCTCATACACTCACGGGAGTGCGCAAATGCGCGCGGATGAGATGGAGTGCAGTGGATCGTCAGCGACCTGTTATAAAAAAGCTCAGGAACATGTCTGTATAAACCTTCAGTGTGAGTTATTTGTCTTATTTTTATATAAAGCTGTTAAAAGCCGCCTTCATTAATTTTCCTCAATACTGCAATAGCCAAAATTCACAAAAAGAAAGAATATAAACAAAATCTTTTTTTTTTTTTTCGTTTTTCCATTTTTAAAACCAGAACAGAAAAACGTCGTTTTTCTCTTTTTCTGTTATTCCGTTTTTCTGTTTTAGTTTTAAAACAGAGAAACAAAAAAACAAGTCCGTTTTTTCGTTTTTTTGATTTTGTTTTGAAACAGAATAACGAAAGAACGAACCATACACGGATTTGGAATACTGCTGTTTCCTGCAAACCTACATTGTCATCTACCGGACTGGCATGCATACTCTACTTGTTCTGCCCCTGTCCCGGCTTTTTTGGAAATTGTTGCAGAAATTAAATTCAAAATGAGCGAAATACCTGCACAACAACAATGCATTTTGAGTTTGTACATTTGATATGTTGTCTTTGTGGTGCATCCAATTGAAAACAGGACAAAAAGGATTTTTTCTGTTTTTATTTAAACTACACAGTGAATCTGGGTTTGTATTGATTTAAATGGCATGTTGATGTTCCTCTTAGAGTGTGATGTCATGACATCAAAGTGATAATATCACACTCTAGAACTTTGTTCAATCAAGAGAATCTCTCTGTGCCTTGATAGAAACAAAGTTCTAGAATGTCCAAAACTATAAATAAACTGAAACCTTTGCAGACCAGCTTTCGTTTCATCACATCAGTCGGAGAGGACTTACCCTTTGGTTAAGGATCTTTTTGTCAGAATTATTTCAGATTGGAGTAATTTCTGTCAGACTTTTTCAGACGAAAGCATTGTTTTGGATTCCTTTTTGGAAACTTTTGATTATCTGGTTTTAAAACCTTCAAACGCAGAGATCAAAATTCAACAGCCACCAGCAAATCAACGGACGATGGCAACCATGCAAGCAGGTGAGTACCAGCCCCTCTTCCCTAATCCAGAGTTAAAGTAGTTTTAATTTAGGGCAGCAGTTATGTTCGTCTACTTTTGACTGTTTTGGTTTAAATGTAGACAAAAGAAACAGCAGAAAATAATTTCTGATTATTTTACAGAAGTTTATTTGCGAGTGTCTTGAGGGTCACTACATTTAATTCTTACACTGTGTAAAAATATCCAAATCAATGTTGCTGCTACTTATACATATACTAGACTAATTTCATGCAATGCCCAATCTCACCATTTTTCTCCATGTAGAAAATGTCTATCTTTTTTAGTTGGTTTTAATGCCTCTAGTTTTAATAAAACTAGAGGCAAAATGTTTCAGACGGGCATTAAAAAGGTTAACATCCTTAAATGTATTGAATAGTTGGTAGTTTTGAGCAGTGCTGAAGTGGTTTGAGAGGTTTTTGCAGAGAAACAGCTGAATATTTTCCCAAGACAGTAGTACATTAGGGGTTAAACAGTTATCGAAAGATGAAGGATGTTCATTTAGTTAAAAGTACAGTGCAGTGCAGAAGCAGGCAGAGCTGGCAGAGGCAAAAAAAAGCCTTGCAGCTTGAATTGACAAACAGTAGGGTATTTGGCAGGTTTTTGAATAATGATGCATATTGGGTGTGACATCTGTGTAGCTCACAGAAACTTTCATTTCGTCTGACATGTCAAACTTCTTTAGACGATCCCAGAAGAGACCGAAAATTAAGCATGAGAAAATACATTAAAGTATGAAGGATGTCAAACCACTGATGAACAGACTGACCTGACGTATGTTCTCTCCATCTTCTTTCTGCAGGATCCAACGACACACAGAAGCTGGTCAGCGGGACCACGTCCTACTACGTTCAGGACACACTCGGCGAGGGGTCCTACGGGAAAGTGGTCAAGTGTCTTAAAGAGGACACTAAAGAGATCGTGGCTGTGAAGGTTCTGAAACAGCGCCACTATATGGACACCGAGAGAGAGGTATGTATTCTACTCTGATTTGATGATTCATTTTTATGATCTAAACTTTACTGGTTCTCCTTCAGAGGATGTTCAAAGAGCTAAATTGTCCTGTCTCCTCTTTTTCATCCAGGCTGCCATGTTGCAGTACCTATCCCAGGTGGACCAGGACCAGAACCACCTCCTCAAACTTCACGAGAAGTTTAACTCTAGAGGGAACACATGCCTGGCCTTCGAGATCTTGGACGTCAGCCTGTGGGACCTCCTCCAAAGCCAGGACTACAAGCCACTGGACCTGAACACCATCAGGCAGATCGCAAAGCAGGTATGTGTTAATGTTACTGATCAGTTTGAGTAGACTTCATGACAGGGTCACAGTAGCTGATTTCACGTTGTGGAGACAGTTTATGCGAGCATAAGATATTCAATAATAGCTCCTCATTGACATAATCTTTCCTCAAAATGTTCCAACAACTTCCAGAGTGTTCTTCTACATGTCGTTTTGCTGGTTTGGTCCAAATGTTACGAATACAACACGTGGCTTTCATCAGAAATAACCTTTATATTTTCAGTAAGGCTAAAATAACAAAGTAGTTTACAGACTTGTTAAGGTATTCCTTTACAAGCCTGTAAACTAGTTTATATAGTTAGCTACTTCATAAGTCAATTAATCTTAACTTCATTTCACCAGTAAGTCTCAAGTTCATTTTTTAAATGATCTTGTCCAACTTAGTTTTTATAATAATCTTATTGACTGACAGTTATTTCAGCTGGGTCATCTGACTTTTAATCCGGATGTATTCATACTGGGCCATCAAAAGCTGTTACAGAAACTGTCGATGAAAATTATACAGTCTAAATCTGTTTTGTTATTTATTATTTGTTTATTTAATAATTATTATTTAATGACTGGTTCTTTGAGAAAATGTTGAAATCACTTGGTGAGCCACTCTACAACATGCAGAAATACAGACGATGCAGACACATGGACAGAATGCTCTGAACACATTTAGATGTAGAACCTCAAACTGCTTTAACTCAAACACCACATATCATCACATAAAGAGCTAAAGTTTGTCTTCTTCTTTTGTTCCTTCAGCTCCTGGTCGCCCTGGACGCTTTAAAGAGTCTCGGTGTACTTCACACAGACATCAAGCCAGACAACGTCATGGTGGTCGACAGGGAAGACCCCAACATCAACACCAAACTAATCGACTTTGGTCTGGCCATGATGACTGCTGAGGTCCAGAAAGGGACTGTGGTCCAGCCCATCGGGTACAGGTAGGTCCATCATCTTGTTTGTCTTAAGCCCCATTCACACTGCTGGTTCAAGCCAGAATCTTTATGGCAGTGACCTCTTCCTCCACAGGGAAAATTCTTTTGTCTGTTATGTTTAAGGTCAGATTTCTAATTTCTGTCTCTCGTCTTGATTTGCTCAGGGCTCCTGAAGTTTACCTGGGACAGCCGATCACAGAGGCCATCGATGTGTGGGGGGTGGGCTGCGTGCTGGTCTACCTTTTCACCGGCAACCACTTATTCCCCGTCCACTGCGAGTATCAAAATGTACGTATGCTCAGCCGCACCGACACAGTAAATGTGATGTGCAGCACTGTCTCATTATCTAACCCTGTTGTGTTTATTCTGTGTGCAGATGAAGTCCTTGGTGGAGACTCTGGGTCTGCCAGACCAGGACCTGCTAAACACCGGGGCCTACGCCCAACGCTTCTTTGTCCGGGAGCAGGGTGTAAATGGTCCCCGGTGGAGGTTTATGGTAAGTATGAATCATCTTCTTTTTTCTAAGCTGGTTGATAAGTGCATCTTAACTGTTATTGTAAATTGTTTCTCTTACTTTGATCCTTTAGACAGAAGAAGAGTTTGAATGGGAAACTTCCTGCCATCCAGAGATGCCGGACCCTACCATCCCCACACTCAAGTCTCTGGCTGACCTGGCTAATGTAAGTAATATCTTCCATGCTAAATCATATCCATCAGCACCTGTTTACAGGGTTTAAAAGTAATATCTGCTTTAAAATGACATTTAAAGACTAACACCATACAAGGTGTTGGTGTCTGACAGGAACAGGCTAAATCAGCTAACCTGGGTGTGTTTCCATTTTCAGATGCATCCTGCTAGCAGCGAGGGAGAGTACTGGGACGGGTTCATGTTTTTGGACCTGTTGAGCCGTCTCCTGCACTTGGACTGGAGACAGAGGATCAGTCCCAGTGAGGCTCTGAAGCACCCATTTTTCAACACCACCAATCAGAGTCCATATCAAGCCAGCCCCGAGGGGTAAGTGATTCTCTTCATGCTAACACAACTTCAAATTAACATCAAAACATTCTGTTGAGCTTTAGCTTTTGGACATTTGACTAAATCTGAATGTTGTTGTCCCTCTTACAGTTTTGAAGGAGAAATGGTGGACATGGGGCCAAACCCTGAGGAGGCTCCAGACTTCAGCTGCAGCCATCCATCCTCCAGCCTCAAAGAAGACACTGAGTCCAGCACCTCGGTGGACGAGGAGTCCACGTCTCTGTCCTCGTATGAGATCGAGCTGGCCCCCTGGGGCAGTCATGCCTCTGTCCCCGCCCCGTGTGCAGATGTTCCATCACCGTGGGAACCTGATGATGAAGCAAAGATATCAAGAGAAGATGCTGATGGTGTTCACAACGCAACTGAGCCGATCCAGAAGTTGGTCAGCGGGACCACGTCCTACTGCATACAGGCCACACTCGGCGAGGGGTCCTACGGGAAAGTGTTCAGGTGTATTAAAGAGGACACTAAAGAGATCGTGGCTGTGAAGGTTCTGAAACAGCGCCACTATATGGACACCGAGAGAGAGGTATGTATTCTACTCTGATTTGATGTTTCATTTTTATGATCTAAACTGTACTGGTTCTCCTTCAGAGGATGTTCAAAGAGCTAAATTGTCCTGTCTCCTTTTTTTCATCCAGGAAGCCATGTTGCAGTACCTATCCCAGGTGGACCAGGATCAGAACCACCTCCTCAAACTTCATGAGAAGTTTAACTTCAGAGGGAACACATGCCTGGCCTTCGAGATCTTGGACGTCAGCCTGTGGGACCTCATCCAAAGCCAGGACTACAAGCCACTGGACCTGAACACCATCAGGCAGATCACAAAGCAGGTATGTGTTAATGTTACTGATCAGTTTGAGTAGACTTCATGACAGGGTCACAGTAGCTGATTTCACATTGTGGAGACAGTTTATGCGAGCATAAGATATTCAATAATAGTTCCTCATTGACATAATCTTTCCTCAAAATGTTCCAACAACTTCCAGAGTGTTCTTCTACATGTTGTTTTGCTGGTTTGGCCCAAATGTTACGAATACAACACGTGGCTTTCATCAGAAATAACCTTTATATTTTCAGTAAGGCTAAAATAACAAAGTAGTCTACAGACTTGTTAAGGTATTCCTTTACAAGCCTGTAAACTAGTTTATATAGTTAGCTACTTCATAAGTCAATTAATCTTAACTTCATTTCACCAGTAAGTCTCAAGTTCATTTTTTAAATGATCTTGTCCAACTTAGTTTTTTAATAATCTTATTGACTGACAGTTATTTCATTTGGGTCATCTGACTTTTAATCCGGATGTATTCATACTGGGCCATCAAAAGCTGTTACAGAAACTGTCGAGGAAAATTATACAGTTTAAATCTGTTTTATTATTTACTATTTGTTTATTTAATAATTATTATTTAATGACTGGTTCTTTGAGAAAATGTTGAAATCACTTGGTGAGCCACTCTACAACATGCAGAAATGCAGACGATGCAGACACATGGACAGAATGCTCTGAACACATTTAGATGTAGAACCTCAAACTGCTTTAACTCAAACACCACATATCATCACATAAAGAGCTAAAGTTTGTCTTCTTCTTTTGTTCCTTCAGCTCCTGGTCGCCCTGGACGCTTTAAAGAGTCTTGGTGTGCTACACACAGACATCAAGCCGGACAATATCATGGTGGTCGACAGGAAAGACCCCAACATCAACACCAAACTAATCGACTTTGGTCTGGCCATGATGACTGCTGAGGTCCAGAGAGGGACTGTGGTCCAGCCCATCGGGTACAGGTAGGTCCATCATCTTGTTTGTCTTAAGCCCCATTCACACTGCTGGTTCAAGCCAGAATCTTTGTGGCAGTGACCTCTTCCTCCACAGGGAAAATTCTTTTGTCTGTTATGTTTAAGGTCAGATTTCTAATTTCTGTCTCTCGTCTTGATTTCCTCAGGGCTCCTGAAGTTTACCTGGGACAGCCGATCACAGAGGCCATCGATGTGTGGGGGGTGGGCTGCGTGCTGGTCTACCTTTTCACCGGCAACCACTTATTCCCTGGCCACTGCGAGTATCAAAATGTACGTATGCTCAGCCGCACCGACACAGTAAATGTGATGTGCAGCACTGTCTCATTATCTAACCCTGTTGTGTTTATTCTGTGTGCAGATGAAGTCCTTGGTGGAGACTCTGGGTCTGCCAGACCAGGAGCTGCTAAACACCGGGGCCTACACTCAACGCTTCTTTGTCCGGGAGCAGGGTGTAAATGGTCCCCGGTGGAGGTTTATGGTAAGTATGAATCATCTTCTTTTTTCTAAGCTGGTTGATAAGTGCATCTTAACTGTTATTGTAAATTGTTTCTCTTACTTTGATCCTTTAGACAGAAGAAGAGTTCGAATGGGAAACTTCCTGCAGTCCAGAGATGCCGGACCCTTCCATCCCCACACTCAAGTCTCTGGCTGACCTGGCTAATGTAAGTAATATCTTCCATGCTAAATCATATCCATCAGCACCTGTTTACAGGGTTTAAAAGTAATATCTGCTTTAAAATGACATTTAAAGACTAACATCATACACGGTGTTGGTGTCTGACAGGAACAGGTTAAATCAGCTAACCTGGGTGTGTTTCCATTTTCAGATGCATCCTGCTAGCAATGAGGGAGAGTACTGGGACGGGTTCATGTTTTTGGACCTGTTGAGCCGTCTCCTGCACTTGGACTGGAGACAGAGAATCAGTCCCAGTGAGGCTCTGAAGCATCCATTTTTCAACACCACCTATCAGAGTCCATACCAAACCAGCCCCGAGGGGTAAGTGATTCTCTTCATGCTAACACAACTTCAAATTAACATCAAAACATTCTGTTGAGCTTTAGCTTTTGGACATTTGACTAAATCTGAATGTTGTTATCCCTCTTACAGTTTTGAAGGAGAAATGGTGGACATGGGGCCAAACCCTGAGGAGGCTCCAGACTTCAGCTGCAGCCATCCATCCTCCAGCCTCAAAGAAGACACTGAGTCCAGCACCTCGGTGGACCAGGAGGGTTATGACGTGGAAGAAAAGGACAACGAGCACGACCTTGATCATTCTGATCCTGATTACCAGCATAAAGACCAGGAGATCCTCTTAAAGAGCACTTTTGTCCCTTGGGACGAGTATTTTGCATGCCGAGGCCGTTCCTCGGATGCAGACTCGGTCCTTTCGGACTGCTCGGTGTCTCCAGTGTTTCCTGGAGAGCCAGCTGAGGTCTCTAACGGAGGACTGAACACTGAGTGTGGTGTGTGTTCCTCTGATGGAGACCAAAGTCCAGGCTTCTCTCATGGAGACTCTTGTGCTGAGTCTTCTGAGGAAGATGCCTCACGTCCTGGCTCACCGGACATACTTGGCCTCACCAATAAGGAGTCCACGTCTCTGTCCTCGTATGAGATCGAGCTGGCCTCCTGGGGCAGTCATGCCTCCGTCCCCGCCCCGTATGTAGATGCTTCATCACTGTGCAATCCTGGAGAAGCACAGCTATCAAGAGAGGATGCTGCGGTCCATATGGTTCCCACCCCGGCCCTTGGCTCCCCTGATGTTCGATCAGCACCCTCCACAGAGGATGGAGTCCTTCCAGACCAGATGACCTGCCCAGCTGAAGCCCTGGAGACTCCACACTGGACAGAGACGGTGATGAAGAAGATCCGGAAAGGCTGTCGTTGGCTTTCCAGGTTCTTCTGTTACCCCTGTGCGGTGAGTGAGTAACGCTTCATTTTCAGTTTTCTGTTTGGGTTTTCTCTAGGTGCTCTGGTTTCTTCCCACAGACCAAAAATCTGGTTATTACCTGTAGACTCTAAGTTTGGCCTCAGGTTTGAGAGTGCTCCAGGCTGACTTCGGGCTGGCTCAGGGTGTTCCCTGCCTCTCGCCCATTGTCAGCTGACAGGCTCCAGCCTTTGATTGGATGATGGACAGACCAGCGTCTGTCTTTTTGGAGTTTGGATGGTCTTCTTTGTTCTTTTCAGGTTTTCTCTGGGTACTCCGGTTTCCTCCCACATAGTTAAAAAAGTAATTCACCCAAAGAATGATATGCCTTCATTTTCTTCTCACCCTGATGCTGAGCAACACTCTGGAGCACTTTTTTGATGTCTCAGTGGCGCCCGAAAGAACAAGGTCCATAAAAGTCCACAAAAACGTGCCTATTTTCCTTCATACTGCTCGTCCGCTGTAATCCAAGTGTCCTGAGCAGGTAACGTCCATAATTAATTCGAAAAGAGGTCATTTAGTACATTTTTTGAGCCTAAACAGTGCCACATCGTACTTTCTCAGTGCATGTCTACGGAACTGCAGACCAGAGGCTTCTTTCAGGACTACTGTGAAATTGAAAGCGTAGAAGAAGCTGTTTACAGCTGTAGTGAGAGCTGTGGAAAATCACAAAAGTGAGTGACACTTGTCACTCACAGCAGAGTGAAACAGCGAACTTCTTCTACGCTTCAATTTAGCACAGTAGTCCCTGAAACAACTCTTAGTTCGTGCACCATTCCGTAGACATGCACTAACGATGTGGACTTAGGCTCAAATGTACTAAATGAGTTTCCCAATTAATTATGGATGTTACCCAGTAGGACACTTAAAATTATAAAGATCAATTTCAAGAAGAAGAAAATAGGCACGTTTTTTTTACTTTTGTGGATCTTATTCTTTTTTTGTGATACTGTCCCTGTTTTATGGAAGTTTGTTGACAGCGAAAGTCCCCGGATCTCGAGCTGCAAAGTAGACATCAAAAAAAGTTGTGATTTCAACAAGAAGACAATCTTACTGTTATTTTAAACTTGTTTGGTTATATTTGTTTGAAGGTCAGATCTGTTTGTTAGCTCAGGGTGAAAAACACTTGAAATTGTGATTTTTAAATGTTTTTTTAATGTTTTTTTTTCCAAGTTGCAGGAAGAGCGAGCTGCCCCCATAATGCTGTCAGATTGCCCCACACATTCTAACAAAAATAAGGCTTTAAAATTCATTGATAACTAATCAATATTTTAACAATAATTAAGATCACACTCATTAACACTCCTGTGACAAAGTCTGTTATCTTTGTGCATTTTTTCTTTTTTTAACTTTAACATATTTTTCCCTTTTATCCATCTCATTATTTTTTTTATTTATTTTTTTTAATGTATTTTTGGGGCATTTTTGTGCCTTTATTGACAGCAGAGAGACAGTGGATAGGCTTGTGAAAGGGGGTGAGAGAGCAGGGGGAGACACTCTGCAAACTGACCACAGGCGGGATTCGAACCTGGACCGGCAGAAGCAAATACACGGGGTGCCTGGTTGCTAACCACTCCGCCAAACCAGCACTCCGTCTGTCTCATTATTTTCAAGTGAATATCTCATTTTTAAGAGTATAAGTAATTTTTAACTCCTTTGTCTTTTCTTTAATGGTATGAATGTTAACACTTTTTCAGCATTTTATTTGAATCATTAAAAATCAAAAAAGGGAAACTGAAAGAAAAACACAGCACAAGAAATGACCGTCTTAAATCAAGTATTAATAAGTTGTCTTTTACTCTTGAAAATGAAAATAACTGCCAGTATAGTTTTGACACGTTACAGACTGTGGCCATGGAGTTTTTATCAAGACCACTTCACCAAATCCCAGTGTCCATTGCAGCGGTTGCAGGTCTAAAAGAGCTCCGTAAGTCCATTTAACAGCCTTTCTGCCCCTTGCAGTGCTTTTGCCCCTCTAGGTCACTGCTACACTTTGACTGGTGGTTCAGAGTTTCTTGTTAGTTGTCCTTCAGTATCAGCTTCACACCTCACAGCTGAACACTTCCTCGTTCTTCCAAACTCATTTACACGTCACTGATGTAGTGGTGGGAGGTAAAACCTTCAATTATCAGGCCCCTCATCTTTGGATTTGTCCACCAATCACAGTTCAGGAGGCAGACGCCTTCTCTGAATATAACAGTAAGCTTCCTCCAGTCATTTTTGATCAGACTCAGAATTTGTGCAGGCTCAGGCTTGGCCCGGTCCAGAGTTCTCTTCCCCCTCTTTTGTTCTTGTACTGGCTTCTGTTTCTTGTCTTGCAGGCTCCTCTGGGCTGTTGGTGTGGACCAGCTGATACAACTACTACGACTACTCAGCCTCCCAACTGTTCCACTCTAACCACTGAAGGTGCTGGAGAAAGTAGTAGCTAAACAGCTAAGTGACTTCCTTCAAGACAATAGCCTGCTTGAGGACTTTCAGTCAGGATTTAGAGCTCATCACAGCACAGAGACTGCTCTAGTTAAAGTAACCAATGATCTACTTTCAGCTTCAGATGAAGGACTTCTCTCTGTACTTGTTTTGTTAGATCTTAGTGCTGCTTTCGACACCATTGACCATGATGTTCTTATACAGAGATTAGAGATGTTACTTGGGATTACAGGGACTGCCCTAAATTGGTTTAAGTCCTACTTATCTAATAGATATCAGTTTGTACACGTGAACAACAAGTCCTCTATGTACACTAAAGTAAGTTACGGGGTTCCTCAAGGTTCGGTGCTAGGTCCACTTCTCTTCTCTATATATATGCTTCCCCTTGGTGATATCATGAGGAAATACTCTGTTAATTTTTATTGTTACGCTGATGATACACAGCTCTATGTATCACTGAAGCCAGGTGAGACAAACCAGTTAGACTAACTAGATGCCTGTTTAAAGGACATCAGATCCTGGATGGCCAGAAATTTTCTTCTTCTTAACTCAGATAAGACAGAGGTCATTGTGCTGGGCCCTCGACACCTCAGAGAATCCTTTTCTAGTGATTTAACTGCCATAGATGGTATTAGCCTAGCACCAAGCACAACTGTTAGAAATCTAGGAGTGCTATTTGATCAGGATTTATCCTTTAACTCTCATATAAAGCAAATTTCAAAAACCGCCTTAATACATCTTCGTAACATCACTAAAATCAGGCCTATCCTGTCCCAGAGCGATGCTGAAAAGCTAGTCCATGCTTTTGTTACCTCTAGACTGGACTATTGTAATTCTCTGCTTTCAGGCTGTCCCAGCAAGTCACTTAAGACGCTTCAGCTGGTCCAAAATGCTGCAGCACGTGTACTGACTAGAACTAGGAGAAGAGACCACATTACTCCTGTTTTAGCTTCTCTGCATTGGCTTCCCATTAAATATAGAATAGAATTCAAGATTCTTCTCCTCACCTATAAAGCTCTCAGTGGACAGGCACCAGTCTATCTTAAAGAACTTGTAGTGCCGTACAACCCCTCTAGAACATTACGCTCCAAAATGCTGGCCTACTTGTGGTACCATCAATCGCCAAAAGTAGTATGGGAGGTAGAGCCTTCGTTATCAGGCTCCTCTTCTCTGGAACAATTTCCCGACCACAGTTCGGGAGTCTGACATTCTCTCTACCTTTAAGGTTAGACTTAAAACATTCCTCTTTGATAAAGCTTTCAATCAGGGACCATATTATAGTTCATAAATTAGTTCATTTATACTCATAGTCGAGATGCAATAGGCCTAGACGGGAGGGGGGGGGGGGGATCTGGCACTTTGGACTTTATCACTCTCTCTCTCTCTCTCTCTCCATATCTGCTTTTGCCCCTTTTGTTTACTCCTGTACTCGTCTCTGGCTCTTGTCTTGTAGGTGGCCTGGGATCCTTGGTGGAGACTGCCTGCTGCTGTGGAGTCACGAAGCCTCAAAACTACAATTATAAACATGACACATAGTTGGCCATTTTATTAGGAACACTCCATTTCCATTATCACTATAGCTGTTAATGTAGATATTAGCATGATCTCCATAACCATGATCGATTCATCTACAGTATCTACTTTTTAATTACCACATAGGCATGAGGTCCCTCTTGAAAATGGGATGTCACATCTCAAGAGGCCTTTAACACATTTATCTTTAATGGAGACAAATATGGTAGGGATGACCTTGTGGTCTGGGCACCCATGAGTTTGTCACTACCACAAATTCTTATTTTCAGTAAGAATATCATTGATTATACTTCTAGAAAATGATCACCACAACCATTCAGACATGAGGACCCTCCTGAAAACCAGATGTAGCATCTCAAGAGGCTAACCTCTGATAAATCAGACGACAGGTTTATGGTTCATGAACCTGTCCCTAACTTTAGTTCTTACTTTAGTCCACTTGTCTCCTCTTAACTCCCTTCTTTTGCCCTCACACCAACACAGCATCGAGTGGATTTGCTGTTCATCATGAGACTGGGATCCACATTCAAGATTTCCTGCTGCTTAACAGAAGGTTTTTTCTTGCCGCCATGATGGAGGGATTCATGATTGGCTATATGGATTCATGTTGGTGTTAGATGTATATATTTGTATATATATGTATATGTGTATTTTATATGTATATATGTATCTATGCATATATGTGTATCCATAATATGAAGAGCTTTATGCTCTATTGTAAAGTGTCTTGAGATGACAATTGTTATGAACTGGCGCTATACAAATAAAGATTGATTGATTAAGGTGCTTATGCCAGTTTCAAAATAAAAACTGTGCCACCAGCTCACTCTGCAGGAAAACTCTGCTCAGGTAGCTCAAGCACTTTTCAATGGACACATGTGGCAAAGATTGTTGGTCCTCTTCCCCACATGGTCTCTGAATAACTTGAAACCTACAAAAAAATAAAATAAAAATTTACTTCAACTCAACGAACGAAAATCAGACATTGTGTTTTATTTCTTCAAGAGAGTTTTTAAAAATGAACTAATGAGACTGGCCTGGACAAAAATGATGGTACCCCTACAAAAGATTGAAAATTAATGATCATAGGGACATGCTAAACTCAGGTGTGTCCTGTAATTATCATCACAGGTGTCTTCAAGCTTGTAATCAGTCAGTCTGCCTATTTAAAGGCTGAAAAGTGGTCACTGTGCTGTTTGGTATCATGGTGTGTACCACACTGAACATGGACCACAGAGAGCTAAGGAGAGAGCTGTCTCAGGAGATTAGAAAGAACATTTTGTATTTAAATACATAAATGAATAAATAAAAATGGATTAGTAACTCTACCAGTGTGTCTCTTTTGCCACTCTTTCGGTCCGAAGCCCAGATAAAGGAGGAGGGCTGGAATAAACTATTAATAATATTAAAATATTAAGAACCATCAGGAGAAAGTTTTATTTTAGCTTTAAAAATGTTTAAGGTGTAAGGATTGTTGAGGTGAAGTTAAAACTGAAGTTTCAAATAAATGCAGATATGAATGTGTTTGTCTCTGAATGTTTTCAGAAATTTTTATGCTAAGTTTGTTGCAGAAAAAAAAAGCCTGTTGGACAATTTTCGAGGGACAGAAGGTATTATTGAATGAATGATTCTCTTCAGACGGACTGATGATTGTATTTCCTTTACACAGATACTGTTAGGATGTATCTGCAACCTTGGTTATTTGGTTTTATTTACATTACACTCTGTCTTATTAATAATGGCATTATGATAAACCGTACTAAAGGATGAATGTATGAAACTTCTACAAATGAAAGTTTGATTGGCCACCTGAGCAGCGTGACATGTCAGTGTGGTCAGCACCACGGGTGGGCATGGAGCAGATCTTCAGACTGAACAGCAGGAACAACGATATTTGTGTTTTTCTCTCCTGCAGTTTGTCTGGGACAGAAAGGGAGAGTCGAGTTCTTTCGAAGAAGTCATGTCTGAGCTTTGTCTCCATCAGACACAGAGATGTCTCAGCAGAACTAAAACTGACCAGCTCCTCTTAGAAATGAACATATCAGCAGATGATAAAACTTAAACCTTTAAAATAGTATCTTCTGATTCATGCACCCATAATAATGTGCATCCTAATTATGAGAATTTTTAATCATCGTCATTATTATTATTGCTCTATTTTGAACTTATACAGTATGTTACAGAATAATTACTAATTTAACAGTTTTGAAATTATTTGCTTTACAGAACACATACACAATATATATCGATATCCATATATATATAGCTATATATGTATCTAGATAGATAGATAGATAGACCGTATGTACATATATATGGAGAGAGAGAGAAAAAAAACATCAGGTTGGTTTTGATTAGAAAGAACTTGGGTAGATAAGGATTCCATACACACACACACACACATAAATATATGTGTACATATATATATATATATATATATATATATATATATATATATATATATATATATATATATATATATATATATATATATATATATATATATATATATGTATGTGTATATATATATATCTATATATATATCTATATATATATAGATATATATATACATATATATATATATACAGGCCAAAAGTTTGGACACATCTTCTCATTCAATGTGTTTTCTTTATTTTCATCGTAAATTCTCACTGAAGTAATGATGGCCACTCATTTCTCTTTACTTAGCTGATTGGTTTTTGCCATAATATTAATTCTAACAGTTTTCTTATATCAATCAATCAAAATTTATTCATATGGCACTTTTCATTAAAAAAAGTAGCACAAAGTGCTTTACAAACAGACAAATGAATTAAATGAAGGATTTATAACCCAAACCCACTCCACCCAGCCCCTGACCCCGCCCACACAGCAGTCCATACACAGTGTTGATAAAAGCATCATTAAAAAACGACAATAATAAAGCACACAGCTGTACCCAGTACAAACTGAGGAAACGCCATCTTGAAGGTTTAGAAATGAAAAAACACTGGAGGTTAGGTTAAAAGTATAAAATTAAATATATCATGAAATAAAATAAGAAAATGAATTTTTAAAAAATAACTTGAAATTAAGTTAAAATATACATATATATTATAATAATAAATAAACAGGATAACAGGAAAACTAGAAAATAAAATAAGGAAAAATAGAAAAGATTTAAGAAGAAAAGATAAAAATAAGGTAAGATAACATGTAGGGCTGCCACGATTAGTCGACTAGTCATGACTAAGTCGACTATGAAAATAGTCGACAACTAATTTAATAGTCGACTAGTCGTTTTGTTTTTTAGGTGTGTTTTCTCACAAAACTGCAGCTGTACCTCTGCTGTCTTGTCTGCCTATCTGTCCTGTTTTCTGGTTATCACACCTGCAGGAATCAAACCAACACACCCCGAAACAAACTCATGCATGTGGTGCATGCACAACTACGCAGGCACCAGAGTTGCCAGGTCTGCTCATAATAAGTGATTTGGGCCACCAGCTGTATGCTGATGCAGTACGCTGCAGTTCATGCATGAAGTCGACTAATCGCAAAAGTAGTCGTTGACTAGTCCGCTATCAAAACAGTCATTTGTGGCAGCCCTTATAACATTATAAAAAGTGGCCTGCAATTAGAATAAATAAAAACACTAAAAGGTAAGTCAGGTAAAAGCTTGATTAAAAAAGTAGGTTTTGAGTTTGTTTTTAATAGGGCTGTGGGCTGTGCATCAGCCTGACATCTGAACAACACAACTGATGGTCCAACCCCATTAATAAGGCAAATCTCTATTAATTAACCCTGGAAAGGCACACCTGAGAGGAGAAAACCAGGTAACACTTTACTTTAGAGGTCCGCAAAATTCATCACACTTAGGTAAGAATTAGACAAAGTTTTTTCAGATTTCTTTGAAATGACCCCCTGAAATTTCATGAGAATTTGGTGAAAATTAGCCCATAACTTCTTTAAAATAATGTCCACATTTATTGTCACAAGTCAGAATTGGTAGGTGACTGTTTTTTCCAGTTTCTTTGAAATTTACTCCAATTTGCAAGGTAAGAAGGTAACGATTAGCAAATAATTGATTTGAAATAAAACCACAACCCACCACAAAATGTTTTGAGGTGTTCCTATGATTATAGGCCTGATCATGAAAGTAAATCATCTCTATTTTGCACGTGATCTCAATTATGCATATCAACAAACTCGGTGAACTTGGTGAAATTAAATAACAAATAGCTAACTATCTACTGCTTTTGAGGTTAATTGAATTATTTACTTAAAGAGACTATGAGGAGTTTCTAAGTAATTACAAAAAGTCTCCCTTTTAGATATATGCCTGATGGAAATACACACTTTAAGATGAGTTTATAGCATCAAAATAGGTTATCTATAAATGCTATTCCTTAGCTTCATGGTCAGGTCGGACAGGGCTGGACTGGCCTGGATACTCAACTTCAGGAACAAGACAATTAAAACTAGAGCAAATTTATATTATTCAGACACGTCTTAGAGCACCGGGCTGTAAGTAGAGATATATAGCCGGCTACAAAACTACGATACTAAGTTTTCCAAAACTTGCTTGTCGTCACACATGACAATCTACCGCTACGTAACTAGAAAGAGATACATTACCTCGTCACTTTGCATCCTGTAAGTTGTTGCAAAAAGAAGTTGTAAAGCAATGCAGAGTTCTGAGGAAGGTCTGAGCTGCATTCATTAGCATCACAACAAACGCACGCTTTGGATAGCACACGTCTTGTGGTGTGTTCCAGTTGTAGTCAGAAGTAGGAATTTTGAGTTCCAAGTAGGAAACTGCAACTGGAACGTCCCCCGAAGTCTGAATTTTCTACTGGGAACTCAGTGAAACCTCTCCACCCCCGAGTTGACAATGGAAGATGGATGCCCCCAGTGTGAACAGTTATTTAGCTCCTGTAATAATCCATTTATTTGCACTTCTGACTGGGGTGTGTCATTCTAGATCAGCTGTATACATAGTATTGTTAGACTTATATTTACAAAAATGCTGCCATAGTGATAATCACATTCTTCATACAACAACACAGGGCGTGCTAACAACAGCTAACAATAGCCTGGTAGATCAGCATGTTTTTTTTCCGACTTCAACTGGAACGTCAATAAGTCGGAGATGATGTCACTCCCAGTTCAGAGGTTACTGGAACGCAGCATTACGACAGTCGCCGCGCGTGCTCATGGGTAGCAGAGTCTTTGTGTTGGTGGTAATAGATTCTCCTCACAGTCCCTTTAACATTTCTGAGCTAATTATCACAGGAAACAATGAACCTAACTTCTGTGTTCAAGAACTAAGCAGCTGTTTATCACCTGCTTCTCTGGAAACAGCAGAAATGTTGGGATACTTCTAAAAACATTTTGTGGTGGGTAGTGGTTTTATTTCAAATAAATTATTTGCTAATCGTCACCTTCTTACCTGTAATTTGGAGTAAATGTCAAAGAAACTGGAAAAAAACAGTCACCTACCAATTCTGACTTGTGACAATATGGACATTATGTTAAAGAAGTTATGGGCTAATTTTCACCAAATTCTCATGAAATTTTGGGGGTAATTTCAAAGAAATCTGAAAAAACGTTGTCTAATTCTTACCTAAGTGCGATGAATTTTGCGGACCTCTAAAGTAAAGTGTTACTAAAAACCATTTCAGGTGACTACCTGTTGAAGCTCATAAAGAGAATGAAGAGTGTGCAAAGCAGTAATCAGAGCAAAGGGTGGATACTTTGAAGAAACTAGAATATAAGACATGTTTTCATTTATTTCACACTTTTTTGTTAAGTACATAATTCTACATGTGTTCATTCATAGTTTTGATACCTTCAGTGAGAATCTACAATGTAAATAGTGATGAAAATAAAGAAAACACACTAAATGAGAAGGTTTGTCCAAACTTTTGGCCTGTACTGTACATATACACACACACACATATATATATATATATATATATATATATATATATATATATATATATATATATATATATATATATATATATATATATATATATATATATATATATATATATATTTTATGATATCTAGAAAAAGCTGACTATTCAAACCCTCATCTTGGGAAGAAAATCCGATTCAAGATCAATCAAGGAAGAACAAAAGATGGACCACTTCTTTCTTGATGCGTGCACAGTTAAGACCAGCACAATGCTGGATTTCTTTAACTTACTGAAAATCCTTACAAGCATTGATACATGGCCTGGCATTTGAGAACAATGTTGTTCAAATGATAAATGAGTCAATTTTTGTCACCTGGAAATGAGGTTTATGATCACAACCAAGGTGGATGGAAGGATAAATGAAACGAGTGTGAACAAACAAGTGGACAAAAGAGTAAACAAGTGGACAAGGATGTGAACTAACAAGTAGGCAAATGATTTGAACAAGTAGACAAAAAGTGAACAAACAAGTGGGCATATAGTTAACAAGTGGACAAAGTTGTGGTCTAGCTCTAACTTTCCTTTTTGGGTAATGACCATAAAAGCTGTAATAACTGTACTGTTTTAACTGTGGAGACACCAAACTCAGTCTGATGATCAACATTTCTACTTTATACCACAGCACTTACTTTAGGGAAATATATTTTAATTTGATTTATGATTTATATGATTCTTTTAGTGTTGAAATACTATATTCATTTACAGGTAATGACTATAATCATCACACAGCAGAGGTCAGTTACATCAATATAAAAAAATAAAATTATATAAAGTACTTTCAAACCTATTTCTCTAAAGTCAGAGCTGTAGTATAAACCAGAGATGTTTGATCATCAGGCTGAGCTTGGTTTATCTACCATCATAAACAGGACAGTTATTACAGTTTTTATTGTCATTACCTACTCATGATTTTACCGTATTAATTATTATTTAAATTTTTATTAATTATATTAGTTATTGCCTATTAATTGACATACTTACAAGTCATATAAAACACATAAAAAGTGTATTTCACATATTTCAGAGGGGTTATTCGATCATCAGGCTGGGTTTGGTGTCACTACCATCATAAACAGAACAGTTCTTACAGTTTTTATAGTCATTGCCTTTTTATTAATACACATGTAGCGATTATTTTCTGGATATTAATTAAATTAATTAATATTCATTTAATAACCAGATTTGCTCTCGTTAATTATAGGGGCACCATCCTTTTTATACAAAAAAGGCAAAATTAACTTAATTAGCTGATTTATTAATTTATTTTATTTAAATCAGATAAATCAATTAAGTCAAACTTCAGTTGTTTAATCAATCTCAAATCTAAAGACAGAACTCTCATGCAGTGATGTCAATCTTCCAAATAGAATACCAACAGACAGAACTTTAAATATAAGGGTGATTTATCAAAATCAATATATAAGACAAAATAAAATAAAATAAACACTTAAGAAGGAACAAATGTCAGAGTTATACTGAACCAATGATGCTATCAATCAGGAAAGAAGATATGAACCCTTAAAGAACATTTAAGCACATGGAGTGGTTATAGAGGATTAATTTAACAAATTAATCTACTTTTGAAAGGTCAAATAAAGGGGAAATTATTGTTGAATTGACCAAGACACACTCAAGCCCATCTGAAAGAATATAGAACCATCTTACGAATCGGGCCTCATCTGGTCCTGGGGCTACTGGAGAGAAGAACTGTTCTGGTTTGGAGTCGGTCCAGAGGGCTGAAGTTCACACTCTATCCAGCACGATGGATCCAGTGGAGGTTGTTCCGATGTGAGCTGGTCTGTCCCAGGTTTCCTGGGAGAGAAGTCTTAGATTGGACTGGCAGGTTCTGTTCAAGGTGAAGCTGGAGCTTGGGCGTTGGTGTCTCGATTGTATAAAAAAAAATTGATTTGTAACCAATTCCAAAAATCAAGAATTCATTGACCAAACGAATACTATTCTGAAATTAATAACAAAAGTCCATTTACTATGAAGTAAATCTTTGAAGTCTTTTATAGCTTACTGTCTTTTATCGGCGGGCATGTCACAAAAACTTAGACAAAAGAATTAAGGAAAAATATATGAGCCGAAAAATCACAGGAGTGTGATGAAGAAGAGGAGGAGGAAGAAGAGACGAAAGACAAGGCCAAGCAGAGAAGAGAGAAACGAGACGACAAGAAGAGCAGAGCTTACAAGAGCGACAAGAGAGAGCATCAAGTCTCTCTCTCTGGTTTTACTGCTGATGAGGATCAGAGTAGGAGGGCCTTCTGTGGTAATCCAAACTTTTATCAACTAATATTTGGCCAATATTAAGTTGTATTTTGATTAAACATCCAATATAAGCACTCCAACTGGATAGGAAATCTCATGGTGATCAATTTGGTACCAAATACTTTAAATCTAAAGTATAAGAAAGAATTAAACAATTCAAATCCTATTAAACAGTCAATTAAACAAAATAGAGGTGGTTAACTTAAGACATACAAGTCAACATGCCTTTAAGATGGTTTGCAACTAAACTTTAGGTGTAGCAATCCTATTATTAACACTCTTCAATGAAACAGAGTGATAATCCAACTTTCTCCTAACTTTTGGATCTTTAGGGCTAAAAACACACAAGGCACATCATTAGAAAGCATTTGTCATGACAGGAAAAATATTACATTATTAGACATGTCCATTATTTCATTTAAACAGTTTGAAAGTTTTGTGGTTTTCTGTGTGGACAGAGACCACATCTGGAGCGGATGAGGGGTCCAGGATGGCCAGGGAGGTCAAAGGTCAACTTAGGTGCCATCTAAGAATTGTTTATGACTTGGGAACGGACTCTCTTCGAATATACTATTTGGCCTCAGCCAATCGCTGTTTAGGAAGAAAAAGTAAACAGTCTCTTGCATCCACACCAGTGTCTGTTCATGGTAGTTCGAAGGGCGGCGAAACAGACTTAATGGCAGCACATGTCTCCAGGTGATTCACAGTCATGATGCAGGGAGGCACAGAGTCAGAGAGGAATGTTCTTAGTCCTTTTACAGTTTCCTTAAAGTTGATCAGTTTGATCTTGCTACACACACCAATATTAAAATAAATCATAAAAATTAAATAAGAATATATTTCTCTAAAGTCAGAGCTGTAGTAAAACCAGAGGAGATGTTTGTTCATGAGGTTGAGTTTGTTGTCCCTACAGCCAGCAACATTTAATTTGTTAGTTATTTCTATTACATATTTATTCATAATTCAATACATAAAGCATTATTTAAATCAAATCAAATTCTTATTTTGCCAAAGTATGAGTTGTAATTCAAAGTAGTGTAGATAACCAGTCATGTTTTATTATCATTTTGGTGATTGATCTCATAACTTTGATGGCATTTGTTTTCATTTCCATTAAAAACCCTGTAAAATATTTTAATTCATGATTTTTATAGTAATAGCTTCAAAGTGCTTTGACAGCAGGCAGGAGCAGAAGAGCTGAAACACAACAGAAAAAACAACCAAATAAAATCACAGAATATTTAAGACAGACACAAAAGGCCTGATTCTTGAAAAATATGACCTGTAATATGAATAACATGGTCAATTATGAGTGCTGTGATTCTGAAGAGGTGACATCTGTTTATGGTGAAGTTAATGAGTTTTTTTTCACACCATTCCTCTGATAAAAACGAGGTTATAGCTCACAGTCTTCATGACAGTGATTAAAAAGAGCGGTCGGGTTTGTAACTAGGGCTGCACAATTAATTGCAAATTAGATTAAATCACAATATGGCTTGTTGCAATTTTCAAATCGCAAAAGTTTTAATATTTTTAGTCCAAAATGTGTTGAACGTCATTGTGATGTAGTTTTTGCAGTTTCATGCCTATTTTTAACCTCTATTCATTCACTTTTTTCACACTTTTGGACAATTTTTACCTTTTTTAACCCTGTTTTTACAACTTTACTCCTATTTTGCCTAAATTTTCCCTAAGCCACTTTTGGATTTTTTTTTTGCCAGTTTTCCCCCATATTTTTGCTATTTCATACCTATTTTGCACCTATTTATTAACCTTTTTCCACTTTTATACCATTTTTACCCAGTTTTTACAATTTCATACCTATTCTTCTTCTGTTCTTCACTTCTCCACTTTTTCTCAAATCTTTTATCCTTAGATTAATTTAATGTCATATTGGTTTTACTATAAAAAGATCTACTGCTTATGTTTGTTTAAGAATACAGAAGATGAGGAACATTAAAACAATTGCAGAGTAAATCACAATATTGGTGAAAAAAATTGCAATTATATTATTTTCTCAAATCGTTCAGCCATATTTGTAACTACGTTGTTTTTATTGATGAGTTGTTGGCCTACAAAGTCCTAATCTCAGAAAGTCTTTCTAACTTTACAACAGTCCCTCACGTCATGTCATACCATGAACCAGTTTTTACAGTTTGGTCAAAGTGGTCGTGTCCGTGTCAGCTGTTCCATCCATCCAAGTCCTGCAAGGTAATGATGGCAGGAGCAGCGTCTTGTTTGTTTAGTGCCTTTATTTACTAGATTATTCAAGAGTGAAACAACTTTTTTTTGTTAATTGGCGATCTTTTGAACTTTTTATTTTCGACGGCTTCAGTTTGTATTTCAGCTGTAAGACACGGCGTGTGTCTCTGACACAAAGTACTGCTTCTTTTCTTTATGACTGTTGCTGAAACGCTCTCTCTGTGATACAGTTTTGTTCTAGATGTGCTAACAACTCAATTTTATTTGTTACATCTTATTACAGACAAGAAGAGCAATGCTGCTCAAAGTCCAGTACCAATGTTTCTCTGGCAGAGTGATGGATTTTTCTCTGTGATTTAGTTCAAACTTAATTTAAGTTTACCTGCACAGTGCTTTTGTACAGCTAAAGAGAAGTTTGGTGTGTCCATTGAGACAGTGTTTATCTGATGGCTGAAACAGGGAGAGAGGCTGATGAAGAGCTCTGCAGTGATGACCTCCAGGAGAAATCTGAGATCATCTGGACTTCTGTTGATGCCTCCTCAGTGGAAGGTACTTTACGCATTCCCTGATGTTCTTTTTTATGTTATGCTTGGTATCAATAAGGGCCCGACCGATATGGATTTTTTGAGGCCGATGCTGATACCAAAATCTTTCAGAAAAAACTACATATTACCCATTAATCGGCCGATTAATTGAAAAAAAAAAGTATATATATTCAAACCCAAAACCAGTGAAGTTGTCACGTTGTGTAAATCTTAAATGAAAACAGAATACAATGATTTACAAATCCTTTTCAACTTCTATTCAATTGAATACACAGCAAAGACAAGATACTTAATGTTTGAACTGAGAAACTTTATTTTCTTTTGCAAATAATCATCAACTTCGAATTTAATGGCAGCAACACATTGCAAAAAAGTTGTCACAGGGTCATTTTTACCACTGTGTTACATCGCCTTTCCTTTTAACAACACTCAGGAAAAGGTTGGGAACTGAGGAGACCAATTTTTGAAGCTTTTCAGGTGGAATTCTTTCCCATTCTTGCTTGATGTACAGCTTAAGTTGTTCAACAGTCCGGGGTCTCCGTTGTTGTATTTTACGCTTCATAATGCGCCACACATTTTCAATGGGGGACAGGTCTGGACTACAGGCAGGCCAGTCTAGTACCTGCACTCTTTTACTATGAAGCCACGCTGTTGTAACACGTGCAGAATGTGGCTTGGCATTGTCTTGCTGAAATAAGCAGGGGCGTCCATGAAAAAGACGTTGCTTGGATGGCAGCATATGTTGCTCCAAAACCTGTATGTACCTTTCAGCATTAATGGTGCCTTCACAGATGTGTAAGTTACCCATGCCATGCGTGGAGGCAAACATTCTTCTTCTTCAGTTCAGAGGTCAGCACAGTCACAAAAACATGTCTGGAGCGACACAGACCGTAATGGAGGAGTAGCGTGAGCGGACCATGATGAAATATTGGTGAAACTAATAAGATTTTGGACGATTAATGTAGTGTTAGGAGCGGCGCTATACATGCCCCGTGTGCTACCATTATACGGATGTCCACCGCTCGATTTTGGATCTAAATATCTCCTGAAGCACTGTTTGGATCAGGAAAGCCTTCTGGGTGAGTATATTGTTCTACTTCATTCTATAAACAATGTGAAAGCTGTAGAAACCAAACTTATCCTTTAAGTCTATGAACTTGAACTAGAATAGAACAATGTTGCACATTCTTTTAAATATAAAATCTGTAAAATAAATAAAAAGTCAGTCTCTGGATCCGAGATCTCTGGACATATACACTGAAATCTTGTAAAAAAAAAAAAATAGCAGTTCTTGTGCAAAAATATTAGCATGTCTGCTTTCTGTGTGAGGATCCTGGATCTTTCAGGGCTGATTGTGTCTCCAGCTGTGGAAAACATCCTTTCAGAGGCAGTAGAGGATGCTTGAACACACAAATATTTGGATGCAAGGGCATGTAGAAGGGGCAGTGTGTCCTTTTTCTGCCACCACCAGAGAGCTGGGTTAGCTGACATAGGTACTGGGGGAAGGCCTCTGTACAACTGAACCTCACGTTCCACTCTGTCCTCAATGGACTGCCTGGCCTGCAGCTGTTGGTTTGTCTGTTGCAGCTGGTGGTCCTCAGCTGCAAATAGCTCCTCCACAGTGGGGCTAGCAACATTAGCCAGAGAGCTAACGCTACTAGCACTGGCAGCAGAGGTGCTCGGTCCACCGTCGCTATCTCCTAAAAATAATCCAATGACAAACTATTGATACAGCATTTAT
This sequence comes from Scarus forsteni, assembly GCA_036419115.1. Classification (NCBI taxonomy): domain Eukaryota; kingdom Metazoa; phylum Chordata; class Actinopteri; order Labriformes; family Labridae; genus Scarus; species Scarus forsteni. The sequence continues at coordinate 2,440,606 of JAZDUH010000023.1, forward strand.
TTCGGTCGGTATTAAGTCAAAACATGACATGCTGTTAAATCTGGCATACACTGTGCTTATGTGAATACAGAACATACGTACCTTACATGCCGTTCTGAGACGGAGCAGCAGCAGCTGACGACCGGCGGAGAGCATCAAACACATGCGACTCTTTGTATCTGATGCCATGCCCCGATGATAAATGCTTTAGCATGTTGCTGGTATTTTCACCTTTGCGTTTTATCACTGCTTTACAGAAGTTGCACGTCGCGCCATTGTCATCTTTTTTCGTAAAATGAAGCCACACTTTGGACCGCTTCTGCCTACTCTTTGTAGCGTCCGCCATTATTCCTCAGAGTATCAGTTCTCGTTCACGTTTCCTGGCTCTCGCAAGACCGTTTATTAAGACACCCAGAAGAAAGGAATCGTTAAGGGAATCGTTAACATAAAATGTAGATGATGTCGATGGATTGACCCATTTGGAACCGGTTCTCAACAAGAACCGGTTCTCGATTCCCATCCCTAGGGCACGGTAATGATTATCGTGAGAAAATTTATCGCGGTTTACCATTTTACCGGTATCCATTACATCCCTACTGTGACATCTGTTTGCTTGTCTTGACTCATCAGACTGAGTACGTTAGGGGTTAAAGCAGTTATCGAAAGATGGATGTTCATTCATGGGGGGGTTAAAAGTACAGTGCAATTCAGAAGCAGGCAGAGCTGGCAGAGGCAAAAAAAAGCCCTGCAGCTTGAATTGACAAATAGTAGGGTATTTGGCAGGTTGTTGAATAATGATGCATGTTGGGTGTGACATCTGTGTAGCTCACAGAAACTTTCATTTCGTCTGACATGTCAAACTTCTTTAGACGATCCCAGAAGAGACAGAAAATTAAGCATGAAAAAATACATTAAAGTACGAAGGATGTCAAACCACTGATGAACAGACTGACCTGACGTATGTTCTCTCCATCTTCTTTCTGCAGGATCCAACAACACAAGTGAACCGATCCAGAAGCTGGTCAGCAGGACCACGTCTTATTTAGACCAAAATTTGTAAGAGTGTGCCTAACATTATTTGTTGGTTGCACCGGTGCACCCTCCCGAAAACAAGTCCCTCATCTCCCTCTCTAAAATCTAAGATTTAGAAGTTGAGAGAGTACATCTCGATATACTTACAAACGTAATATAGCCTATTAATGTTGACAAAAGTGACGGTGGTGGCGGAAAATCTGCCTAAAACTGACAAAACACATCGCCTGTTTCTCCTCCTGTCTCCGTTTTACAGCAGCCCTCAGTAATCATCCAATCAGCTGTCAGTATGCAAATGAGCCCAGACTCTGTGGTGTCAGGTTACAGCAGAGATCGATAGACGGAGACCGAGCGGAGCGCTGCTGAATACGTCTAAGAGACTGTCAGATAATTCATAATTAAATACAATTACAAGTAAAACAAAGTAAAGTTTCATATAACATCTATATTTGTTCAGTCCTTTCTCCTGTTAAGGGGAAAGTTACTTTGTCTCACAGGCACAGAGGGGAGTGCTCACACTCACTGAGGACAAATGACCTGACAGCCCCGACTGAACATTAAACTGGGCTGTAAAAAAAAAAAAAAAAGCTGAAACAAGAGAAAAAAACAAAGATAAAAAGTAATTAATGCTCTGCCCTTAAAGTCGTTTTCATAAATCAGCTTGAGAATTGTTTTTTATTATTTACCTTAGTTTCAGTTTTGTAAATATTGACTATAGTGTGTGAAGTCTAGTTCTAGAACTTATAGGTTCAAATTTAATGGAGAGTAAGTCCATCCAGTTAAATGTTATGTTGTTGGTTGTTAATATATGGATATTTATTTCATTTTCAGCTCAGTATAGCACATTAGCTCTTAATATTTTGAAATATTTGATTTAACTTGAGATGTTTGAAATATTACATTTCAGTTCAGTAAAGCACTTCAAACTCTTTTATTTGGAGATGTTTTATTCTGCTTAATGTTTTAGCTTGAATTTGTACATTTTATTCAGTGAAGCACTTTAAACACTCTGTTTTTCTCCAAATGTATATTTTTGCTTCAAATAAAGACAAGCATCTTATTCTTGTTTAAAAAGCATTTACATGATATTAAAGTTATGGACGGTGATAAAATGGTGACCCTATGGCGTTAAAGGCGACACTGAAACATTTGGGTGCACCTCATTTTTGTGCCGGTGCACCTTAAAAAAACTTTTAGGTGCACCACTGCAACCAACTCAAAAAGTTAGTGGAGAGCCCTGCAATAGTAAAATAGAAATATGGAAACACTTGTAACCCTTCAAAACTGACTTAAGCAAACATTGCAATTCTGAGTATTGAGATTCAAATAGAAAAAATGAAGTCGGGCCTCAAATAAGTACTGTTAGTTAATGAATCTTTTATTTACCCACCGGCTATGCAGGAAGGGGGAAGAGAGGGGAGCTGCAGGGAATCTACTCTGAATGTACTCACCCTGGCTTTTGTTCAAAGTTCTGCCAAATTTGTGCTGGCGTTCCAGAGTGAAGACTCTTTGATTGGTCAGTGACTATTTTTATCTCAATACAATTTTTAAAACTCCCATAATCTTTGATTTTATTTTTTGGAAATGTTCCCTTTTTTTACTCTTTTGTTCCTTCCTCTAGTTCTTCCAGACTGAGTAAATGTGTTCATGACTAAACAATAACTGTAGTTATCATTGACAAAAATTCTACTTTTGTATCCAAAATTATTGACATGTTATGCTTTCCTTTTAGGAGTGGACAGCAAAGAAGAAGAAGAATTTCAGTCAAATGTTCATGTTTTGTATTTTGTTTGAATAAATTGTTGAAACATCTGAAGTAGATGATTTATCAGTCTGTGGTGGCAAGTGTGTTGTTTTATGCTGCAGTCTGTTGGGGAGGCTGCATCATACACAAAGATGCAAGGCAGCTGGGTAAACTACTTGGTGGTGGAGACATATACACAGAAGGTGTGAGAGGCCGTTCAGAACAACCACCAGGATCATCCACTTCATAACATCTTGATGGATAAAAAAAACAACAAAAAAAAAACGCCAGTGGTGGACATCTTCCCTTCTTAACTGCATGAAAAGATAATAATAATAATTTTGCAGGGAAATGGCTTGGTCTGCTTGGAGGCTGCACCCATAGTATCATCATCATCAAAAATTTGAATAAATAAAATAGTCAATACAAATGCAACTAATACAGTTTAAACAGAGGTTAATATTAATAAATTGATGTTGGCTAAATAGTGGTAAAAACTTTTTTTCAGTCTGATACATGACTGTAAGATAAGTAAATTATATAATGTGATCTTTTACTGATTGTTTAAAAATGTGTTGATTGATGTAGCCTACATGATTGTGAGTAATTGATTAATAAAATGACAGTCACTCACTTCTCCACTCCTTAGCATTCTGCTAGACCATTCTCCTTATGGGTTTCTGTTAGTGTTATAAACGGTGAAAACCTATTCATTATTTGCAAAAACACAATGCATCGCTGCCAAAAACAAACAGTTTTCATGTTCATTCATGTTCATTGAATGTTTATTATTTCTAAGTCAGCCTTCAGTCAAATAGTACACTGTTTCAATCGAGTTTCTGAAATTCCGACTGTCCCTGAACAAACCACAATGGCGTAGTGGATGTGGGCGGGGCTGGACTTGTGACGTGGGTGACATAGACGGGGCTGGACGTCTAGCCCCGCCTTCCCACAGGTCGCAGCCATTAGTACTTGACGACCACGACCTTGATCATTCTGATCCTGATTACCAGGATGAAAACCAGGAGATCCTCTTAAGGAGCACTTTTGTCCTTTGGGACGAGTATTTTGCATGCCGAGGCCGTTCCTCGGATGCAGACTCGGTCCTGTCAGACTGCTCGGTGTCTCCAGTGTTTCCTGGAGAGCCAGCTGAGGTCTCTAAAGGAGGACTGAACACTGAGTGTGGTGTGTGTTCCTCTGATGGAGACCAAAGTCCAGGCTTCTCTCATGGAGACTCTTGTGCTGAGTCTTCTGAGGAAGATGCCTCACGTCCTGGCTCACCGGACACACTTGGCCTCACCAATAAGGAGTCCACGTCTCTGTCCTCCTATGAGATCAAGCTGGCCTCCTGGGGCAGTCATGCCTCCATCCCCGCCCCGTATGTAGATGCTCCATCACAGTGGGAACCTGATGGAGAAGCACAGCTATCAGGAGAGGAGGCTGCGATCCAGAAAAGCTGTGGTTGGCTTTCCAGCTTCTGCTTTCACCCCCGTGCGGTGAAGGAGTAATGTTTCATTTTCAGTAGGCCTGTCACGTTAACCAATAAATCAATTAATGAACGATAAATAAAAATGTCCTCGATAAACTGACATGCACATGCATGTTTGTTTTCCTCCTCTCTTTCTACCAAAGAGGCTTAATGAGAAGATGACTCACTCTGTCCATCTTTCTTAACACCAAGGTGCATCGGTTCTATAGCGGGGTGAGCATCTGTCAAACATTCAATCTTTGTGTGGGAGGCAGGGCCGCTCGCGCGCTCACACCGAGAGAGCTGAAGTGATCGTCCCGAGGAGTAACGAGGAAACAAACGCAGATATGAATGATGGCACAAAAGCGACGGTTCCTAAGCCGGCTGCCACAGCCACAGTGTGGGAATATTTTGGTGTTAAACAGAATGAACAAGGTGTGAGCTCATGAACACCAATGAGTCGATATGTTGCATTTCTTTGAAAGTAGTGACGAAGAAGAAGAAGGGGAGGTGCAGCAGAGCCTTCGTCCTGACAGTCGGCGCTTACTGTGGCATTTGGTTGGCAAAGTACATATAAATAAAACACAGCAAAATGGTGCACATTAACAGACAGTGTCGTTCACTATATTGCAAAAGAAATGCAAACATTCAATACGGCTGAAGATCCAGCAGTGTTTAAACGTTTGACAGACAGTACAAATTGACTGGGAGAAAGTACATGTCACAAACACAAACTGTATAAACTCCATTTTATTTTTTTATTTATTTTTGTGTGTTTTTATAGGAGTTTCGTTTTGTCTTCATAGAGACAGGGTCTATTTTTTTTTATTGTTTTTGATTAGTATAATTATTTTTATTTACATGCAATTTTCCTAATAGAGTCCATTTCATTTTGTTTTTTTTTCCTCTTTTTTTGTTAGTTGAATTTATAATATTGTTTGTTTATTTTATTTAAAAGATTTTGACCATCCAATTACAGTTAAATACTCTTAATAAATTAAAGTTTGGACCCATCATTGACATGGTGTACTCACTTTATTATGACATATATAATGATTACATTAATGAAAAAAAAAATGATATTGACAATAATATTGTTTATCGTCAATAATTTTTGGACAATTATTGTCCAGCAAAATTTGTTATCGTGACAGGCCTAATTTTCAGTTTTCTTGTTCCTGTTTGGGTTTTCTCCAGGTGCTCCGGTTTCCTGTAGTTATCATCACAGGTGTCTCCAAGCTTGTAATCAGTCAGTCTGCCTATTTAAAGGCTGAAAAGTGGTCACTGTGCTGTTTGGTATCATGGTGTGTACCACACTGAACATGGACCACAGAGAGCTAAGGAGAGAGCTGTCTCAGGAGATTAGAAAGAACATTTTGTATTTAAATACATAAATGGATAAATAAAAATAGATTAGTAACTCTACCAGAGTGTCTCTTTTGCCACTCTTTTGGTCCGAAGCCCAGATAAAGGAGGAGGGCTGGGATAAACTATTAATAATATTAAAATATTAAGAACCATCAGGAGAAAGTTTTATGTTAGCTTTAAAAATGTTTAAGGTGTAAGGATTGTTGAGGTGAAGTTAAAACTGAAGTTTCAAATAAATACAGATATGAATGTGTCTCTGAATGTTTTCTGAAATTTTTATGCTAAGTTTGTTGCAGGAAAAAAAAGCCTGGTATTATTGAAGGAATGATTATCTTCAGACTGACTGATGATTGTATTTCGTATACACAGATACTGTTAGGATGTATCTGCAACCTTGGTTATGTGGTTTTATTTACATTACGCTCTGTCACTTATTATGTAATGCATTATTTAACTGAATTTAATTGTTATTGTTTAAAAGCCTGCAGTGTTGTGTGTAACGCATTACAAAGTAACGTTACAGTAACGGAACTACTTTTCCGGGTAAAAACGTAAAGTGATGTGCTACTATTGAAAATTTGGTAACAAATCCTAGTTCCTTTTTTAATGCGGCGCGATGTTACTTTTCCCTCACACAGACACGAGCAGCTTTGCCAAGTCCGCGTCTAAAGGCCGAAAATCACTTTTTCGGGCTTATTTCTAGACGTGAAGTTTCTTCTTGGGGCTCTTCTATCTGTGTGTATCCCCCTGATCATCTTCCAGCTCCTAACATAAAACAAAACACGACTGCAGTAGGCAGTTTGTCCACTTCCTCATTTCCTGGTTATCAAACACACTCACGCACATGGAGCATGCTCCAGAGCCAAAGTTGCCAGGTCTGCTTATTATAAGCGACATTCTTTTCTTGAATAGATGCTTGGCACTGTGATATTGAAATGTAATGTAGGTGAAAATTTACACACTTTATGTAGACTTCTCTTTTTAAAAAGTATAATATCTCATTAGGAAAGGAAATAGCTGGAGGTGGCTTTTTTGGGCTTGTTTTTATCGACCTGGTTGCTTATTTCAGAAGCAAAATGTGGAAACTCTGGACAGGAGCTCTGATTCCACAGGGTATGTAACATTTTTTAAAATAAAGTGCACAAAAGAAATAACTGTTATGGTCTCTATAGTACAACTCTTTGTAGGCCTTCACATTTAGGAACAGATACGGGGTTCTGTCCAAGATTGAGCAATGTAAAAGTAACAGAAAAGTTACTTGAAAAGTTACTTTCATAGAGGGTAACTAAGCAAAGTAACAAGTTATTTTTTAAAAAAAGTAACGAGTAACAAGCAAACACTACTTTTTAAAAGTAACTTCCCCAACAACGAAAGCCTGGCAGTTGAAGTGTCATTTTTTTTCTTTATGATTTGGAGTTATACAAATTAAAGGGATTACTTTCCTGATGTAATATTATCTTTCCAGAAATTTCATTTTCTTTTTTTTTTTGTTTTTATGCTGTAAAAATATTTATTACAAACTATATTTAAACTTACTTTAAAATGATTGCTTTAGTAATTTGCCCTGTTGATTTCCTCTTTATCGACTTAACATGTTAAACAGTCAGAAAAAGAAAAAAAAAATCCTAATTATATCATTCCCCGCGCTGTGCTTTTGTTCTGTCTTTGTGTATTCTTTGTTTGTCTGTAGATAGATAGATAGATAGATAGATAGATAGATAGATAGATAGATAGATAGATAGAAAACCATAATGGTCTCTGAAATAACTTGAAACAAAAATATGAACAAATAAAAATGTACTGAAAATTACCTGAAAATCAGACATTGCTTTTGGATTGTGGTTCAGTAGAATCAATTTGAGAAAGATTAACTAATGATACATACCTGATCAAAAATGATGGTACCCTTAACTTAATATTTTGTTGCACAGCCTTTTGAGTCAGTCACTGTAATCAGGTGATTTCTGTAGCTCTCAGTGAGACTCCTGCACCTGTCCACAGGTATTTTGGCCCACTCCTCATGAGCAAACTGCTCCAGCTGTCTCAGGTTTGAAGGCTGTCTTCTCCAGACTGCATGTTTCAGCTCCTTCCACAAATGTTCAACAGGATTTAGATCAGGGATCATAGAAGGCCACTTCAGAATAGTCCAGTGTTTTGTTCTGAGCCATTCTTGGGTGTTTTTAGCTGTGTGATTGGCTCATTATCCTGTTGGAGGACCCATGACCTGTGACTGAGACCAAGCTTTCTGACACTGGGCAGCACATTTCACTCCAGAATGTCTTGATAGTCTTGAGATTTCATTGTACCTGCACAGATTCAAGACACCCTGTGTCAGATGCAGCAAAGCAGCCCCAGAACATAACTGAGCCTCCTCCATGTTTCACAGTAGGTACAGTGCTCTTTTCTTTGTATGCTTCATTTTTGTGTCTGTGAACATAGAGCTGATGTGACTTACCAAAAAGCTCCAGTTTTGTCTCATCTGTCCAAAGGACATTCTCCCAAAAGCTTTATGGCTTGTCACATTTTGGCAAATTCCAGTCTCACTTTCTTATGATTTTCTTTCAGAAGTGATGTTGTCCATTCAGTCCACTTTGGCTCAAACAGTGATGGATGGTGTGATCTGACTCTGATGTACCTTGACCTTGGAGTTCTCCTCTAATCTCTTTGAAGTTGTTCTGGGCTCTTTGGTTTCCATTCGTATTCTCCGTCTCTTCAGTTTGTCATCAGTTTTCCTCCTGCAGCCACGTCCAGGGAGGTTGGCTACAGTCCTGTGGACCTTAAACTTCTGAATAATCTGTGCAGCTGTAGTCACAGGAACATCAAGCTGCTTGGAGATGGTCTTATAGCCTTTACCTTTAACATGCTTGTCTATAATTTTATTTCTAGTCTCCTGAGACAGCTCTCTCCTTAGCTTTCTGTGGTCCATGTTCAGTGTGGTACACACCATGATACCAAACAGCACAGTGACACTTTTCAGCCTTTAAATAGGCAGACTGACTGATTACAAGCTTGGAGACACCTGTGATGATAATTAAACGACACACCTTAGTTTAACAGGTCCCTATGATCACACCATTTTCAATCCTTTGTAGGGGTATCATCATTTTTGTCCAGGCCAGTTTCATTATTTTGTTTTTTAAAAATGGTTCTCTTCATCTACATTTCAAAAGCAAAGTCTGAATTTCATTAGTTAATTTTCAGTATTTTTTTTATTTATTCTTACTTTTGTTGGTTTGAAGTTATTGCAGAGATCATTGTGGGATTTTCTGTCTTTATCAGAAGGGAACCAACAATTTTGCACACCTCTGTATACATGTATGTACATATATACATGTTTGTGTATATAAGGCACCAGTTGGGACTAACAACAATGCTCCTCTGTCCTCACCCCTCAGAGCTGATCCAGCTGATCCTAAAGAGGATCTTTTCAGTCTCTGCAGGACTGAGTACCTGCTGTAATTGTTGCTCTTTGAAGTTTCTGTGTATTTAAGCTCAGAAAGGTAATAACCTGGATGTTTGTACTAATCTGGATGGGAAATGACTTCATATGAATCCTCTTAAGCTGTTTGTGAATTTTTGTGTATTGTGTGTATTTTTCCCACACTTGTGGCAGAGGTTGTGCGTCAAAACAGCCAAAGCTGTTTACTGCATTTCTGTTTGTTCTTGCAAAAGAATAGACAGCAGATGTTGCTGGTAGGCTGGATGGGAATAATGGGCTCTTAGGTTGATGGGGTGTGTTGCTGTGAGAGGATGGTGCAGGCCCTTTATGGCCTCATGGCCTGATGGGAGTTGTGGTTGCTTTAGCATAAACTCTGATTTCCTCTACATCAGTATGAATTTACAGGCTCCTTTTTTAAACCTGACACACTGCATTGAAGTATATTCATTAAAAAGATGCTTTAATTATTTCAGAGCAAAAGAATTTGACTTCCTGGTTTAAAGTTTATGTAACAGCAGTGAGTGTTTGTTCAGCAGCAGTGTTGATGTCTTCCTGAGTGCTGCTAAGTGGACCTCCCATGTCAATAGCACATTAGCAGTTACATAACATTAAGGTTTCATCAGCATGCTGCATGAATTAGAGCTAAAGTGAGGTCACAGAGCCCAGACCGTGGAAGTCAGAAATCTCTCTGGAATGTCTTCAGCTGCTGTAATCATCGCCTTGGTCAAGACGTTCAGGCAAAGGCACGATTCATCTGTGGAGAGCACAGACAGAGCTGGAAGTGAAACATTAATTAATCTGATCTAAATTAATGGTCTTTTAAGCAGCAGTCACGCATTACCGTTTCTCATGGCGATTGTGCTCGATCGTCATAATGATGATGAAACATGCTCTGGCTGTGGTGCATGCGCTACTTCATCTGGATCAGTGTTGTATAGTTGTGGACGAACGCCAGGGAATGTAGGGAGGGTCCCGACAGTTTTGAACTGTCGTGGAGAATCTCCGCTCTCAATATAACGGGGTGGAAGCCTAATGCAGTCCTAATGTGAACAGTATTAGCATGGCATATATGGGGCTGATTGTGGCTCAATCCAGAAAGCTTTCTGAGGACGATTGAGCCCTGACTGTGTCCAGACCAAGGTGACCCAAGTGACGGGGCTCACGTGATGCAAACTGGGTTCAAACGGGGCTGACGTCGCGTCAGCAGGATGGAAATTCATTGAATCCTCGTTGTATTGACCTAATTGATCCAGGACGAACAGTCCAAAGTGCTGTAGAGGCTCTGTGGAAGTGTTACTGACAGTGTATTTATGACAGTCGTTTCTTCCTGTATCATGTCAATCAAACCAGCCTTGACAATCGTGTACGATGAGGCACAATTTCCATCAGAAACAGGAGTGTGACTGGAGCATTTCATTGGCTAACAAATTCAGCCAGCACACCCTGATAGTTATCCAAAGCCATATCCATGCTATTTCTTTGCAGCTTCCCTGGTTTCCACCCGTCCATCTTTACTTATATCAAACTCTGTCTTCACCAAGTCTTGGAGGTTACAGGTTAAAGACAGAGTTGGTAATCAGCTGTAGATTCACTTTTGTTATATTGGTTCAAATGATCATTATGTCCTGGTGCCAATCAATGCAAGATGTGTTCTTAACTCTTTAACTCCCAGCTCAACTGTTTGGCAAAAGTCAATAAATTCAGGAATATTTAATGTGTTCAAAAACCTCAACTAATCGTTAACTACACATGCACACATGTTGCCCTTACTCATCTCTGTGTATAAAGTAATTGTTAATTTACACATGTACACATGTTCACCTTACTCTTTTCTTTGTTTAAAATAATTGTTAACTACAACTTTTTTTTGAATATAGGTTGTGTAAGCTTTTCGGCAGTATATGGTGGTACATTTGTTTGTATTTATGTGTGTGTGTCTGATAGGGATGTAACGGTTACCGGTAAAACGGTAAACCGCGGTAAAATTTCCCACGGTAATCATTACCGTGTCTTTTTAAAATTACCGTTTTACCGTGTTTGTTCACTACCCTGTGTCAATAACTCACGGTGATGCTGCTGTTTGCCTGGAAAAGCCGGAGCTATGTCTCTGTCCTCGATTAAGCAGCCTGAACCGGTGTGAGCATGCGCAGTTTGCAGCTCTCGCGCGGTTTGCATTGTTTGGCCTCTGAGCCTGAGAGCAAAGTTCGAGCCACAGCAGAGTTTTCTAAACGGACTCTGAAGTCTGGTTGAATTTTGGATTTTACAAGGATGCTGAGGGGAAACTGATACATGACAGTCTCCCTGTCTAAACACGAAGCTGCAGCGAAAGAAAAAGACGTGCGAGATTTCAACGGCAGGAACTCTTCAAGTAAATGAACTGACGGATCCGTAGGGAGAGAGAGAGAGAGAGAGAGCGAGCGAGAGAGGGGGAGGACTCAGTGAGCCATACCTGAGAGAATAACAGGTGACTTATCAGTAATTCTATCCAAAAATGTATAAATCTTATAAATAACAGACTTAGTATCATTCTGGACTGTGTTCCTGCCTTTGTTTTGTCGTGTATTTGTCGTATTTTGACATAGATCGTCTTTTTTCGTCAAAGTTCCTGTTTTATGGATTTCACCGATTGTTATTTGGAAATAGTTAGAGGAGAAAATACCGAGAGAAGGGGAGACCAGAGGAGAATCATGAAGGGGGTTAATTCCTTCAGGGACTATTGTCATTTAAAAAAAAATCCTGGACATGGTCTAATATAAGGAGCTGTAACATGGACACTAATGCTGTAGGCAAACTAAAATGTGTGAGTGTATATAAAATAGTTTAAGCTCATTTTTTGTCATCTCAAAACTTTGAACATGTTCATTTACAGTTGTTTATAAAGGGAATCCTGTTTGAAGTTCATATCAGTTGTTTTATTTTCTTGTAATCACACCGTTAATAACATAATAATGACAAATACTTTCCAGGATTGTTTATTTTTATTTCTCATGAAAGAAGGATAAAAATGTACTCAAAGGGCATTTCTAGACACATTATTGATAAAAAAGACAAAAAAGAACCATTATGATAATAATATTGAAGGGATTAAGTGATTAAATTGTGTGTTAAAGTACTTTTTGAACATTTTGAGCACACTGCAACAATACCGTGATAATAATGATAACCGTGATAACTTTGGTCACAATAACCGTGATACAAAATTTTCATATCGTTACATCCCTAGTGTCTGATATGTGTGTGCACCATTCTGTAATCTGTTTTTTTTATTTGGAATCAATAATAACACTTTTACAAAGCACTGATATCCTGTAGTGGGATGGTTGTTAAAAACTGAGTGTTGCACAGTACTGCCCCACCTAGAACATTTTTCACCGGCCGCCACTGTTTATTACTTAAGTTGTATCTTAATCCTCTACAGCTTTATTACGGTGAAAACAGTAGTAGCTACATTAGAAATCAATTTAAACCTGGCTATAAGGATTTATTTTAGATGGAAACGCCTTTTACCGTAATTTTAAATTGTGTTTGGCTGGGATAAAACAATTTTAATAACTTCTGAATTGGGTTTATACTGACGGCAGATTCCTCCTGGGTTCTGGAGCACAACAAGCCCAAATGAACAACTGCACTATTGGAACAAGCCAAAAAAACTGCAACCCACAACTCCCAAAATACACATGTAAGTTAGAAAAAAGAAGATGCCGAAAGTGGCATATAATAAGCAAACCTGGCATAGGGTTTTCTGGTCTGTCTGTCAACGGTGCAGCTCCTGTCTGTGTCTGTCTGAGTGAGGCAGGTCAGATATCAGCTGCTTGACATCAGTGTGAAGTAACGCACCACATTTCACTATTGGTAACGGTAATGGCGTTGTAACGTTTGAAATAGTAATTACTTAGATTATCCGTTACTGGGGAAAAAGTAACGGCATTAGTAACGTTATTTCTAACACCATTACTCCCAACACCGGTAATCATTATCAAAATACTGATAAAAACCCAACAAACTGACCAGAACATCCCCTCTTTCAGTATTTCATCATTGCCTGCTCTGGTAAGTACCTACACAGACTGAACAGTGAGCTGGTCACAGCCCTGACCCTGAATGTGACATGGTGACATGTCGTCCCGGCTCTACTTCATCTCATTACACAAGTGAGAGTGAACATGTTAAAAAGGGCTGACGTATGTGATAAATACATCCTATTATTAAGCTTTGGTTCTTCATACCTGCGTGTTTGTGTTTTTATGTCATTGTCTTACTTTAGCTCCGGCTTGGTTTGTTTGTGAGGGAAAAGCACTTTAATACGTTAGTCTGTGGTCTTTATCAAACAATCCAAGTCTGTTCCTTCCTGTGAATAAGATGGTCAGAGGAACAACAGAGGGGTTGTTTTGAGTCACATGACCGATCAGCAGAGCAGATGAAACCATGTGGGGCCGTTACTGTTACAGTGTGGTGCTACATACTGACCGTCATCAGCTGAGGAGACCTCAGAGATGTGGTGAGACCTGCTCGATGAGGCCTGTGCAGGAACATAGAGACAGAAATAAAGAGGGAAGAAAGAGAAACAGGAAGAAATAACAGCAGTAATGATAAGAGGAGGCTAAGAGTGGAGAGAGAAAGAAAAGAGGCAATAAGAAAGGAAGTAAGAGAGAAGAAACAGAAAAGTGGAACGGAGGGAGTGGCCAAAAGATTAGAAAAAAAGAGACACGAAAGAAAAGAATGAAGCTTGACAATAAAATAGGGCATGGTGGAAAAAAGAAGTCAATTAAACTGAAGAGAAAGAAAGGTAGAGGAAAGAAAGAACAGGGGAAGAAAAGATGGAAGGAAGGAAAAGGGGGCAAATATGGAAGGAAGGAATGGAGGAAAAAGGGAAGAAAGAAAAAAGTGAAATATGCAAAGAAGAAAAAAAAAGAGGAAGAACAGCAGAAAGGTGGATCATCTTTCAGGTCAGGAGGCGGATGTAAAAAAATAATTTATGAAACATGACGCATCCAGTGCCATCTTCAAATATTGTCATGTAGCTCATGGAGGATTATCCCAAAAGAAGACGATGTTCAGCCAAAGATGAGTCACTCATGTTCTCAAAGGCTCTCTGCTCCTGCTCTGGAGACTTTCTCTTCTCCTCGTGTGATGGGCTGGGAACACTGACTTATTGATGAGAGCGAGTAGGCATAAGCTCACCAGCAGCTTCTGCTTCTCCTGACATTTCTGAAGAGGATGATGCCTAAACTCTCCACATTTGGTTGTTGTGATTACTCCTCTCAGGTCGAGGGAGAACTGACGTGAACTTCATGTTCATAGTTTATGTCAATTAAATTCATGAAGTCAAACAGGAGGGCATTTATACAATAACCATCCATCATCTAAAACAGGTCTGACTCTGGGCCTCCAGTAACACTTTGGGGAGTCAACGGATGCTCAATTGATACCAATACTTAACATGCTGAAGGAAAAGAATAAAGCCTTAGCATACATTTATCCAGCAACCAGTCAGTTTTTATATGTATCAATCAGTTAATCTTTATTTGTACAGCTCCAATTCATAACAAGTGTTATCTCAAGACACTTTACAATAGAGCATAAAGCTCTTCATTTTATGGATACACACACACAGCATATATATATATATATATATATATATATATATATATATATATATATATATATATATATATATATATATATATATATATATATCTATATATATATATATATATATATATATATATATATATATATATATATATATATATATATATATATATATATATATATATATATATATATATATATATAATATAATATATTATAATTTATATAATATAATATGTTATAATATATTATATATATATTCATATATATACAAATATATCCATCCAACACCAACATGAATCCATATATCCAATCATGAATCCCTCCATCATGGCTCAAGAAAAAACCTTCTGTTAAGAAGAAAGAAATCTTGAATGTGGATGTACCAAATCATAACAAATGTTTTCTCAAGACACTTTTACAAAAAAACAGGTCAATGCAAAGGCTGTCCTTTCTATTTTTATTTTCTGTATGATTATTATTATTTTTAAATTTTATTAAATATTTTTTATCAGCAGTAACATTTGTTTATCATTATTATTAATAATATAACATTATTATTATTATTATTTTATTATTGCTATAATTATTATTATAATTATTATTAGAATTATTTTTATCAGTACCGTTATTTATTTTTCTTTATTATTAATATTATTATTTATTTATTAAAATTGTTATTATTATTATTATCATTATCACTTTTACTATTATTATTATAATTTTTATTGATGTTATCATTATCATTACTTATATCAATTGGATTTTTATCAGCAGTATTATTTATTTATCATTATTATTAATAACATTAACAATACATTATTATTATTATTATTATTATCATTTTATAATTGATCTTATTATTATTAGTATTATTATTATCATTAGCAGCAGCAACATTTTTATCAACATTATTATATATTTATCATTTATTATTTATTCATTTATTTTCATTTCTATTATTATTAATTCAATTTTTTATTTTTATTATTATTATTAATATTATTATAATTATCATCATTTTTATTATTGTTGTAATTATTATTATTAATAGCAGCATTTTTATCAGCATTATTATTTATTTATCATTTATTATTATTATTATTATTATTATTATTATTATTATTATTATTATCTACACAAATGCTGCATTGGTTCAGCTCTTAATCCAATGAAGCCATGTTGGAGGGCGTTAGAGAGAAACCAGAATGATAGAAAAACAACATATTTATGGATATCCAGACCATCATCATTGGTCTTTATCATGGTCTCTGTTTTAAATTGAACATCTTCAGAGGACAGAGAGTCAGGCAGTTTTAATGGTGGAATTATCAATAACAGTTTTGGATAGAGGGATGAGTGTGATGGTAACATTATTTACAGTGATGATAAAAAGGTCTAATGCTGGTCAGTTTAGCAGCTTTTAGTTTTAATGTAGCTGCTATTAAATCAGGCTAAATATATCAAATACCAAGAATTCTGTAGTTACTGATGGTGTCTAACGTAGTAAACACTCAGGTCCACGGCTGCAGGTCAGTTAGAGAGATGTGGGATTTTTCTGGAACTGAAACATAAGCAGGTTTGTGTCTCTAACTAAAATACATTTACAGAAGACCAGAAGAGAGGAGGCCATTAAGAGAGAAATAAAGAAAGAGCAGAAAAAATCAGAGAGAGGAAAACTGAATGTGAAATGTGTGGGTCCATTTTCTGCCATGGAAAGATTAGGTCAGCGAGTAAATACTGAATTTAGACATGGACAGGCATTTTTCTGACCTGCCCCCGGCCTCCTCCCTAAATATATATCTCTGCAGCTCAGATTCTCCATGGTCATGTTTGGTTTGGAGTGTCTTACTCTCCCTTCATCTCACACCCACATGCGTGTGCCTTCTTTTGGGCTGTAACCAATCACTTTCACGTCCGAGACACTTTCATTTCTGAACCTCTGGATGAACTGAACACTTCAGGAGTGTTGTCATGACCTGTACTGTATATTTATATTAATGTTGTTTAAGCTTCTGTTTTCTTTAATGATGTCAATCTAATAATGGAGGTCATCAGTCCATCCTCTTCAACTATGCCCTGATCATGCTTGAGCTCCTTTAACACCTGTTTACAGAGATGTCTTAACCCTTATGTTGTGTTCTGGTCATTACATTTTTGGTTGTATAAAAAAATATTGATGGTTTCAGAGCACATGCTCTTCATGACTTTGAGTAATAAACAGTACATAATGTGTCATCTGATTATGTCTTATACTCAAAATAATAAAAAAATATGTCTTTTTAAACTTGTTTTCAGGTGTGTAAGATTTAATCAATGAGGAAAAGAGGCACCAAAACATAGAAGCTCAAAACTTGTAATTTTCACTAGAACTTCAGATAAATAAACAATCTAACGGCGTGTTCCCACCAAAAGCGTTGAAAGTGAGTGTATTCGTGCGTCAAGTGAAATCGCGCCGCGCTAGACGCTCGAGTTTTGACGCTGGTACAAATATGCAAAAAAACGGTCACCGCTCGCCGCGGTATGTTGCACGAAAAGTCCACCATTATCATTTCATCATATCATTTCATCGTTGAACATGGCTCTGATTACCACCATCGCTGCTCTGTACCTGCAGTGGAGAAGTCAGCTGCGGGCTAGGCGCCGACGTCGGTACTGGATGCATGCTGCCCTACGGAGGTGGTGTGAGCTCGGTGAGTTCCACCGTCTCATGCAGGAGCTGCGTCTGGACGACGGCCGGTTCCAGCGGTACTTCAGGCTGACTGTTGCCCAGTTTGAAGACCTGCTAGCCAGGGTTGGTGGCAGGATCTCCCGCCTGGATACCAACAACAGGCAAGACAGTCCAGCTGCAGCTGCGGAGCACCTTTCCATCTGTCTCCGGTGAGTTTAGCAGTTTGTCAAATTAGCAAGACTCAAGTTCAATTATTTCAACTCGAGCGTCAAGCATTGAGCGGTGAGCAGCGAGCGTTTTTTCGCTGGAATCGCTCAATGCTCAACGCTTGATGCTGCGCTATGCTTGCCCCGATGCAGCATCAATTCGCGTCTTTAAATTGACTCTGTATGCAATATCAACACTCGAAACATTTGCGACGCTTTTGGTGAGAACGCACTGTAACACAACAAGTAGTGATAATGGGTATTACAGTTATGCTCCAATGGCTCATTTCTTAAATCAGAAATCTCAAAATAACATGACAAACCTCCAAACCACGTGATAACTCTTCTCAGCAGAATTCAATTTCTTATTCATTTCATGAAATAGCAACGTCCTAGTACATGTCTCAATGCCTCAGGACATCTTTGCAAATTATTAATTACAGGTAGCTCACATTTAGCAGCCTAAATTTAACATGATTTCCAAGTGCACAGATCTTCTTGATCTAAACTGACTGTTGATTCTCAGCCTAGTGGTCGTTCTCTCCAATGTCAGCATCATTTAGTTATATTCATCTTTACATGCACAAAATTGACAGAAATCAAAAACACAATAGTTCTTGTCTAATGTTTGTTGTGAAAGTGCAGCTTTATGTACAGCACTGCAGGCTGCATACAATAACATGACATACATCACGCAAATATTTAAACTGACACACAGAGAGCAAAACTTTTTCTCAAGTCTCCAAATTTCTAAACACATTTTCAACTTTACACAGGTTTTGCCTTTTTTTAATCACGTTTGCCGTTACGAACGCTGATGTCTCATTATTCTTCTTCTTTTTGGTGTTTCATATTTTTACTGCACATTTTTTTTCTGCAGTTTTCTTTTTCAGTTCAATGTTTTTTGTAATCATATTTCACTTTATGTTCACTCTAGTGTAAATATATCTGCATGCATATGTTGCACTGATTTGGTTGGTGAAAAATAGAAAAATAAATATTTCGACAACATGTCTGTAAAAATATTTCTGCACATGTGAACAATCTGAAGAATTTAATACATTTTTAACTTTTCTAGTATTATAGTAAAGCATACAAAAAATCAGAGAGCTTTTCATTCTGCCCAACAGTGTGTAGTTGGTTAGACAAGAATATCGTCATATAAAGAAGTGTGTGCCATTTGTTGCTGAAGTTTGATTGTGATGATGCTACATGTAGTTTTGGTTGCAGTTCTTTATTTTGCAGGACATATGAGGTATTTTGCAACGTGGGTGTGTGGTTTTGTGAATTGTGTTACAGAAAATAATTTGATAAAACCAGCCTAGTTTGAAAAGTTGTGTTTTAGTGATTGGACAAAGCAGTAATTACAGTTAAAGTGTCTTTGGCAGTATGAGTGTAATGTGTGATGCCAAACATTGGAGGCACAACTTTTCAATCACTCAAAACAAGACTGCTGATGATGTCATTACAGAAAAAGTCTGTCATAGCAGAAGTCTCTGTGTGTGAGAAAATAAAAACTTAACCCCCAAATTTCACACAGAATTATCTGTGACTGACAGGTTGGAGACTTCACACACTGGAAGCACCACGACACGCACATCACAAACATCTGAACAAGCAGCAGCTCATTGGTTCAGTCAACAAGACCCACTGTTGACTAGGTCACTCTATTTGATGATACTTATATCAACAATACTCACACTTCTTGCAGACTGATATTGTTCATTCCACAATGTGTCTACAAAACCCAAAACCAGTAAAGTTGGCATGTTGTGTAAATCGTAAATAAAAAAAGAATATAATGATTTGCAAATCCCTTTCAACTTATATTCAATTGAATACACAGCAAAGACAAGATACTTAATGTTCAAACTGGTAAACTTTGTTATTTTTTGCAAATATTAGCTCATTTGGAATTTGATGCCTGCAACATGTTTCAAAAAAGCTGGCACAAGTGTCAAAAAGACTGAGAAAGTTGAGGAATGCTCATCAAACACTTATTTGGAACATCCCACAGGTGAACAGGCTAATTGGGAACAGGTGGGTGCCATGATTGGGTATAAAAGCAGCTTCCCTGAAATGCTCAGTCATTCACAAACAAGGATGGGGCGAGGGTCACCACTTTGTGAACAAATGTGTGAGCAAATTGTCCAACAGTTTAAGAACAACATTTCTCAACCAGCTATTGCAAGGAATTTAGGGATTTCATCATCTACGGTCCGTAATATCATCAAAAGGTTCAGAGA
Organism: Scarus forsteni; assembly: GCA_036419115.1. Classification (NCBI taxonomy): domain Eukaryota; kingdom Metazoa; phylum Chordata; class Actinopteri; order Labriformes; family Labridae; genus Scarus; species Scarus forsteni. The sequence goes on from JAZDUH010000023.1 coordinate 2,460,351, forward strand.
ATCTGGAGAAATTACTGCACGGAAGCAGCAAGGCCCAAAACCAACATTGAATGCCTGTGACCTTCGATCCCTCAGGCGGTACTCCATCAAAAACCGGCATCACTGTGTAAAGGATATCACCACATGGGCTCAGGAACACTTCAGAAAACCACTGTCAGTAACTACAGTTCGTCTACATCTGTAAGTGCAAGTTAAACTCTACTATGCAAAGCCAAAGCCATTTATCAACAACACCCAGAAACACCGCCGGCTTCACTGGGCCCGAGCTCATCTAAGATGGACTGATGCAAAGTGGAAAAGTGTTCTGTGGTCTGACCAGTCCACATTTACAATTGTTTTTGGAAACTGTGGTCGTCGTGTCCTCTGGACCAAAGAGGAAAAGAACCATCCAGACTGTTATAGGCTCAAAGTTCAAAAGCCAGCATCTTTGATGGTATGGGGGTGTATTAGTGCCCAAGGCATGGGTAACTTACACATCTGTGAAGGCACCATTAATGCTGAAAGGTACATACAGGTTTTGGAGCAACATATGTTGCCATCCAAGCAACGTCTTTTTCATGGACGCCCCTGCTTATTTCAGCAAGACAATGCCAAGCCACATTCTGCACGTGTTACAACAGCGTGGCTTCATAGTAAAAGAGTGCAGGTACTAGACTGGCCTGCCTGTAGTCCAGACCTGTCCCCCATTGAAAATGTGTGGCGCATGATGAAGCGTAAAATACAACAATGGAGACCCCGGACTGTTGAACAACTTAAGCTGTACATCAAGCAAGAATGGGAAAGAATTCCACCTGAAAAGCTTCAAAAATTGGTCTCCTCAGTTCCCAAACGTTTACTGAGTGTTGTTAAAAGGAAAGGCGATGTAACACAGTGGTAAAAATGACCCTGTGACAACTTTTTTGCAACGTGTTGCTGCCATTAAATTCAAAGTTGATGATTATTTGCAAAAGAAAATAAAGTTTCTCAGTTTGAACATTAAGTATCTTGTCTTTGCTGTGTATTCAATTGAATATAAGTTGAAAAGGATTTGCAAATCATTGTATTCTGTTCTTATTTACGATTTACACAACGTGCCAACTTCACTGGTTTGGGGTTTTGTATAAAATATATAAAAAATAATGTTGGGTGGAAATCACAGTTTATGGGTCGAACTGAGCTGCTCGGTGGAGATCTGGGCTCTCAGAGAGCTTTTCTAGTTTTAGATATTCTCTGCCTTCACCTATCTATCACACACACACACACACACACACATATGAATGTATATATATAGATAGATTATATTTAGCAGAATCTTTATTCCTTCATCGCCCCCTTGATCCTCCAAGCTAACCCACATCCCGCTCACCCTCTGCTCCTTCCCTCCTCCTCCTCGGTGCTCTTGAGAATCAAGGTGCTCTAACAATTGCCTCAGAATGACAGTTTCTCACCCTAATCCTCAGACATGTTGTTATGGAAATTAGGCCCTCCAAACGGCACAATCCAGCTCCCCCACATGAGACCTGAATGATGGATTTGAGTGTGTGGTGTAGCTGGATCCAGCAGTTAATCGCTCTCTCCGTCATCTTCTGCAAAGAGAAAAAGAGAAGCAGAGAGATGAAATAAAAAGATGTGATAAGTGGTGACAGGAGGGTGGGAAATCTGCCCAGTGGTTCATTTCCATCAGAGCACTTGCTGACAGAGCTTATGAGTTTGTCTAATTGCTTTGAGCAAAAACCAACGTCAGTGCACAAAGAAAACCAGGCGAGGCTAAACTCTCAAAATGGAGATGAATGTGTAAATGCATGTGATGCTGATCTGTTCTGGCCTGCAGAAATTACAAATTCTACATGAAACAAAAGTGGACGGGACTTTGGAGATTTACTCTGATCTGCCATTCATCATCTATATTTACTAGGGGTGCAACGATATACATAATTTACGTTTTGGTATGGTTCAATACAAAATCAGAGAAATTTCAATGCCTTTTTTACTTGTGGTTTATTAAAATAACCAACATTTGTTTCAACTCAAAGTACATTTTCATTAAATTGAATTAAATGTAACTCTTGCAGCTAAACCAGGCACATTCTTCAGTGCATACTTAGAATCATAAAAACAAAAACATCACCATGTAAAAATAAGAATAAGTAAAAATTAAATGTATCTAATAGAGAACTCACCCATCTTATGTGGTGCATTCTTAGCAGCAGAGTAAATATTACAAAGAACGAGCTATAAGTGTATCGAGTGTCCATACCATGTCCTGAAACCCGACGGTATCCACAACAGAAAAGGGTCTCATGTCCACAACAATAATTGCCCGGTCGATTTCCTTTGCCCTCTTTGAATCATGTGCTAATGGCTGTCTAAATGACCCAGGTAAAGTCTGTAGCATGTGTGCTGCTTGTTGTTTCTGTCTGGTTCCACTTGTTTTAACACCGGGATGATGTCGGCGTTTGTTGTATTTCCACAGACGTAGTTTAGCATCGTGTTGCACTTCTGACATACTGTTGTGTTTTTGTCCACGACACTCTTACCATCAGGGTCATACTTAACATGGAAGCCAAAGTAGTCCCAAACACCAGATCTGAATGATAGTGGAGGGTCTTCAGTTTCAGCTGAAGGTAAAGCACTCGCCATGTTGCAGCGCCCTAGCGTATGTAGCTTCTTCTGTCTCAGCAGCTTGGTCGAATGAAAGGGGAGGTGCTGCGTGCGCAGCTCAGTGGATCTGTGCTCGACAATGCAGCCCGGAGTAGTCGAATGCAGATTCACTGAACTTTCAGCGCATAGCACCTCGTCAGGAGTTGATCAAATAAATAAATATAAAATTGTGTATTGTTCGGTTCATAGGGTGTACCGAACCGAGGCCACTGTATCAAACGGTTCAATACAGATACATGTATTGTTGCACCCCTAATATTTACATATATCTATCTATGTCTTTATCTATATCTATATCTATATCTGTCTCTCTCTCTACCATAAAGAACTTAAAAAAAAAAATCTAGACATTTTTGAGTTTATAAAAATGCAAATTTACGACTTCATAAAGTCAAAGTTACACAAAAGCTGCAGATGACAGACCAATAATAACATCTTGGAAGCTGCTGAAGAGGCTGCACGGTGGCTCTTGATTAACCCTTTAACTTCCAGCTCAACTGGCAAAGGTCAATAAATTCTGAAATATTTAATGTGTCAAAAAAATAGCACATCATTGTTTGTTTTGTTAATGTGTTAGGATACAGCAAAAACAAACTGAAAACAAACCAAAAGAACTGATATTTTATTTGTGTGATTTAAAGGTTAAAAAAGCTAAAAACTTTAATTTTTATCTCCCTCATTATTCCTTTAAAAACTTAACTTAAATGAGATAATATACTTATTTATCGAAAACATTTTTTTGGTGCGTTTGTCAAACTCAGTATCATCTATTTTACGTCATTGTTTTTGCTATTTTATTTGCAAACACTTAGGCCTTTTCTAACTGATTTTGTCCTGCATGTTTGTGCATTTTAAGACATCAAGTGATCAACTTTTTAAACCTTTGAATCCCACACCATGAAAGTATCCAGTTTTCGGTTTGTTTATCTGTTCCCTGAAATGTTAAAGTAATAAAAAAATGATTTTATTTGTTCTGTTTGATGAAACATTAAATATCCTTGAGTTAATTTTTAACCTTTGCCAAACAGTTGAGCTGGTAGTTAGCCACCGATCATCGCTCATAAACAGACCTGCTGACAGACATGAATCCTCATTTTATGGGAGCTGCTTTGTGTTTTAAAACGTGTAACTAATGAAGCTGCAGAAGAACAGAGCTGATGTGCATTGAGCCCCATGTTCTCATTGATACATCAGTGAGTTTCCTTTGCTCTGGTGTGAGGCCATGATGGAGTGAATCATGATGGAGTGAATCATGATGGAGTGAATCATGATGGAGCATGCACCCTCTCTTCATCAGCTCTGAGAGGCTCAATGGGGCTGTTGCCACAGAAACTGAAATGATTACTGGAGCGAACCATTTAAGGGACTGGCAGTTTTTAAAGCCATTAATGAAGACCTAATGGGATCATTTGTCTTGATTGTTAAAGTCCTCACACATGCTCTGAGTGAGTGCTTTATAATTCACATGTTTTTTTATTATTATATCTTATTTTTGGGCTCACTGTAACTGATTGGAGAGCAGAAGTACAAGACTCTGATCTGAGCACAAAGTGTCAAAATCATCAGCCAGTGTTTATCCAGAGCTGATGTTAGCATGACTCTGCCTTTAAACGGACTGTGAGGAGTCTCACTTTTAGATATATGCCTGATGGAAATACACACTTTAAGATGAGTTTTATAGCATCAAAATAGGTTATCTATAAATGCTATTCCTTAGCTTCGTGGTCAGGTTGGACAGGGATGGACTGGCCTGTATACTCAACTTCAGGAACAAGACAATTAAAACTAGAGCAAATTTATATTATTCAGACACGTCTTAGAGCACCGGGCTGTAAGTAGCCATATATAGCCGGGTACAAAACTACGATACTAAGTTTTCCAAAAATTGCTTGTTGTCACTCATCAAAAACTACCACTACGTAACTAGAAAGAGATACATTACCTCGTGGCTTTGCATCCTGTAAGTTGTTGAAAAAAGAAGTTGTAAAGCAATGCAGAGTTCTGAGGAAGGTCCGAGCTGCATTCATTAGCATCACAACAAACACACGCTTTGGCTTGGGTCACGTCTTTTAGTGCGTTCAGTTGTAGTCAGGAGTAGGAATTTCCGGGTTCCGAGTAGGAAACTGCGACTGGAACGTCCCTCAAAGTCTGAATTTCCTACTGGGAACTCGGTGAAACCTCACCACCCCGAGTTGACAATGGAAGATGGATGCCCCCAGTGTGAACAGTTATTTAGCTCCTGTAATAATCCATTTATTTGCACTTCTGACTGGGGTGTGTCGCTCTAGATCAGCTGTATACATAGTATTGTTAGACTTATATTTACAAAAATGCTGCCATAGTGATAATCACATTCTTCATGTGATATTTGTGAACAACAACGCAGGGCGTGCTAACAACAGCTAACAATAGCCTGGTAGATCAGCATGTTTTTTTCAGACTTCAACTGGAACGCCGATAAGTTGGAGATGATGTCACTCCCAGTTCAGAGGTTACTGGAACGCAGCATTACGACAGTCGCCGCGCGTGCTCATGGGTAGCAGAGTCTTAATGTCGCCGAAAATATATTCTCCCCATAGCACCTTTAAAGCATGAAGCATTGGTCCATGTCTGTGACTGAGGTCAGAGGAGTCCTGCAGGATCTTAGGGTGGATCTATAGATCTGACGGGGGTTAGCTGAAGGGTCAAAAGGTCAAATCACAACGTCTGCTGCGCTGCACCACATGGTACTTAACCATCCATCCTCTGTCCTCACTCAGTCATATCATGGACCTGATGTCTCTTAAACTGCTGTGAGGACTCAGCAGAGGGACACGTCCTCTTCCTGACAACAGCAGTTATCTTCAATAAAACCTCAAAACAACGGCAGCGTTTGAAACTGAGGAAAAAAACTCAGCTCAGATCAAACAATAAGCAGACATCCAAACTGATCAATTAACTAAACCAACCTGTAAGGATGTGGTGCAGTAAGAGGACAATAAAGTGATGACAGAAACTTAAAGAAAGAAATTCTGTGCTTAACTTTGTTAAAACCACATCATGAAACAGACTCAAGGCACACATATCAGGACTGTGAGGCAAAAGCAGGGTTTAGTAACAGTCCAAGATACAAACAATCCAGGCAAAAGTGTCAGGCAAACAAAAGATTAGAGGCGAGGTGCAGACAAAACAGGACATGAGGTGATTAGACACCGCAGGAGAAGGACAATCAGGGATCAGGTGAGACAACAGGAAGCAAAACCTACAAAGACAAGGAGAGACAGGTGAATTTTCAAAATAAAACAGGAAGCAAGAGGCAAAACATAAGACACAAGAACAAAACAGGTAATTTAGCTAAAGCAGGAGCATGATCATGACTAACTGGGTTTGACTGTTTTTTTAACACAGTGTCAGGCTAATAGTAATAGTAATTACTAATAGTAATTAATTAGAATAACCGTTACTGGGAAACATAACGACGTTAGTAAAGCCATTATTTCTAACACCGTTACTCCAAACACCGGCTGTATCTCAGGACAGTGATCCTGTCTAAATCTGCACACTCCCCCTGTCAGAGAAAGGGATTTCATTAGAGAGGTCTATCAGTGTTTCAGAAATGTTTCTGTATAAGGGCCCAACGCTGCCTGGTGGTAGAGTGGGTCAGGTAAGTGCACAGTGATGTCACAGTGGTAGAGTTTTAATGACCATCTGTCATCTCTAATTCAGCTGGAACACTTATGAGCAGCAGTGCTTCAGCATCATAACATTTACACTGATATTTCAGTCCTAAATGAACTTCATAAATAAACCTCACGTTCTTTTTCCTCTCATGTGGCTCAGAGACGCTGAGGTGCATCAGTCCTCAGTCAGATGATGTTTGAGCCTCCAGGCTCTGACTCTGAGCTCCTCTTCCCTCTCTGTGACCCTCTGCTCTTTAAAGCCAAACAAAGAGACTCTGTTCAGTCTGAAGCTCATCTGACTGTCTGTACAGAGGAAAAGGTGGACACACTTTGATTTGGTCTGTTTACACAGCAGCATGTTTGTGAGGAGGGGGTGTGGTGTTTCAGTAATGTCAGCTGCTTAAACGTGTCTTTAAACATTGGGATCATGGGGGGGACATCTCGCCCTCTTCCTTTTCAGAAGAAGAAACGTTTCAGCTCAGAGTCTGTGGGTTTGACACTGATCCCTAAATTACACCCAAGAGCATTAGCCGCAGTAACGATATGGATTATTCAGAGAATAACAGCACAAACTTAGCCATCAGAGCACAAATGTTGGTGTGACAGCGCTAATGAGGCAGAGGGGTAAAGTGCTCCGAGTGGTTTGGGGATTAGGAAGTCTCAGTGTGAGTGCAGTCATCCCAACAAGAGCAGTCCATTAGTGTTTCAGCGGAAAATCATCTTTAACATGTTCAGCCGAGTCAGCCCGGACGTGCAGAGGCCAACAGAAGCTGCAGCGCAAAGCTCCTGTCCACACCTCGATGTAAGAAAGACTCAATGTCTGAAAACTAAAACAGGGTAACAGTGACAAATGATCATGTTTATAGTGTTCATCCAACAAGAATCAGCTTAGCAAAATGTAATATTGTTGCGCAACATTTTTTATTTTTTTTTAATTTAACCTTTATTTAACCAGGAAATGAAACTCATTGAGATTAAAAATCTGGCAAAGATAGGCAGCAGCACAATTTACAAAGTTTTTTTCATTTACAAACAGCATTACTCACAAATACACAGACCTGTAAAACACTTAAAGTACAATTAATAAAGATATCTGATGGGCTGGATTATTAAAGGAAGCAAGATCATCTGTGGACACATCTGCAGCCAGATGCCTCAGTAAAGTTTGAAGTCCCCGATACAGGAGCACTCTCCAACAACAAAGTAAAATATTCATGTTGAAATATACATGCACTTCAAATTAAACAGGAAAAACTCAGCCTCATGAACATATTAGCCATTATTACATAGAATAAACACAATTAAAACACCAAGCACAAAAGTTTCCTGGTCAAACCTGGCATCACAGTCTACATATTTTCACCCATACGAGGGCTATTTAATTAGAAATTTCGTCGGGCCAGATATTCAGACTTTGGTAGACGGTGAGTAAATTTAACCAGGTGAAAAAAACAAACCAAAACACTGGATGTTTATTAATTTATTGCCACATCCAAAAGGGCGTAAACTCATTAAAGAGCTGTACTTAAACTAAACTTCTGCTGAAATACTGTTTCTTTAAATTTATCACCTCAAACAGATATACCATGTTAAGGTGCGTATGAACATAAAAAAAGAGCAGAATAAAAACATCTTTTGGTCACATTTGGAAGTGCATTAATACTAACTTGTTCAACATCAACTTTTCAGAACGTGTTGCATTCAATGTCTGTAATAATGTTATAATTTTTGTCAGTGTTTGTAAAAGGTTTTTCTGTTTTTCTCGCCAGGTCTAAGTCCCAGTCACATTTATTTTGGGCCACTCAAGGGTTGCTTTTGGGCCACATGTGGCCCTCGGGCTGCAAGTTGAATAGGGCTGGTCTGGAGCTCCGACCGACAGCAAGCTTCACACATGAACAAGACATCTGCAGAAAGCTGAGACTGAGACCTTTCCATAAACACCAAATATGTCATTCTACGACCAAAACACAGGAAACAGGCTGAGATCATTTGTTTTTTGTTTGTATTTTACCGTCTTATGCTGCATTCACACCGCAAGCAGCCCAGCTACCAAAATTGCGTCGCCCACTGACATATCATCGCACATCCATAGATACCTCATTTTGGTCACCGATGCCGTCGGCTGTCGCTCGGTGACGTCACGTCCATTCGAGTTTCACCGCGATCATATCATATACCATATAATAGGATGTATAAGCGGACATTATTCCAGGTGTATCCTTTTCATTTACTTATCAACCACAAAACACTGCAGCTGATGATGCAGCAGCATTATCTGTGAGTTTACCGCGGTCTGTCTAGGTGGAACTAATGTCCTCACAGACTAATGTTTCCACACGGACATAAATTGTTACTCTGTAGTCCGGATGAAAAACTGTCTGTCACAGGCACCGTCACACGTCCACACACCGCTGATTGGCTGTTGCTGCACAGCGACACGACATCGCCTGAAAAGATCAACTTATTTTTAAACTTTGATGTCGTGCGACATGTGAAGTGATCGTCATGTACGCGACAAACGCATCGCGGGAGGGTTAGCCCCGCCCCATCACGGCTGTACATTGACTTTGCATGGAGAGTGATCGCCGAGGTAGTACAGGTAGCGTCCGGTGTGAACGCACCTTTAGGCCTCAATGGAGGCATCGCATTATCAAATATGACAGTTTTCAGTTTAGTTTAGTTTAGTTTAGTTTTATCTTGGTCACTCTAAACATGAAATCTCACTTACAAACATTGAAAAGTGTGAAATTGCAAAGCAAACAAGTGTTAGTTTAATGCTTTTCCCATATTAACCCCAAACAATCAACAAACTAACAAAACAAGTCTGAAAAAGGTGTAGGCTGAAACCTTTGCTTATTTCACTGCCCTTTTCAAATCATAATTTACTCAGCTTCCTTTTGATTGATATGAAACAATAATAAACTTACATGTGTCCAAACCTGGGACATATTTTGTGCTCATACCACAGTTCTGTGCTTTACAATCATCTTTTGTTTAAGCAGCTTTTTGAACCTATATGTGTAGGACTCAGACTTGAACTTTGGCAGCCATATAAAATCAATAACATCAGCAGCCTTTTACCATCTAAAAAACATTGACAAAATCAGAGATATAGAGTGTAAACCCGACCTGGAGAGACTTATCCATGCATTTGTCTCTCTTAGGTTAGACTACTGTAACAGCTGCTCACCGTCCTCCAAACGAGCTGTAAGAGCTGCAGTACATCCAGAATGCTGCTGCTCGGGACCAGAACCAGAACCAGGAGGTCCGAGCACATTAGTCCATTAGTCCGGATCTGATCTGCACTCTTCTCTTTAAAATTTATTTTATAATGATTAATGTTGTTTTTGTTTTGTATTGCGATTTAAATGCATTTCCTTGTTCTGTGAAGCACTTTAAATTGCCTTGTGTATGAATTGTTCTCTACAAATAAACTGGCCTTGCCTTTGACATTCTTTCATTTCTCTGTCTAATCCATCCACAGACTAACTCCACACTGAAACATGTCTTAGTTTAACATTTGCTCTGCTCTTTGTTTTTGTGAACATAACCCCCCCCTCAGTATAACACACTCTGATCTGGAATAGTCTCTGGATACAGCCTGCTAACATCAGATGGTCTGCCTCAAACATCAGTGAAGCTCTCCTCACATCCACAAGTTCATTAAGTTTTAGAGCTTGTAGCTTTATAAATAATGTGTGTGTTGGTTCTCAATAATGTGCCTGGTTTATGAGCCTGATCATGTTCTTTTTAGACAATTTAAAGGCATTTTTGAGCAGTAAAAAATGTCAGAACAACGATCCAATACAGTTTATTACACCTGATTTATTAAATTTGGCTTCTATTTGACAAAAAACATTTTTTGGACATTGCTCTAAAATCATCTTCCGACCATATTGTTATAAAACCTCTAATTTTGCCCTGCATCACTTTATAACAAAAGTCCTTTGCAGAGATGATGTTAAAATGTTTTATTATTCATTTTAGAGTTTTAAAGCCACTCAAGCATCATTTCCAAGAGATATTCACAATTTAAAGGGACTGTGAGGAGTTTCTAAGTAATTACAAAAAAGTCTCACTTTTAGATATATGCCTGATGGAAATAAACACTTTAAGATGAGTTGTATAGCATCTAAATAGGTTATCTATAAATGCTATTCCTTAGCTTCACGGTCAGGTCGGACAGGGCTGGACTGGCCTGAATACTCAACTTCAGGAACAAGACAATTAAAACTAGAGCAAATTTATATTATTCAGACACGTCTTAGAGCACCAGGCTGTAAGTAGCCATATATAGCCGGCTACAAAACTACAATACTAAGTTTTCCAAAAACTGCTTGTTGTCACACATCAAAAACTACCACTACATAACTAGAAAGAGATACATTACCACGTGGCTTTGCATCCTGTAAGTTGTTGAAAAAAGAAGTTGTAAAGCAATGCAGAGTTCTGAGGAAGGTCCGAGCTGCATTCATTAGCATCACAACAAACACACGCTTTGGCTTGGGTCACGTCTTTTGACAAGTTGACAATGGAAGATGGATGCCCCCAGTGTGAACAGTTATTTAGCTCCTGTAATAATCCATTTATTTGCACTTCTGACTGGGGCGTGTCGCTCTAGATCAGCTTTATACATAGCATTGTTAGACTTATATTTACAAAAATGCTGCCATAGTGATAATCACATTCTTCATGTGATATTTGTGCCGATAAGTCGGAGATGATGTCACTCCCAGTTCCGAGGTTACTGGAACGCAGCATTATGACAGTCGCCATGCGTGCTCATGGGTAGCAGAGTCTTAATGACGCCGGTAATAGATTCTACTCATAGCATCTTTAAACAATTTGGTGGGCGAGGATGAAATGTTCAAATGATTCTGACTTCTATCTTCATTTCCTCTGTCCCAGTAACACATATACCGATAATTCACATCTGGACAAATCTCTCAGTGTTACTTTATTATGACACCAGAATTATTCGCATAGACCTTGTGGTTGCAGAGATTCACTCTTTTCTTTATGAGGATGTCATTTTAGAGCAGAAGGCCTAAAAAAGGGGCTGAATAGGTTAAACTGTTTATTACATTTTATTATTAGAAAATTCATTTTCACAGGGTTGTTATATTTGTGAGGGCTTAACACAGATCAGGAAGAATTATTTCATAATTGGTTGTTTTTGTTTAGGTTTATTTGAAGTGAAAACATGATCACATTGGTTTAATTTGCCACAATATAAATGTTTGAACTTTATCTTACAGTTCTGTTTACTGGCTGACAAACTCCCGTCAGGCTCTGATGATGCCGTCTTCTCCACCATCGTCATCACTTTAATAATTACAGACGGGGGTTTTCATGCCTCTGGTTGATCAGGTCCCATCACACAGTAATCTAGAGTGCTTTGCCGGGTTTTAATGAAAGGCCCTTCAGATTTAGCCTTTTAAAAATAAAGCAGGAAGCACAGATAAATATTTAAGCAAACATCTTTCTGAAACACAGAACATGAAAGTAGGCCAAGAGGAGATGAGTCATGAAGCCAGTGAAATGGTTCAGTCTTATCTGTTCACAGCTCTGCTTCACTTTTCAGACCATGACCAGCATCTTCAGACGGAGCTGAGACGGTTAAAGCAAACAGAAGTTTAATAGTTTGACATGAAACTACAGGATGGATGGGTTTGACAATAAAGTGACGCATCAGTGCCCAAATTCACAAACATCTTCAGACTAAAGTTTCTCCCAACTCTCAAAAATAGTGGGTGTGTCAGTCCTAAATTTAGGACTCCAAATGTCTCTCCTAAAAGTATTTCACAAAGCATTTTAGAGCTAAACCAAGCTCCTAAACCTGTGAGGAGTTAGAAGTAGTGAAGAGGACTCCTAAGTCATAAAGAATCACAGCATGGCTGCTGCTGCCAATCCACCTCATGATCAGAGAACATTTAGGAAAGATGCAAAAGGTTCACACAAGCTGATGTCACGCGTCAGTGAAATATGACACCATTTTTCCCGAGGTGCAAACAATCCATCGCAACGCCCATGGCAACACATTCGAAACAACGGTACAAATCTGTGGTCTGACTAGTTTTTAAGAATTTTATGTCAGTTTGTAAGTTTGTTTGTTTGTTAGTTCGTTTGGTAAGATAGTAGTAAGATGCCACAGAACCTGCCGTCTTTTTTTACAGCTCAGTGTGATGTGATTGAGTTGGTATCTTCTTATAGATATCTCGTGTTTGTGCTCGATGATTCTCTGTCTTTTAAGCTTCATATTGAGCAGCTTGTAAAGAAGCTAAGGCTGTGGCTAGGCTTTTACTTCAGAAATAACTCTTGTTTTTTTCTTTTGCTGCATGTGGTAATGTGAAATGAGATTTTTAATCTTAATGAGGCTCTCCCGGTTAAAGTTTCATTCATTCAGCAGGCTATTTGTAATTTTACTATGACCAAGTGACAGCATCTAAGAAAAATGACAGGATACTTCGCTATATCTTTAGCTGTCCCAGTTAGAAATCTAGTCACCTCATCTCGTCATCATAATCTTCTGATTTAACGTTACATATTTTATTTATTTGTGTGCTTTTTGGGATCAGACAGCCAGAAGAGTAGATTGCGGCTGACGACAGCAACGAAGCTTAGGAGGCTAGTAGTAGTGAAGGTTGTGAAGTGTGCGGTTCTGCTATACTACCAAAAATTTCTGGCGCCTATGCCTTCCTCATAACCGGGTCGAGGCGGTTCCAGGCTTTTGCCCACAGTTCCCTCCTTACTGGCTCTTTTTTCGTGACGGGAACCTGTAGAGCGAGTATTGTTGTGTTCTGTCCTCTTTCTTAATAGAATGGTTGTTCTTGCAAGTCCCTGCACTGCACAACTTTACCATTTTCAAGCTGTTAAGTCTGAGACGATCCCCAACATCTTGTTTCAGAATGGGTTGTTATGGTTGCTATGGCGCTTTATTTGCACCTCCAAAAAAATGGCGCCGTTGGTACCGCCCACAAATGCCCGGATGTTTGTGTCAACCTATAACAATGAGCTTCTCAATCAGGAGGGTAGAATGATAGGAATAGGATTAACCCTTTGCTAAGCCCCGCCCCCCTTGGTTACTGTTGCTACGCCTGTCAAGCTTTGCCTCGTAGAATGGGAAATATGGAGTTTTTAGTGGTTTGTTGGGTGATATTCCTAAGGAAATACCTGCTAATTTCTGGACATTTTCTTCAGATATATCAGAATGGAGTGGACAGAAAGATCTCCAGTATGCTTTTGAGAGTTTCATTTACCAAATCAAATGTGGGAGTTTAAATGTAGAGGACATTAAAATAGAGGGGAAAGCACACAGATCTCAATGCAAGCGTCCAGCAGCCCGTGTGTTCATACTTCCAGGGGCGTAGAATTGGGTAGGGACGCTAGGGACACGTCCTTATCAATATTAACTACAGCATGGTCCCTAACATAAAACACAAGCATGGTATATTATGTTATAACTAAAAAAATGCTTATATTCAATGTCAAAGAGGTATTTTATTTATTCTCCATGTATTATTTTTGTATTGAAAGGCAGCAACCATTTAAAACCAACAATAAAAGTTTGTGTGGAAAAAATACACTAAAACATCAGATTAATAACATAACTTTTTAATAACGTGTTTTTTTGTTATATACTGTCCCAAATTGTCCCACTGTTCATGTGCCATGCATCAGTATATTTGTGTCAAGGAACAGACAGTAGAGACTTAGGAGGACAGGCAGAGGTGAATAGTATACCGGTAGAATAGTTTTTTTCTGAATAAAATAGTTTGCTTGTTTGTTTGATTAGCTCTACATGACATTAGAAAACAGTCATAAATACAAAACACATCAACTTTCAGGGGTGCTGTCTTGGTGAACTTTATGTCCCTACCAATGTCAAAAACAAACCTACACCCCTGCATACTTCACTTTAAAATAATCACATACAAGAACAACAATGTTCTTGTCCAGCAGGGTAAGTTGATATATATGTTTGAAGTTAATAATGTTATCATTATCGTTGTGTTTGCCCTTTCTAGGGCGTCTGCTCATAAAAATGTGAACAGATACAGTATGTCAGAACTTCTCTGCTGTAACTAGTATTTCTTTTGCCTAAATATTACCCAGTGGCTCAAGGTTTAACAGAAGTGACCTAATGCTGAGAACTCTTTGTTTGCTAATGTCGTCTTACCTAGCACACGGAGCTGTGTTAGCTAATGTTAGTTAGCACCTTACTTTAGAACAAATGTAGGTGTTCTCGTGCTTTATCCACACCTGGCATCTTTCTGCTTGAGTCTTGGGCTTGGAGAAGACAAAAAAAAAAAAATCAACACCAACCTCGAAACTTCTCAGATATCAACTTAACGCACTACTCATGCTAAGAGTTACGTCAAAATGAGTATGTAGTGCGTTCACATTGGACAGTATGAAAAGATTGAGTGTGCAAGAAATACCCGGATGTATAATATATCAGAAAAAAATTTAAGTATGGGCATATAAGAGGTGGGCATACTAGTCACACTCAAACGCCCCATAATGCATTGCGAGCCCCATAATGCATTGTGCCATGCAAGACCGACCGTCATTCAGCTAAAAATCAGCCACTAGCAAACTTCCTGTCTTCAAAATAAAAGCGTCTTTTATTATCTCCTTTTAGTCCTTTAACACTTTTGTAAATGGGCTCTTGTTTTGGTGCCGACCGGAAGTTTCTGCAATAGCATAATAGCGGCATAGAGGAATGTCCGAAATGCTGAATCAACAGAGATATTTGATAGCCTGGTGTGCTTCTAATTTTTGTCGTCGGAGGTTTGAAATGCATCATGGGAAACTTAGTAGTATACTAGTGTGAACAGTTGGCATCCCCATCATATTTATAGTATGTAGTATACAGTATATACACATGAGTTTGTAGTATGTAGTACATTAGTATGCCATTTCAGACACAGCCCCTGACTCTTGCCACTTGTGCATAGTTACGGTTGCCAATGTGGGATTGGACAGTAGCTGTTTGTGGGAGGGGCTTAGCGAAGGGTCAATTAGTCAAAGATAGAATCATTTCACCAACAAATAGAAACAACCCAGTGTCTTGGTGCAGAGCCTCCTCCTAATAAATGAAACACAAATATAAAAGTTCATGTTAATAAAATCTGTGATGACACATTTATCAAGGTTAATGTATGTGTAACATTTCTGTTAATGACTGAACACACTAAATAGATTGTCAGGTTTAGTTTGACTATAGTCGGTCTGACCTGTTGACGTGGTTTGTCTTTTGATTTCTGAAATCTCAGAGACTGTAAAGAGAACCAACGTTGCTCACAGTCAGCAGTGGTTCTGCTCTAAAGTGGGAACGCTGATGTAAGCTAATTTTTTTCCCATGCTTCTTTTTTCAATTATGAGGTTATCACAGATCTAAATTCTCCTCTGATAAAGTTCTTTCTTTCATGGACAAGTTGGTCAAAGAAGAAAATCTGGTGTTGTGTCCAGTTTGGTTTGGTCTTTCTTCAGCCTGATGTTTTCTCTGCCATGGTTATTCCAGAGTCCCAGTCATTAAGAGGCTGCGTTTACATGGAAACTCCTGACTTAAAGACGCAAAGATTTTTCCTTTGCGTTTTAGAATTCTTCTGCGTTCAGACGAGGACGCTTGGAGACGAGTTAATCCACTGTAATGTGCATGCCGGTTCAGTAGATGGCGATGCAGGTTTGCAGAGAGGCAGCGCTGCTACAATACACGAATGAAGAAGAAAAACTTTTCACAAACAACAATGGAGAATAGACGCACAGAGACGCAGGAGTTTCTTTTCTGGACAACAAATCTGCGTGGATTATTTTGTCTGTATAACAAACCGAGCACGGTAAGCAGCTCACACATTACTCGGCAGATGGCCAAGGCTGTTGTTGTTCCTGGTATGCGCGACGCAACGAAAACTTGGATTTGGTCATTTTTCGGCGCAGTGTAAACGCCGCCTTAGAGGCTGCTTATAGACCAATCTTGAGAATACCGGAAGTTGTCTATCTGCCATTACTGCAGTGGTAAGTCGGGCAGCTAGCATACGTATGACTGAGAGTGATCAGGAGAGTGGACTGAACAAAAATTGATTTTTTTTTTTAACGCCGTAAAAACATGCCAGGACGATCTGGGAGAGCATGTGCTGTTTTTGACTGCCACAACAGTAGTGTTGAACATCATCAATCCAACTGTTCATCCTGCTCTCACAGCCAGTCAGGACTGTACTTTACTGCACTACAGCACTACTGTACTGTCGATAGTAGTGACGCCATCCACCACAAGATGGTCACACCCACAAACCAATCGCACATGTAAAGTAATTATAATTCTCAATTACATACTATATTGTTTGTACATTATTTTATATTTATTATTTGGATATCTGCTAACTTTTGAATCCAGATATGAGCTGTTAAATGATAGCAGAACACACACTGACTAGGCCAGTATGTTACTTGGTTTAATGTTTAATCAGTAGGCTACAATTTTATTTAAAGGTCTTTATTTAAATCAGTTGGTCTTTCTAAACTGAGTGACTTCTCATGTAGAAAGTTCTAAAGACCCATCTGTACTGGACAGCCAATCACTGTAGGCGCCAGAGTCAAGGGGTGGTTCTGGAACATGACATCATCCATAGCAACAGGGTCTGGAAAAACATGACATCATCCATAGCACAGTCTGAAACATGACATCATCCATAGCAACAGGGCCCCATATGACATCATCCAGCAACAGGGTCTGTAACATGACATCACCATAGCAACAGGGCCAGAAACATGACATCATCCATAGCAACAGGGTCAGAAAACATACATCATCCATAGCAACAGGGTCAGAAACATGACATCATCTATAGTACAGCTGCAAACACATACACTATCCAGCGAACAGGGTTCGAAACATGACATCATCCATATAGCAACAGGGTCAGAAACATGAGAGCCCATCCAGCAACAGGGCTGGGGTAACACAGACATCACCCAGAAAGGGCCAGGGTCAAAATGATGAATACTAATTCATATAACAGGGTCTGAGACATGACATCATCCATAGCAACAGGGTCTGAAACATGACATCATCCATAGCAACAGGGTCAGTAACATGACATCATCCATAGCAACAGGGTCTGAAACATGACATCATCCATAGCAACAGGGTCTGAAACATGACATCATCCATAGCAACAGGGTCTGAAACATGACATCATCCATAGCAACAGGGTCTGAAACATGACATCATCCATAGCAACAGGGTCAGTAACATGACATCATCCATAGCAACAGGGTCTGAAACATGACATCATCCATAGCAACAGGGTCAGAAACATGACATCATCCATAGCAACAGGGTCAGTAACATGACATCATCCATAGCAACAGGGTCTGAAACATGACATCATCCATAGCAACAGGGTCTGAAACATGACATCATCCATAGCAACAGGGTCAGTAACATGACATCACCCATAGCAACAGGGTCTGAAACATGACATCATCCATAGCAACAGGGTCTGAGACATGACATCATCCATAGCAACAGGGTCTGAAACATGACATCATCCATAGCAACAGGGTCAGTAACATGACATCATCCATAGCAACAGGGCCTGAAATATGACATCACCCATAGCAACAGGGTCTGAAACATGACATCATCCATAGCAACAGGGTCTGTAACATGACATCATCCATAGCAACAGGGTCAGTAACATGACATCATCCATAGCAACAGGGTCAGAAACATGACATCATCCATAGCAACAGGGTCAGTAACATGACATCACCCATAGCAACAGGGTCTGAGACATGACATCATCCATAGCAACAGGGCCTGAAACATGACATCATCCATAGCAACAGGGTCTGAGACATGACATCATCCATAGCAACAGGGTCGGAAACATGACATCATCCATAGCAACAGGGTCTGAAACATGACATCATCCATAGCAACAGGGTCAGTAACATGACATCATCCATAGCAACAGGGTCTGAAACATGACATCATCCATAGCAACAGGGTCAGTAACATGACATCATCCATAGCAATAGGGTCAGTAACATGACATCATCCATAGCAACAGGGCCTGAAACATGACATCATCCATAGCAACAGGGTCAGTAACATTACATCATCCATAACAACAGGGTCAGAAACATGACATCATCCATAGCAACAGGGTCAGTAACATGACATCATCCATAGCAACAGGGTCAGAAACATGACATCTTCCATAGCAACAGGGTCAGTAACATGACATCATCCATAGCAACAGGGTCAGAAACATGACATCATCCATAGCAACAGGGTCTGAAACATAACATCATCCATAGCAACAGGGTCAGAAACATGACATCATCCATACTCTCTTTTTTTTTTCTGAGTGTGTACCTATATATGTTTGATTTATCCAGTGGACACATACATGTGGTGTATATGTAATACTTTGTTCTGACTTTGTTGTTTTGTTTTCATGTTTAACAAAAATAAAAGAAAAAATGTACTTTATTAATCAACAACATTCCCCTCTAATGATTATCATAGATATTACAGTTTCTATCCAATGGCTCATTTATTCAATCAGAAATTACATTCTCAAAATAACATGACAAACCTACAAACCACTTGATAATTCTTCACAGTAGAATCATATTTCTCATTCAGTTCATAAAATTAATGTGTCCGAGTACATGTTAATGTCTCAGGACATCTCTGCATATGATTAATCAGAATCAGAATGGCTTTTATTGTCATTATACAGAATGTACAATGAGATTAAGTACAGGTAGCTTTAATTTAGCAGATTTCCAAGTGAATAACTCAAGTTGATTTGTGATTGTTGATTCTCAGCCTAATGGTCGTTCTCTCCAGTGTCAGCATCATTTCATTGTTTTTATCTTCACGTGCACAACAGTCTGTGCAAATGTTAAAATTAGTCCAAACATAATAGTTCTTGTTTTATGTTAGTTGTGAAACTGCTGCTTTATTTACTGCACTGCCGGCTGCATACATTTCCTTGTTTGTGTTTATATTACAGTGTCACAATCTCAGTCTCAGCCTCATCCACAGCCTGCCACTTCCTGCTGCAGCCTAATCAGCCCGAACTCAACTCACCTGTGTTCCTGCTCACAGCTGCACCTCGTATGCTGCAATCAGGCCAGCTACAAAAGCCCCAGCTCCACACTCAGTCAGCGTCAGACTGTCTTCGCACTCATGCTGAGCACTCCAGACTTGTTTCCTGGATTGATCGACCGTTGCCGACAAGTTTCGTCCCTGACTCTGCCTCATACGCCTGACCCTCAGCTTGACTTCAAGGTATCGACTAGCTTCTGTCCTACACTCACCCGCCTGTCTGAATCTCCGGCTATCGATCCTGTTTCCGTCTCTGACGCCGAGTCCTGCCTGTCCCACACTGTGCTGATCCGCTTGGTAACTGATCCCTGCCTGTCTTCTGACGCCGAGTCCTGCCTGTCCCACACTGTGCTGATCCGCCTGGTTACTGATCCCTGCCTGTCTTCTGATGCCGAGTCCTGCCTGTTCCACACTGTGCTGATCCGCCTGGTAACTGATCCCTACCTGTCTTCTGACGCCGAGTCCTGCCTGTTCCACACTGTGCTGATCCACCTGGTAACTGATCCCTGCCTGTCCTCGACAACGTGAGTTTGCCTGAATCACTTCTCTGAGTGTTCCTGAACGCCTCTGCTCGTCTGTGAGTGAGTCAAGCCTCCACCGCCTTCCCCTTTAAAGACTGTGTGGGCCTCTGTCTGTACATCTCCTGTGTGGCTCAGTTGAGAGAACGCCCGTCTACAGAGCCTGCTGTTGCGGGTTCGATCCCCGCTCAAGCCACAGCTTCATTCCTGTAAACACTTTGTGAGCCTTTGTCTGAACGTCTCCTGCGTGGCTCAACTGAGAGAACACTCACCTGTCGTCCCTAAGTGTGCGGGTTCAAACCTCGCTCAGAACTGTGCTTTGTAATACTGTTAATAAAGACTGTTCGTTGTTCACATCCTACTACTTGCTTCTGGGTCCTTACTACCAACCGTGTCATACAGTATGTTTTACTGTATGCATTTTCTTTTTACTCTGATGTATGGAAGTTACTTTGTGTGTGAATATAATTTTTCCAGCTGCTAACACAATAAATGACATTTTTTCTCACAAATATATAAACTGACACACAGAGACCAAAACCTCTTCTTTAGTCTGTAAACTCTAAACACATTTTCTGCTTCACACACATTTTACAATTCAGAACAAACTGAACTCTGTTTTCTGCAGAAGACACAACAATCAGACCCAAACTCATGTTTTCCATTCCCACACACTGCTGCCTCATCATCCTCACTGCCTTTTATTGCTTTAGATTTTTTTCTGCACAGATTTCTTTGTTTTTTTATATTTTGTTGACTGCAGTGTAAATATGAGTTCTGTTTATATGATAAACTTACTCAACCAATGACAAACAGAAAAATAAATGCTACAGCAGCATGTGTGAATCTGCAATATTTCTGAACAATCTGAAGACTTTCTACAGTCTGATGCCAAAGCATATTAAGATGAGAGTGCTCTTCAGTGTGGAGTTGGTTAGACAAGAATCTGGTCTTATGAGTGAAGTTTGTGCCATTTGTGCGATTTTGATAATGCTACATGTAGTTTTGTTTGCAGTTCTTCATTTGTAAGGACATATGAGACATTTTTTGTTTTGTGATTAGTGTTAAGTATTTTGATAAAACAGGTCTCATTTGAAAAAGTTGCCTTTTAGCGATTAGAAAAAAAAACTGTAATAAAGGTTATAATTTCGTTGAGTGCAATGTGTGACGTCAGACTTTGGAGGCTACTCTAACCATATATTCTTTTTTTTTTTTTCCAGTTTTATTCACAGTTGTGTTGTGTTAACCAGACAAACACACTCGTACAGTAACAACAATTGTCAATGCAGGACTGGGCTCAGACTGAGAGGTGGACATGAGGTTTTTTTAATTTGTATTTTATTTCAATTTCAACAAATACATGTTATCACATGGTTTAATAGCATGCACATTAGATAATTCACAGACAGCTCCAAACCAAGTTCCAAAATGCCCTTCTCTTATACTAAGAGTGTATCCAGTCTGAAGGTGCCTGATATAGTTAAAGAAAACTAACGAACACTATATCATCAAACCAGGATGTTAAAAAGATCTACCACTCTGTGTCTCACCAAAATACATGAAATATTTAAGCAAACTCTTACACATATCCATCACATATAAAATGATCTATATTGTCTTATGTACTGTAGCCATCCTTTCCACATATTACTAAAACTGTCCATTTTCAGCCTGATCCATCCATTGTTATATACTCAGCATAACATCCAGCCATTCATTCACCTTAGGCATGAATCAGTTCTCCATCTCCTGGTGATGCCTTTTTTTTTTTTACTATAGCCAAAATCACAATTTTCATTATTTTTTTGTTGTTCCTTCTTCTTAGATGTAAAACATCAACCACACTCAAATACAAAATTTCAAAACTTAACAGAACTTTAATATTTAATACTTGATCTATAACATTATATTGATAATATTGATTTAACATGGAGCAATCCCAAAGGATGTGGAAATGATCTGTTTTACGAGCACCTGTGTTTGTGGAGACATTTGACATCTGAAGGTGATCCATGGTGTGGTGCTGAACTGTAAGACTGATTAACAAATGAGAGTTTTTAAAATGTCATTTCTGTTTAAAGAAATGAGTCAAACCAATGGAGAAAAACTGAAATGTCAATATTAGACTGAGCTCTTTGTCCATGGTTGTTATTAATCATAAATCTGTAATAAAAACCTTTTAAACCACACAGACATGAGGACTCTCTCTAAAATGAGATGCCACATATCAAGGAGCCTTCCTTTAATATTTTCTTATTCAGCAGAGACAAACATGATGAGGACAGACTCATGGTCATAATTTAGTTGCTATCATGACTTCTCATTTTAAAGAGTTTTAAACAGTAAACAGGCCGGATTAATGTAAGGCTTAACCCTCTAACTACCAGCTCAACTGTCTGGCAAAGGTCAAAAATAAACACAGACTTATTTAATGTTTCATAAAACAGAAAAAATAAAATCATTGAGTCTCTTAACATTTCCAAAAAACAGATATTTTCATAGTGTGGGATTCAAAGGTTTAAAAAGTTCAAAGTTGATTACCTGATGACTTAAAAAGCACAAATATTTAGGACAAAATCAATTAGAAAAGGCTTAAAACAGCAATAAAAATAACTTCAAATAGACGATACTGAGTTTGACAAACACCAAAAAATGTTTTTGATGAATAACTATATTATCTTATTAAAGTTAAGTTTTAAAAGAATAATGAGGGGGATGGTAATAAAAGCTTTTAGCTTTTTAAACCTTTAAATCCCACACAAAGGAGAAATCTGTTCTTTTGGTTTGTTTACAGTTTTTTTCTGTATCCTAAATCATTGACAAAAATAATGTGTAATTTGTTGACACATTAAACAAACAGTTGAGCTGGAAGTTAAAGGGTTAAGTTTCTGTCCTTGTCTTTCAAACTCAGGTAAAAATATTTTTATGTCTTTAGGATGTTTGAGGCCAGAGTACAGGTGCAATTGTTGTTTTATAATCTCAGTTTATTTTTTTTATTTTTTTTTGGTTTTATTTTATTAATGAACAAAACAATACAAAACAAACATAAACATTAATGTGCATGACTTACAATAACAAAACAAGTAGGGAGTTGTGGGTTAATCTGTGTTTGTGATGTGTGTATGTGTGTATGTGTGTGGTGTACCTGCACAGTACATGAGTGATTGTTGAAACTGTTGAAACAGTTGAAAGAGAGAGGAATAAATAATGTAATTAAAGATACATTTAAAAGTAAAAATAATAATAAATAAAACACTTCCTGAGGTTCCAGCTCAGACGTCTCAGTCTGTTCCACCACTGCCCCATAAATGTTTATTAATTACTTTGTCTGCTTTTTGACAACCTTCCTAATAATTTCAGTTTAATTCAAGGAGCTTCATTAACATTAATCTGTATTATCGCCAAGGGCTTACCTAAAAAGAAAAAATTATTCAAAATAAAAGAGAGAAAGTTAATTATATAAGTGATAGCAAAGTTTAAAAAAGTAAATGAACATTAAAACATTCATGATTAAGAAGAAAAAGATCATCTTAAAAAGAAAAGAAACAAAAACAATGTGTGTCTTTTTCATTGTTGTGTATGAGCATGTGTGTCTGTGGTTGTGTTTATATGTTTGTGTGTATTCATGTGTGTTCTTCAGGACTTTTAATTTCAATATAGTGACCATGAGCTGTATGTTACATCAGAATTCAGACTAATCTTTATGTTTTATGATAGCAGCATGAACAGAAGTGTGTGTGTGTGTGTGTCAGGTACAAACCTCCGACAGCACCTGAATTATCTCCCCTCTCTCCACAGGCCGCCAACATCCAGAGCAATAATTAGCATCAGTCTCGCCCCAGTGGCTTCATTCATCCTCGTCAGCCTCAGGAAGCTCGTCTGAGTGTTTGTGCTCTTATCGGCTGTGGAGAGTCCTCGTTGGCTCCAGCTTGGGGACACTGGAGCGGGAAAAACACTCAGGATGAAGCTCTTCAAAAGTGAAGAAAATCTCAAAATAAGGGCACTGAGGAGTGACCGGTGCAATCTGGAGGGCTAATACAAGCTACACAGATCCAGCCTCGAGTCAGAACTGTGGACAAACAGGAGACTGAAGGAGGTCAGGAGAAAGATTAAAGATGAGAAAGAGCGAAAACCCCGGCCAAGGTAGCTCTATGTCTGTTACATCTAGCATTAATAGTTCTATGATAAAGTTTCCATCATAACATGATTCATGACCCCGAAAACACACACTAGCGCTCAGAATCATGTTGATGTCATTATTAGTTAGACAGTTACACAGCAAAAAGCATCATTCACGTTTTCTGGATTACCAACATCTCCTGATAAATTCTACAAAAGTGGTCAGTAATTTCTGCATAGTCTTGCAAACAAACAAACAAATAGAAAAAGAGACAATTGTCTTTCTTGATGCAAGGAGGTAAAGTAAAGCCTGGCCAGTGCTCACTGATCCTAAATTAATTTATTCTGTTTACAAACTGCTTTATTTAGATCAGTAGCAATTTTCTTTAGAGGTCGGCAAATTTCATCGCACTTACGTAATAATTAGACAAAGTTTTTTCTTATTTCTCTGAAATTACCCCCTAAATTTCATGAGAAATTGGTGTAAATTAGCACATAACTTATTTAAAATAATGTCCAAATTTATTGTCACAAGTCAGAATTGGTGGGTTACTGTTTTTTCCAGTTTCTTCGACATTTACTCCAAATTGTAAGGTAGGAAGGTGACGATTAGCAAATAATTGATTGTATCATGTAAAAAATTAAAGGTATATCATTCATCTCTATTTTGCATTTGATCTCAATTATGCATATCAACAAGCTCAGTACTAAAGAACTTGGTGAAATTAAATAACAAATAGCTAACTATCAACTGCTTATTGGGAAATTGAATTATTCACTTAACATTTCAAAGGTAATTATCACAGGAAACAATGAACCTAACTTCTGTGTTCAAGAACTAAGCAGCTATTTATCACCTGCTTCTCTGGAAACAGCAGAAATGTTGGGATACTTCCAAAAACATTTTGTGGTGGATTGTGATTTAATTTCAAATCAATCATTTGCTAATCGTCACCCTTTACCTTTCAATTTGGAGTAAATTTCAAAGAAACTGGAAAAAACAGTAACTACCAATTCTGACTTGAAACAATAAATTTGGACGTTATTTTAAAGAAGTTATGTGATAATTTTTTTTAACAAATTCTGAAGAAATTTCAGGGGTAATTTCAAAGAAATAAGAAAAAACTTTGTCTAATTATTATCTAAAGTGCGATGAAATTTGTGGACCTCTAAAGTAAAGTGTTACCTTTAGATCTTTTTAAACTTAGATATTTACCTGTTGCTTCCTGTTTCACCCCTCGTCCTGTTTGGGCGGGGAAGTTCATGAAACAGTCGTGAGCTGGTGAGCTGATGAGACCATGGATCTCCAGCTGAATCAGGCACAACACAAACCATGCAAATATTTGCAAATGCATGCTGCATGTTGTCCTCAGCTAAAATCAGCACTCAGTGCTCGTGTAGATACAGCTCTACTCTGTTTCATCTGCATATGAGAGGGAGTGCGCCTGTGGATAAAGGCACTAAATGCATTGGCATAGGGCTGAATGATTTGAGAAAATAATCTAATTGTGATTTTTTTCCCCAATATTGCGATTTACTCTGCAATTGTTTTAATGTTCCTCATCTTTTGTATTCTTAAACAAACATAAGAAGTAGATCTTTTTATAGTTAAACCAATATGACATTAAATTAATCTAAGGATAAAAGATTTGAGAAAAAGTGGAGAAGTGAAGAACAGAAGCAAAATAGGTATGAAACTGTAAAAACTGGGTACAAATGAAATGAAAACGGAAAAAGGTTAATAAATAGGGGCAAAATAGGCATGAAATTGCAAAAAAGGGGAAAAAATAGCACAAAAAAATCCCAAATGGCTTAGGAAAATTGATGATGGCAGCAAAAATTAGAATTTAAATAGGCATAAAGTTGTAAAAACAGGGTTAAAAAAGGTAAAAATGGTCCAAAAGTGGGAAAAAAGTGTGTGAATAGAGGTAAAAAAATGGGCATGAAATTGTAAAAATCTACATCACAATGCCAAAATGTTCAACACATTTTGGGCTAAAAATATTGAACCTTCTGTGATTTGAAAATTGCAACAAGCCATATTGCGTTTTAATCTACTTTGCAATTAATTGTTCAGCCCTAATTGGAAGTATGTTTTGCATGTTAGAATTTTTGTTTTTGCTGAAAAAAAGAACCAAATCTTCAAATCCACTGTGACTTGTGATCAGCGTGGAGCTCCTGTCAGTTTTAAAATCTGTAAATATTCTAAGAATCTTTTTACATTTGGTTTTGAAAAGTGCACCTGCCTCCTCTGGTGAATGTTGGACAGCCAGTCTAATCAGCTTATTCTGCAGCAGCAGTGAAAGAGTGAGAGCCTCGACCTCAGCGGCCTCCCTTTGAGAGGGTTGAATAAGTCAAAAATGAAAAAAGGTTTGAGAAATGAGAGGCAGGCTGAGCACCTGATGAAAGAACAGGAAAAGTGTGTGAGTGTGTGTGTGTGTATGTGAGTGTGTGTGAGGAAGAGTGTGAGGAAGAGGGTGAGGAAGAGGGTGAGGAAGAGGGTGAGGAAGAGGGTGGGAGAATAAAACAGAAACACAGACAAGGACAGTCTGCACCCTCTGGTGTCTTTGTCCCATTGGCCCAGGGCCCACATGGTGCTCGTGAAAACCGATGACATCAGCGTGTGGCAGGAAGGGGCGGGGCAATGGCTGCCTCTTGTCACCCTGGCAACAGGTCGACTCGAGTGTGAGTGTGTGTGCGTGCACCGTTGTACATGTACTTGTGTCTGATTGTCAGAATTCTGCTGTTATTGCCTCATCTCTGACTGTGTCACAAAGATATTTAATTTTACATCCTTCTGTTTGTCTCTTTTAAAATGTGCAGACATGTTTTAAAAACACACGTGTCATTTTCTTTAGGCTGTGTGTGTTTGAACTTCTCTGAGCTAATTGCACTTTACTTTCTTCTACCATAGCTCCTGAAGCTTTGATTTTGTTTTCCTGGTTTCTGTCTGCTGCCTGTTGGCCTGTTCTCCTCTCCCTTCCTGTCCCCGCCCTCCTCTTCACTCTTTTCAGTATTCAGAGGAGTCCATCATAAGTGGATTGGTGCTGTGCCCACTTTAAAGGAATGGAGGAATCATAGCACTAATCCCATTGTAAGAGAACAAGAGCTGAGGCAGGCCCATGTGTGTGTGTAACACAGAGTGAAGTCCATGAGGTGTTTTAAAGTAGAACAGAGGGATATTCTGCAGACAGGAAGGTGATAAAAAAAGTCAGAGAGAGAGAGAGAGAGGGGTCTTTGTGTGCGCCCTGTTAAATCAGGCGTGTAACGCCAGCTTTTATTGGAAAGCCTCTAGACGACTGCGATAAGTGGCAGCTCCTCTGATCTTGACATGAAAGACGGAGCAAGAAGGGAGGAGAGAGAAAAGGTGGAGGAGAGAGGAGTGGGAACACAGGAGAACCAAAGCAGAGAGACGGCTGGTGTGGTCGTTCACAGAGATGGATTTTTCCACTCCCTGAAGAGCTGCTCTCTTAAACACTAAGATTAGGGAATAAAAAAGGGACAAACGTCCAAGGACTTTACTATCTGTCACATGCACATGTTGACTGAGTCTGCTGAGTCACCTCTGCAAAGAAAAGAGAAATGTTCAACTTTACAAAATCAGAACAAAACAGACAGAAGATCCAAAAGAGAGAAAAGAGCAAACAGATCAGGACTGTGCAGTGAGGAAAAGGACTGGATGTTTGTTTTGGTCTGTTCTCTAATAATCTCCATTCAGAAAGAAAAAAGCCTTAAACACTGGTTTTGATTTGTCTTTGCAGGAAAGATTGAGAGGAGGTCATTAGATAGGAATGATATAACAATTCAAAACATCAGATTTCAGTCATATCTGTCCAAAGCTTAGAAAGAACTCAAAACACTAACACAAAGCTGAAGGCAGAGTGCTCTTTAGGAAACTTTACTAATGGCCCTTTTCCATTAGCCCTACTCTAGTCTACCCGACTCTACTGTACTCGCCTTGTGCTGCTTTTCCATTAGCCCCAGTCACCTGGGTGAGCGGCTCTGCGGTGACGTCATTTTGAGCGAGCGCAACACAACAATCTGTGGCTTTTTGTCACAAATTGAGTGAAAAAGGAAAGCAGAAGAAGGCTGCAGGTGGTAAGAAGAAATACCCCTTGAGAAGCACAGGAGAGTTTTGGAAGCTATACAACAGAATGAAGCCGAGGACGAGAGCAATCCAGCTGCAAAGAAAAGATGTATGAGGGTAAGCTAATGGTAGCTACCGCAAGCATGCTAGGTTGTCGCATTCCTGACTCATCGATGAAGACATTGTCTGACCAATCAGTAGCCGGCGGTCAGTGACGTCATCTTTTAGTATCGACTCAGCTCGCTTGGAACCAGAGCGGAGTAGGTACTAAAACTAGCTTGTTTTAGGAGGTACCAGGCTAGTGGAAACACGCTGCAAATCGAATAGGGCCAAGTAGGGTAGGGCCAAGGCGTAATAGTGGAAAAGGGCCAAAAGTCTCACCAAAGCACAGGGCACATCTGGTCCACTGTCAGATCTAAAACTAAACCTTAGTTTATGTCATCAAAGTAAGTATATTTAATTATTTTTGTTAGTATTTTAATGTCCTTCTCTGCACTTTAAGCTACAAACGTGTGTTCTTCTTTCAAGCACTTCTGTTTTACATGTGGGCAAGACCAGTTCACAAATCTGAAGGGCAAATGGAGAGCCCCAAACTGAGCCATTAGAAGACCCACAGCAAAAGGTCAAGAGCAGAAACAGCCAAAAGAGAGCAGAGAAGCCAATGCAGAGCAAAACCGATCAAACACAAGGTTCAGAAGAGCTAAAAGAACCAGAGCCAAGAAGCAGAGCGGAGGATCCAGAGCTCTGACCGGTCCTACGGTAAAGCACAGCATCAGCTCACCAGGGCACAGACAGAGGCATCCACAGGAGGACCGGCCCTGCCAAACAACAACCAAGGAGGGAGAGGACAAGATCTACCCAATAAGGCTCTAAGTTACTCTCCAAAAGCAGTTACATGTAGTGTGAGGACAGAAACAGAAGCTCAGATGTGTGTGTGTGAAGTGTTTCCTCTGCTCATCATCTCTCTCTGTGGGACAGCTGCTCTAAAACTATCAGCAGGTCAGAGCTGCTGTTGGATATGGAGCTCAAACTCTGCAGCTGCAGTCGTTGTGCACATAAAGGTGCCTACACACCAAAAGTGACTTGTACTACCCTTGTGATCGCTCTCCATGCAAAGTCAATGTACAACCGCAATGTGGCGGGGCTAACTGTCCCGCGAAGTGACTGCTGCGTACAAGACGATCACTGCACACATCGTGCGATGTCAAAGTTAAAAATAAGTTGATATTTTCAGGCGATGTCGTGTGTGGCTGTGCGGAAATAGCCAATCAGCGGTGTGTACATGTGTGATGGTACCCATGACAGTTTTTCTTCCAGACTACAGAGTAACAATCCATGTCCCTGTGGAAACATTAGTCAGTGAGGACGTTAGTTCCGCCTTGACGGACCGTGGAAACTCACAGATGATGCTGCTGCATCATCAGCTGCAGTGTTTTGTGGTTGATAAGTGAATGAAAAGGATACAGCTGGAATAATGTCCGCTTATACATCCTATTATATGATATATGATATGATCAAGGTGA
Source organism: Scarus forsteni (assembly GCA_036419115.1). Lineage (NCBI taxonomy): Eukaryota > Metazoa > Chordata > Actinopteri > Labriformes > Labridae > Scarus > Scarus forsteni. The sequence continues at coordinate 2,490,026 of JAZDUH010000023.1, forward strand.
AACTCGAGCGGACGTGATGTCACCGAGCGACAGCCGACGGCCAACGGCAACCAAAATGAGGCATTTATGGACGGGCGATGTGACTTCAGTTGGCGACACGATTTTGATTGCAGACACTTTTGGTGTGAACGCAGCTTAAGGCTTCAGTGCTGCTCTGACTCTTTAGTAGATGCTTTAACATGTAGCTCTGAAGTGAGGATATAGAATAGAATGAAATGCCTTTTATTGTCAACATTTGATGTACAGTGATATTAGAGAGCTTCTCCTTCAGTGCAAACAGATAATTATGAAAAAATATGGAAGATAAAATCCAACTTTGTAAACTATAAAACAGAAGAAAAGAATGAATATTAGGAATAGAGGATGTAAATATAAACTGATCCAGCAGAATCTTAACCTGACTCGCCAGATGAATAGTTCTATAAATCTGTTAATATTTCACTAATCCGTCTAAGAAAGAGCCGTTTGAAAATGTTTTCAGAGAGAACCTTCAAAAACAACAGAAGCTTGTGATTGGATGATTGTTCGACTTGTCACACTCATCACAGACCAATCATATCAAGCAGCGCTGCTATGTATGACATGAGCTGTGTTTGAAATCGTCCACTCATTCACTCACTCACTATCCCCTATGTAGTGTAAATGAAATAGTGGACTACATAGGGAATGACCAAAGGACATTTCGGACACTACACTGAAATTTTCTAAACATCATAGTGTCAGCAGTTGAGTCAGATATTTCTGTGACGGAAGTGGACACGCCAAAATTCACGTAAACAAACCGGGCACTCGGGAGGATAAGTACCAGATTTCAAAGCTGTTAACAGCCGTAGAGATGACCAGCATCCTGATGAGGTGAGAGGGGGTGGAGTGTGGGTTGACTTCCAACTTGCTGAATGATGGCCAGATGAGCAGGAGAGGGAGCACCTCTTAAATTTGACAGCCAAATGTTATCATCGGGGCAGAGAGATATTGTATGATTTACTGGATGAAAAGGATGATGAGGACTGGATCAAGAGGATTGTGGGAAATTGATTGTGTGGACAAAGGCTACATGTGTGAAATATTTCTTACTGAACTTTTGCTACAAGCTTCATTTCTGATCCAGGAATAACTATGTCCTCAGGTGTATGTGTGTGTGTGTGTGTGTGTGTGTGGGGGGTATGTCAGCCTATGTATACTCACTTGAACTACCCTAGACTATCATCTTACATTAAATTATACCACACAGATGAATCATTTAACACTTATATGTAAGATGAACCATGTCAGAGACAACCACTACCAAGTTTTCCCAGTAAACTTCTGAGAAGAGCAGATTCATAACCATAAGTTACTCAGTAACCTTGGTAACCATGACGACCACAGACTAACCGGCATGTCCGTGGAGGATTTCCTTATTCTCTCCAGTTTCCCAGCAGTGATCCCGGTCTGGAGAAGAGCAGAAACATGATTTCCTGGAAGACAAACTGTCTTTGCTCCTTTACCAAAGAAAAAGTTGAGTCCATTTCTTTTTTTTTTTTTTTACTCTGGTTTACTCTGATTTCAGTCAGATTGAGTACTTCCTGACAGGTTTGACAGCCTGTATTTTATTTTTTGTTTTTTAAAGATTCATTTTTTGTTCTTCAAAGAAAAAAAGGAAAAAAAAGAAAGGAGAAAAAATTGAGAAAAAGTTGAGTCAATTTCTGATTAAAATAAAAAAGTGCAGATATTGGGACGCTTCAGAAGCCACCACTGTTTTTTTAAACATGCAGTCACTTCCTGTTGTCTTCAGGTCTGCAGCTCCGGCCTCTCTTCTCTGATTGGGCCAGTAAGCATTCAGCTAATTGAATCGTTGGACAACGGAGGTTAGCAAGACAAAGATGCAGGATCTCAGAGTCAGGCTTCTGTGCTTAAATCCACTGCTGGTACCTAAAACCAGAGCCACCCTGCTGTCTCTGAGATGGCTTGAAAGAGGACAGTCCTCACTGAGGTCCTCAGAGTGAGCTCTGATCACAGGAAGTCTGCAGCTCCTCTGATCTCCGTCCCTAAAGTCTTTCTTGTGTCCTCTCCAACCTTGATTTAAATGCTTGCAGGATGCCAACAGCAGCGCTTTTCTTGTCATCTTTATTTCCTCCCTCCCCCCGCTCTGCCTCACACTCCTCACCCACCAGGAGCAAACACACTTCCCTTTCATTCCTGACACTCCCGTTCTCCTCTCTTCACTCCCACCAGTCCTCGCCCAGTGGGAGGTGGAGGCAGATTTACAGAGGCTGAAGTGATATCATTGTTAACGGCTCTCCTCAGAGCTCCCCTTTGGAACGATCACGCTCACACAAGGAGGAATGACAAAAAGATCAAACCTGCAGGAGAAGCAGCAGAAACAAGAGGAGCAGTGAACAAACTCTGCAGCACACTGGCTCAGCACTCAGCCTCTTTAGTCTACTGTCAGTGTCTTTGACCCACCAGCTGTTTTCTGTCTGTGTGTGTCTTACAGCTCACTTCAACACTATGAGCGTCTCCTTGGGATTAAACTCGTGTTTTAAGGTCAAGACGACTGTTCAGGAGGATTTGTCCTCACACATAAACACAAACTCAAACAAATACACAAACCATGTCAGAGTGATCTGCTCCAGTGACACTGGAGACCCTAATTTTGTGGCGCAGCGCAGGGGGGGCAGAGCCGGCGCACCCCGCGCAGTGTTAATTTCGTCAAATTGACAATTTGGTAGACCGTCTGCGCAGAGATGGGTGTGACGGCACACCAGGGGGAGGTGTCGACAGATTCATGTTGGCGCAGTGACAATTTCGTGCCAAAAAACTGGTGCGCTGAAAGCTCGCCAGCTCCAACCTCGTCTACTCTCGGCGCAGGCGAAGTGCACCCTCTGCAGCTGTAATTTGGTGACAGGTGCACATGTGCGCACACGTCAACAAAGCCTCTGAGGCAGGTTTCCAGACTGTCAGGCACATTTTAATGCAATAAACAATCACAGCAATCACTATTTTATGTAACAGTCTGAACCAGCACATACATTTGTATCTATATTAACTGTCCCGTCACATCTGATGTCGGATTAAAGCCGTTTGTCATAATGGAAACTTAACCTGACGGCAGCTGGAAGTTTGATGCACATTTTACAAGTCAACAATAAACAGCCTTAAAGGAATATTACACCCAAAGAATGATATACCTTAATTTTCTACTCACCCTCATGCTGAGCAACACTCTGGAGCACTCTTTTGACGTCTCAAATGCAGCTGGAGGTCCGGGGTGAGACGCTGTGAACAAGCGTCCATCTAACAGGGGGCGGAGCCGAAAAAGAAAAAGGTCCATAAAGTCCACAAAAGCGTGCCTATTTTCCTTCATACTGCTCGTCGCTGTAATCCAAGTGTCCTGAAGCGGTAACGTCCATAATTAATTGGAAGCGAGGTCATTTAGTACATTTTCGAGCCTAAACAGTGCTATAAGCGTACTTCCATGATTACCGCGTCTATCTGCGCTCCTGCACTCGTAGCCGTCTGGATTGGTCTGCGGCTTCGTCAGCATGCGAGTAGAACTCTTTGAATTCTTATCTGATACTGAGTATATATCTGGCTTCTCTCATTTCATTAAATTCAAAGAAATATTTCTCTGTTTTAGTCTTTATTTTTAACATGATCTAAAAAGATGGAATACATTATTGTAAGGAGGATGAGGAGGAGACACCGGGAGAGTATACAGTATATCACTAAAGGATCTGCTATTTGGCGATGACAAACCAGGAGTGCAGGTGGATCACAAGCGTGTGAATGGATAAGCCAGCTGCTGTGTAACTGTCTCTTAATTTATTACTCCTATTAATGACAAAGGAACAGATTACATCTGTTCCAGGAGCTGGCCCACACAGTCAAGTGCTTCGTGGCCTCCGATGCGCGCCCCGATGGCCAGTCTGTTCTCCCAGCTGCTGAAGGGACAGCAGCTCTGACCGTCTCTGCCACCAGGTCTTTCCATCACACTGTTTCCGCGATGGCGGTGATCAGTCAGACCAATCAGACGCAGTGCATTTAAAGGCAAGGAGAGGTGTTCATTTGATTGGTGAAGACAGCACTCGGCTGCGTTAAACCCACTCGAGCCTTTTCTCCCCCCTCTTATGCTACGGCCACACCGGACGCGAATTCGCCTGGACGTGCGTCGAGATTACATACAAAGTCAATGCAAACACGCGTCTTGACGCAAATTCGCCAGGCGTAGCGTTGAGCGTTTGGCGCAGCGTTTGGAGCGTCGGCGTTTTGGCGCCCCAAAGCGCCTCGGCTCGAGTTGGAAATATTGAACTTTTCGGCGCCAGTTCAGCACGGCAGCCAATCAGCGATGACATTCCCCCCTGACGTCACTGATTTGGTGACGTGTGGCGCTCCGCGGCCCCCTGCTCCCGCTCAAGCCCCTCTCAAAGATGGAGGAGAGGTTTATCGGCACTGTTTGCTATCATTCGGAGCTATACTATTCGGCGTGTATACTCTACAGAGACCGGGACAAAAAGGAGCAGGCTTGGGTGAAAGTCGCCGAGGAGACAGACAGGTTTGATTTAATGATGTGTGACGCCCCTGCCTCCTGCTCCTGCTTCAACCCCCTCTCAAAGATGGAGGAGAGGTTTATCTGCGCTGTTTGCTATCATCCGGAGCTAAACTACTCGGCGTGTGTCCTCTACAGAGACTGGAACAAAAAGGAGCAGGCTTGGGTGAAAGTCGCTGAGGAGACAGGTTTTGAAGGTAAGTTCTGTAAATATTCGTTTCCAGCTGGATTTGCCTGCACGGGTCATCACTGAGTCCGACCGGCTCCGGCTCTCTACTGCTTGCGCCGGATCTGGCGTCGACCCACAGCCTGTCAAAATGTCCAGCGTCCCAGGCGTTAAGCGGCGGCGTTACAGGCTTCTGGCGTTAAAATTAAGCCATGGTGTCCGGTGTGGCCGTAGCATTAGGCACTTGCGCAGGGGGGCAGGGACGGAGGCGTGGATGCACCTCTCTTTGCCTGGTCTACGAAATTAGAGCCCTTAGAGAGTAAACCAGCTCAGTTCAATCAGGATAGACTAATAAATAAAAAGACAGATTGAATGGAATCAAATTTATTGTGCACAGAAATAGTCTTTGGTGCTTAGACCCCACAGGAAGTAAAACATCTTAGGAAGCTGCAGGATGGGTTAGAAGCTTCCCATGAAAGAAGACTTCCCCGGAGCCTAGACACTGGTGAGATGTAGTAATGCTTCGTGTAGGAGTTTATTGGTTGAAGATTTTGTAGAAGATGACCAGCATCCTGATGAGGTGGTGAGAGGGGTGGAGGTGGGTTGGACGAACTTCTTGGGTTGAATGACAGCTGGATGAGCAGAGAGAGGGAGCACTTTTAAATTTGACAGCTAAATATTGATTGGGTAGAGAGAAATTATGGCTGATTGTGATTGGATGAAAAGGATGATGAGGACTGGATGCAGAGGATAGTGGGAAATTGATTGTGGATTAAAGGCGCATGCATGAAAAGAGTCTTCCTTACTGAACTTTTGCTAAGCTTCATTTCTCATCCAGAATCATGTGGGGACATGGGGGGGGAGGTACCATGTCAGCCTACGACCTTTAAATCAATCAATCAATCAATCAATCAATCAATCAATCAATCAATCAATCAATCAATCAATCAATCAATCAATCAATCAATCAATCAATCAATCAATCAATCAATCAATCAATCAATCAATCAATCAATCTTTATTTATGTAGCACCAATTCATAATTCAATTCAAGACCACAGCATGCTGAGGACAAACACTTTATTTATAGATACATACTGTATACTGTAAAATACCAAACAATAGCCGGGGTGTTTATTTGTTTCAATCACTGAGCAGACCAGGCTTTTATTTGGGACCAGGCGACTATTTGGAATAGGTGTTTAATTCCTTTCCCACAAAATCTTGCTTAGGAAAAAAATGAAAAAATATGGTAAATGTAATCAAATTATTTATTTACACCAGTATGAATAAGATTACAATGCTGTAGTTATACTTTTGTCTTCTTCTTTCAACTTAGCTCTCTCGAAACACTCTTAAAACTGGTAGGGAACTATCTTACCAGTAGTAAGTAGTTAAGGTCTTACTTCTGTTTTTTGGCTGCACCGGGGCCATGGAGATAAGTAGCAATGTACCACTAACTGACGTGTCCAGCCTCCTGACGTTAAGGGCAAATAACCTGCAGCGGCAGTGCCAACGTCTGCACTGTCATGAAACAGAGCGCCGCACACCAACCTGCATTTGTTGACATACAGAGGGAGGAGAAGCCAACAGGATGTCCAGAGAGACAAATAGACCATGTGGACTGTTAAGGTTCAGTCTGATCATGTTTCTTTTCAAGCCTGAACTGTCCGCTGTGAGCTCAGCGTTCCCATGTGTGTTCTGTAACTTCGACAACAGCTCGTAGGCTGCGCCGAATAAATTACAACCGGCGTTTATTTGGAATGAATGGGCGACTATTTGTCAAAATGTGCTTCTATTTTGAAACCGGCGATTAATTGGAACTCAGCGTTTATTTGGTATTTTACGGTACACATAAATAAAATACACATATATGTTAAATATACATACATATATATACAAGACACACATATGGACCAAGCGTACATGTATCCAGAACCCAACATGAATCCATCATGAGCACAGGGGCCCACATGTGTGTCTGTGGGGACCTTTGACCTTTAAACTCTGTTCCTCATGAACCATCAGCCTGTCCTGACGAATATTTCTGAGGGAGGGAAACTTAAGAGAGACAGAGAGGAGAATAACAAAGTTAAATCAGTCCCATCCAAACACAAACATCATCTCAGGTTAAATGTCTGATACACCAAACTCTAGTTCTTCCTGTTCCTCCACTTTTAACCCTTCACCTCCCAGCTCAACTGTAAGGCAGAGGAAACGAATTCAGGAATATTTAACATATTACAAAATACAACACATCATTGTTTGTTTCTGACAATGTTTAGGATACAGAAAAAACTGCAAACACCAAAAGAACTGATATTTTCTTTGTGTGGATTCAAATATTATTTTAAATTCTTAATGATGTCATGATATGTGTCAATCTCAATATCATCTATTTAAAGTTGTTTTGCTGTCTTTTTTCACAAAAAATTCTTCCTTTTGTTATTGATTCTGTCCCTAATATTCGTGCATTTTTATATTATTGAGTAATAACTGTTAGCTTTCATAAACCTTTAAATCCCCAAGAGAATATCTGTGTTTGGTTTGTTTGTAGTGACCCACAGGGACACGGACATCACCATAAATCTAACCCGTCCTGGAAATACAAACAGGGAGTTTGTCTTCTTCATGTGTGTTATTCCCCTCCTTCATACCTAAATGCTGCTTTGTCTTGTGTTAATGGTGTATTAATGCTGGGTCTTTGCAAGGTAAATAAAACACATAAACATATAATAAACCAATAAAATGAAGACAGAATAAAAGAGATGGTCCACACTGTTTTTGTAAATTGTCTTATGAAGACAACATTTTGCTGAATTAATGAAACACAAACAAAAACTGATTAAGTTCCAGCTCATGGTAAAATCCTTTGTTCCTTATGATTTCGTTTTGGTTTTCTGAGGACAAACATGAACCACATCAGTCTGTAACAGTGAATCTCAGTAAAAGCCTCAGTCTTATCTCTTAAGCTGATTATTTCAGAAGTGTTTCTGTGGCTGAACAGGAGGAGGATTTCCATTGTTGTTTTGAACATGGTTTTATTACTGGTCTAATCTCATTGTTGGAACACTTGAGCTCTGAGGCAGCGCTGCCTTACAGTCACTGGGACGTCCTGACAGATGAAATATGTGTCTTATACGACATCCTCTGCAGAGATTTCCTCTCTCTGCTGATGTTTGCTCCAGTCAAACTGAGCTGTGGGTTCTTTCCTGTATGAGGAGGACTTTTGCTTTGAGCTGCTGGTACATCGTCTTCTTTTTTTTCAGGTTAACAAAAGCAAAGTTTAGCTGTCACAAAAACATCTTTAACCCCATTAATCATCCAGTAGTCTCAGCCAGTGGACCCTCATGCTCCTCTGCTCAGGCTTGTTACACCTGAAGGCAGAAGCAGGTGTGATGCTCTTCTGATATCATAGTCTAATACGGCAGCAGACTCCATCATGGACTCTCCACTCCTAAAACCATTTTTTTGCCGCTCTGTTCAGGCCGTAAACCCATACCCTGGAAATGTCATTCAAGACTGGTGCAAGTTTGTCCGAGACAGAGACAAAATACTATGGTCAAAGCTTTCCAATGCATTTGGTTAAATATGCTCATGTTTTGTGAAATGTTTTTGTGTTTTATTCAATGTTATGTTCTGTGAAATTTTTTTGTTCTTTGTGAAAATTTTTTGTCATTTGTTTAAAATATTTTTTTACATTTTGTGAAATGTTTTGTTGTTTTGTGAAATGATGTTTAGTTTTTTGTGAAATGTTTTGTTGTTTTGTGAAAATTATTTTTTCTGTTTTGTTAAATGTTTTTGATTTTTGTGAAATGTTTAGTTGTTTTGTGAAATATTTTTGTCATTTGTGAAAATTATTTTTTCTGTTTTGTTAAATGTTTTTGTTTTTTGTGAAATGTTTAGTTGTTTTGTGAAATGGTTTTGTTGTTTGTGAAAAATATTTAAGTCTGTTTTGTTAAATGTTTTTTTGTGAAATGTTTAGTTGTTTTGTGAAATGGTTTTGTTGTTTGTGAAAAATATTTTTTCTGTTTTGTTAAATGTTTTTGTTTTTTGTGAAATGTTTAGGTGGTTTGTGAAATGGTTTTGTCGTTTGTGAAAAATATTTAAGTCTGTTTTGTTAAATGTTTTTGTGTTTTGTGAAATGTTTAGTTGTTTTGTGAAATGTTTTTCGTTTGTGAAAAATATTTAAGTCTGTTTTGTTAAATGTTTTTGTTTTTTGTGAAATGTTTAGTTGTTTTGTGAAATGTTTTTGTCATTTGTGAGATTATTTTTTCTGTTTTGTTAAATGTTTTTGTGTTTTGTTAAATGTTTTTGTTGTTTGTGAAAAATATTTAAGTCTGTTTTGTTAAATGTTTTTTTGTGAAATGTTTAGTTGTTTTGTGAAATGGTTTTGTTGTTTGTGAAAAATATTTAATTCTGTTTTGTTAAATGTTTTTTTTGTGAAATGTTTAGTTGTTTTGTGAAATGGTTTTGTTGTTTGTGAAAAATATTTTTTCTGTTTTGTTAAATGTTTTTGTTTTTTGTGAAATGTTTGTTGTTTTGTGAAATATTTTTGTCATTTGTGAAAAATATTTAAGTCTGTTTTGTTAAATGTTTTTGTGTTTTGTGAAATGTTAAGTTGTTTTGTGAAATGTTTTTCATTTGTGAAAAATATTTAAGTCTGTTTTGTTAAATGTTTTTGTTTTTTGTGAAATGTTTTTGTCATTTGTGAAAATTATTTTTTCTGTTTTGTTAAATGTTTTTGTTTGTTTGTGAAATGTTTTGTTGTTTTGTGAAATGTTTTTTTGTTTGTGAAAAATATTTAAGTCTGATTTGTTAAATGTTTTTTGCGAAATGCTCTGTTGTTTTTGTGAAATGTATTTGTCATTTGTGAAAAATATTTAAGTCTGTTATGTTACATGTTTTTGTTTTTTGTGAAATGTTTGTTGTTTTGTGAAATATTTTTGTTATTTGTGAAATAAATTTGTGTTTTGTGAAATTTTTTTTTTTTTTGTGAAATGTATTTGTGTTTTGTGAAATGTCTGTGTGATTCAGGCTGTTCATGAGGGCAAACACACTAAGTGGACTGCGTGTGTTGTTTTGCTCATTTGACAGACACAGTCCTCAGTGCACCCTGTTAGTAGATCAGATCTGTGCGTGCCATCTAGTTTGCAGGTGTTTTATTTGATCCTTTAGTTAGATCAGCCCTTAAGTCTGCAAATGTCAACTTTACATTTAGATTATAAAGTCTGCTTTTCTTGCTGGAGGATCAGAGGTGAATATATACATAATATTAACCTACATTTATGTGCCCTGAACACTCTGCTCCTCCTGAACGCTGACCTGCTCCTCTAAGCCGACCCTGACCTTTACAGTGATCCTCCTGCAGAGTCTCAGCCTCAGGCAGCATGAGGAGTCCTCAGGAGAGACGGACTGATGGAAGATGACATCTTCTTATGTGGACACAGTCTTCTTTTTAACACCAGCATCATGCTGAGGCTGTAGGACTTAGAGTTGAACCATACATTCTCTAATAAAGACCAGGGCCTTTATTTAACAGAAATGATTTGGGCACCAGGCCGGTGTAAGAAGGAGGCTCTTTATATGGAGCGGGGCCTTTATTTTTAAACTCTGTCTGAGCCGTGTCAATAGCTCATATTTCATCCAAAGTAAATAACATAACGAATCTTCAGCAGCTGGACATATTAATATATATTAACTACTCTTTGGTCTATTAATACCCTTAACGTTGGTAACCAATGTGCTGTTCATAAAAATCAAACCACTTTTAAGAAAAGGTATTTCTGACATTTTTGTGTGTATTCTGCTGAAATGTTTAAAATTCAATGTATTTATCTGTCTAGATAACAGAATATTCTCTTGTCTCTTGTCTAGAGTATTTTTTATAGTCTTAGACTCATGCAACTTTAGAAGTTGACGTTCTTAAGTCGAGTTAACACTGAAATGTTGCATTAACAATATGCTAAGTCCAAAGTCTGATAGATACATTTAATAGTCCAGTCTTTTTAAGAAACTAAACTTTACCCACTTGGCCTCTCTCTGTATTTTCATGAAAAAACATCTAAAGCCCATATTGATGAACAAAAGCACCATATCTTCTTAAAGGCTTTATTTTACATTTTTGCTGAAGATCCAATGGACCACAATAAAAACACTGATCTATATCCTTTAGTATCAAACATAACTGTTTTGTACACATAGTGGTCACATAGCCTTTATTGAAGACTGGCTTCTGTTGGTCTGTGACCCCGGCCTATAAACGGGGCCGGCCACAATTTGAATCCCGGTCTTTATTGAGGACTTTCTGTATTCATATTTCTGCAGGCAGGATGCTGGTGCAGCAGGTTGGTGTGTGTCTGCCTCACCTGATGTCAGAATGACCTCTATGGAGCGTGCATGTTCTCCATGACAGCACGGGTTCTCTCCTGACACTCCTGTTTCCTCCCACAGACCAAAACCATGCCTTTTAGATTTGATTAGATAGACCTTTGTTAAGATTCTCTCTCCGTCTCCAGCCCAGCTCATAGTTTGCACCTGCCTTTCAAACGTGTTAAAGTTAGACGCAAAAACACCGAGCGCAATCAGTTTCAGGTTTGATAAATCACTTTTTGCTAAATGATCACATTTCCATCCTCTCCTCTCAGCACCTACCACAAGATCTGGACTCACATGAGCCAAAGACCCTTTAATGGCATAAAAGTTTTAGGACATCATGAAGACCCCGATGGTCTAAGGCTGTGGAGTGTTGATCCTGAGGAGCCTGATGGACCTGCTAAAGTGCAGGATCATCTGGCCTGACCTCTGCAGACTGGAGCCTCACCTCTGTGCTGCTCTGCTCAGTTTATCACACCTTTGCAACACCAACATACCTGCACAGGTGGGGAGTGAGGGAGGACCACTGTGCAGGCTCCTATGGGCAGCACTATCATAGGAGAGGAGGGTGGACCTAAGAAGGAAACTACAGCCTCAGTATCCAAACCTCCAAACACGCTCGTACGGTCTAAAGAGGCAAAGCAGATCTGACGGTCCACTGTCATCTCCAAAGTGAATAAAAAAGCACCAAGATGAACCTATCAGCTGGAGGGCATAAGGTCAGAGGTCATGTGACCTTTCTCTTTACTTTCAGTCTCTGGAGATCGACCTCACACAGCCACAGATCAAGCTCTGTTTTCAAAAACAAAACCAAACTAAGATTAATCTGGATTTGATTTGATTGATTTCACAGGACAGAAATACATGATGATCCAACAAAAACATCCAGAATGTAACAAAGACGCCTGAAAACAGACCCAGATAAGCTGATCTGTGTTTGGAACAGAAACCAGGCAGAGAAAATGAAAGAAGAGCAAAGAGAGCGACACACAACACAAAAATAAAACTACAACATGACAACATTTCAGAACATTACATCAGATCAGAGTGTTTATAGGGAGAGGTTCTTCAGGACAGCCATCAGATACACATGAATGAATTATCTCAACAACTGCATTGGTGTAAAAGTGGTGATGTGATGGAAACAAAATAACTAATAATCTCATGTATGCTGATGATTTGGCCTGTCTGTTTTTGTCTGTTTTTAATTGTATTTGTATGTGTTGTTTTGTTTATGGACTTCGAGTCTGTCAATAAAGTATCTGTCTATGTGTCTATCTATCTATCTATCTATCTATCTATCTATCTATCTATCTATCTATCTATCTATCTATCTATGGATAGGTAGATTTGCAGTGCTTCTGTTGGATAGATTTTGTGTCCTGCTGGTGTAGAGTTACAAACAAATAAGTTCACAGAAAATAGAGGAGTAAGCCATCAATAAGGAAACACAAATTTAACGGAAGAGTTGTAAAGATTAAAAATGTTATTATCTAATCTAAAGAACTGTAAGATCACACAGACTTCTTTAGTTTCCTCGGAGCATCAGTCAGTGACAGAGGGACAACACTTTACATGAAACAGACCATAATATCTGCTCTGTAAGCTCTTCTCATTTACCAAAACATGCTGTGAAAACATCCCAAAGTCCAACTCTGGGATGTTTTTACAGCACTGCAATAATGTTTTTATGTTTTGTTCCTGAAGTCAATATCAATTTAAAGTATTTATGTGGGGGGGGAGTCTGTATTGATTTATTGCTGCAGCAGCTGCTGTCGATACGAGGAGCCGTGTGCCCTCCATTTACTGAAGCAGCAGATGTGTATTGATTTGACCGAGCTGGCTTTGTGCTTAATCAGACTGAAGTAGGTTTATTTTAACCTGCTCGCAGACAGGATCAGATGAAGGTCAAAAATGGCCAAATTACCATATATGTTAGTTTTTAATATTTATTTTAAAAATTAAATTAGTGTTTTGGGTAGCAGGGAGGGAAATGGGAAGAATGAAAACTGGTTCCAGAGTGCAAACGTTCAGCACTGCACAAAAAACCACCACCAACAACACAGGAACACTTTGTTGGTGCTTAAAACATAAAACCCCAGAATACAAAAGTCAAACACCTGAAACATGTTAATACTATTTATGAAGAGTTGGATTAAACTCATAGTCATCTAAACTCATGACAGATCATCTTTGAACAGAAGCGTTGTTAGAGTGAACCCTCTTCAGGTCAGAGATTGAGTTGTGGAACACCTTTACCTTTAACCTGAGCACACCTGATCAGTGTTGGGAGTAACTGTGTTAAAAATAACAGCGTTACTAATGCCGTTAGTTTTTCCCCAGTAATGGCTAATCTAATAAATTACTATTTGTATCTATATTAACTGTCCCGTCACATCTGATGTCGGATTAAAGCCGTTTGTCATAATGGAAACTTAACCTGACGGCAGCTGGAAGTTTGATGCACATCTTACAAGTCAACAATAAACAGCCTTAACATCTGATACTGAGTAAATATCTGGCTTCTCTCATTTCATTAAATTCAAAGAAAATAGGGAGAGAAAAGAGAGAAAATAAATGTATGTCACTTAGGATTTACTTGTGATTTCCCATATTTCTCTGTTTAAGTCTTCATTTTTAACGTGATCTAAAAAGATGGAGTACATTATTGTAAGGAGGATTAGGCGGAGACACCGGGAGAGTATACAGGTTATCACTAAAGGCTCTGCTATTTGGTGATGACAAACCAGGAGTGCAGGTGGATCACAAGCATTATAAATGGATAAGCCTGCTGCTGTGTAACTGTCTCTTGATTTTTTACTCCTATTAATGACAAAGGAATAGATTACATCTGTCCCGGGAGCTGGCCCACATGGTGACGCGCTTCGTGGCCTCCGATGTGCGCCCTGATGGCCAGTCCGTTCTCCCGGTTGCTGAAGTGACAGCGGCCCTGACCGTCTCCGCTACCGGAATCAGTCAGACCAATCAGACGCTGCGCCTCGGCCACAGCGCATTTAAAGACAAGGAGAGGTGGTCATTTGATTGGTGAAGACAACACTCAGCTGTGTTAAACCCACTCACCTCTCTGGCACTTGCGCTGAGGGGCAGGGACGGAGGAGTGGATGCGCCTCTCTTAGCACTGCAGGAAACTTGCAAAGTGCGCTGGACACACCCTGTCCACACGGCGAAGGCCGGCGCAGGGCAGGTGTGCCTGCGACTACACCTGGTCTACGAAATTAGAGCCCAGAGACGGAGACACACAGTTCAAGCAGAAAAAGATTTTTCAGAAAAGTAACACATCAGTTCCTTTACCTGGTAACTAATTACATTTATGAAGGAGTAATTCCGTTTGTGACTCAGTTACTTTATTTGGAAAGTGGGTATAACTATAACTAATTACTTTTTTAAAGTAACGTGCCCAACACTACACCTGATCATGTGTCAGTCTTCTTATTTTGTAAATTACTTGGCTTTACACTCATTCAGCAGAGACGTGAGGCATCACAACGAGCTTCAGCATGGAGACTGAGGCAGTGAGGAAGTCCACCATATTAAACCTCTGAAAATGAACTGTTTAAGAAGAACAATAAAGACACAACAAGACTGTCTCTATAATAAAGACACAACATGTCCATCTTAAAATAAAGACGCAGTCTTGTCCATGTGGATGTCTCCTCCTGTCAGCTCCTCTGGATGTGGTGCATCATAAAGGCAGGTCATCTGGAGCAGCAGTTCAGGTTAATGGACCTCAGCTCTTTTCTTTTTGGTGCCTGGAACACAGACACACACTCTCTCTCTTTACACAGACACACACACACTCTCTCTTTACACAGACACACATGCACACTCTCTCTTTGTGCTCGTGTTTCTCCATTTTTGCCCCTAAATGTCACAAAGATTTGATCATAAATTGTGAACAGGAGCCTACAGGCACTTCAGGTTGTACTCGTGTCTAAGTGAAGAAAATTGACTTTGCATTTAAAGGTCAACACTGAGGATTTCAGGCTCTGATTATATATTTATTTTTTTACTGTGACTTTTCTGAGTCCAGAAAGATGAAAATGTCTGGAGGGGAAAATAGGACATGATTACTTTGGTAAAATGTAGAAATAACTTCCTCTTAAGTTTATTTTGTCAAACCTTTCCTTCTTGGATCTGTTGCAACACTTAGGGCCCGATCTACTGAAGATTTTTGTGTATAAAAACATGTAAAATCTGATCTACTAACAGGGTGCACTGAGGATTGCGTCTGTCAGATGAGCAAAGCATGAGCAGATCATTTAGCGTGTTTGCCCTCATGAATACGCAGAATACATGCAGATCAACAGAATGCCCACAACACTGGGGGAGGAGATGCAAATGTGATTATTTAACACCAAGAATGTGATTTATCAAACCTGAAACTGATAATGTTCAGTGTTTTGGCATCTAAATAACCATCATTTGAAAAGCAGGTGCAAAAAAGGGCTCAGTGTTACGAAAGGGAGGCAGTGATCATGATGGCAAACAGGGGTCACATTAACCAAAAACTGTATTCTCCATCACTGACATCACTGAATTGTATATGAACAACAGTAAGAATATGGAGGCTGTCTGTCATTATGAAGGGCAGGATATAGATGGACAACCCAGTGAGCCATGAAGACACACGCCTGAGCTAAACCCTCTCTGTTTTGTGCTCTAAATTGTGGAGTTCATTTATTCTGTGAAAAAAAAAGTCTTAGATTGAAAGAAGTCCAATCACTGAACTTGTAATGCAGACAGAGTAAAACATGAAAGAGGACAGGGCTGCTGGTAATTGTTACCTTTAAGGTGGACTGGAAGCTAATTTATGATTTTGCTGAATTCTTTAAATGTTGAACATGATGTTTGTTTATTTATGAAAAATTTTTTTATAAGTAGATGCATAAATATGTCTGTACAGTTGTGCCCAAAAGTTTACACCCCCCAGCAGAATTTCTGATTTTTTGGCCTTTTCTCAGAAAATATGAATGATAACACAAAAACCTTTCTGTCACTCATGGTTAGTGGTTGGGTGAAGACATTTATTGAAAAAATGATAAGTTTACTCTTTTTAAATCAGAATGACAACAGAAACTTCAAAAATTACCCTGTTCAAAAGTTTACACCCCCTGGCAGTTTTGGCCTGATAACATGCACAAAATTTGACACAAATGGGTTTGAATGTCTACTAAAGGTAACCATCCTCTCTGTGATCTATTAGCTTGTAATCAGTGTGTGTGTATAAAAGCTCAGTGAGTTTCTGAGCTCCTGACAGACACGTGCATCTTTCACTGCGATGAAATTTCAGGTTTCTGCATCATAGGTAAAGCAAAAGAATTGTCAAAGGATCTGTGAGAAAAGGTATTTCAACTGTATAAAACAGGA
This sequence comes from Scarus forsteni, assembly GCA_036419115.1. Taxonomy (NCBI): domain Eukaryota; kingdom Metazoa; phylum Chordata; class Actinopteri; order Labriformes; family Labridae; genus Scarus; species Scarus forsteni. The sequence continues at coordinate 2,506,483 of JAZDUH010000023.1, forward strand.
AAAGGATTTAAAAAGATATCCAAGGAATTGAGGATGCCAAGAAGCACTGTTAAAACTCTAATGAAGAAGGGGAGAGAGAGGGATTCTGTTGAAATCAAACCACGGTCAGGCAGACCAACAAAAATTTCAGCTCCAACTGCAAGGAAAATTGTTCGAGATGCAAAGAAAAACCCTCAAATAACTTCAGCTGAAATACAGGACTCTCTGAAAAAAATTGGGGTGGATGTTTCAAGCTCATCAATAAGGAGACACTTGAAGGAACATGGGCTGCATGGTCGGGTCGCCAGAAGAAAGACATTTCTACGCAAATGCCACAAAATATCCTGCTTACAATCCAAACAGCACAGAGACAAGCCTCAAAACTTCTGGAACAAAGATATTTGGAGTGATGAGACCAAAATTGAACTTTTTGGCCACAACCATAAACGTTACATTTGGAGAGGAGTCAACAAGGCCCATGATGAAAGGTACACCATTCGTACTGTGAAACACGGAGGTGGATCACTGATGTTTTGGGCATGCGTGAGCTACAAAGGCACAGGAAAATTGGTCAAAATTGATGGATGGATGAATGAAGCATGTTATCGGTAAATACTGGAGGAAAATTTACACTCATCGGCCCAGAAGCTGCGCATGGGACGTTCTTGGATGTTCAAACATGACAATGATCCAAAACACAAGGCCAAATCAACCTGCCATTGGCTACAGCAGAATAAAGTGAAGGTTTTAAAGTGGCCATTTCAGTCTCCTGACCTCAATATCATTGAGCCACTCTTGGGAGATCTCAAACATGCAGTTCATGCAAGCCAGCCCAAGAATTTACAGGAGCTGGAGGCTTTTTGAGAAGAGGAATGGGCAGTTTTACCATCTGAGAAAATAAAGACCCTCATCCACAACAACCACAAAAGACTTCAAGCCGTTATAGATGTTAAAGGGGGAAATACAAGGTATTAAAAACTGGGGGGTGTAAACTTTTGAACAGGGTCAATTTTGAAGTTTCTGTTGTCATTATGATTTAAAAAGAGAAAACTAATCCTTTTTTCAATAAATGTCTTCACCCAACCACTAACCATGAGTGACAGAAAGGTTTTTGTGTTATCATTCATATTTTCTGAGAAAAGGCCAAAAAATCAGAAATTCTGCTGGGGGGTGTAAACTTTTGGGCACAACTGTAAGTATGTATGTTAAATGGTTTTAAATGCTGATAAATCTAAAATAATGCTTTTTTCAAAGGCATCTGTTTCCCTTGGTAGAAATCCCCTCAATTTGAACTTTCCAAGGTAAAACTATAGAGCTGCTCACCTTGGATTAATTAGTGATGGGGACCTTTCTTTCAAAGTGCAATCTTATTTCTAAACTAGAGCTGAAGCTCGTTTTGTTCTATAGGAACAAGCTGTGAGAGCTCGGGAGCTTTTGGTGTCGGCTACTTTTTTGCCTGTTCTTGATTATGGTGATGATGTGTATATGTCGGCTTTATCACCTGCCTTCAGTCCTTGACTCCTGTCTACCACTGTGCTCTAAGGTTTACTACAGGCCACTGTGAACTGTATGCTAAAGCTGGAATGACCTCTTCGAATATACGGCAACATACACACTGGTTAACTCTGGTTTATAAAGCTCTTCTTGGCCTATTTAAGCACTTTTCTTCATTGCACTTGGGCGTCGGTGGTACAGTGGGATGGTGCGCTTGGTCAGTGATCAGGAGGTTGCAGGTTCAAGCCCAGCTCCGGACGACACATGGTGATGTGTCCATGAGTAAGACACAGCCACTGCTGCATCAGTGGTGTGTAAATGGGCCTGAAAGGGCGAGAATGTATTAGAGATACTGATGGATAACTAACATAGAAACTCTGAACCATCAGTGAGTGAATGGGTGTGAATGGGTGTGAATGGGTAGGTGTGAGCTGCAGTGTAAAGCAGCTTTGAGTAGTCCAAGACTAGAAAAGTGCTATATAAGCTCAAGTCCATTTACCATTTAGGAGAAATGGAAGCCATTATGCTTTACAATCAAATGACATTTTGTATCTCTCTGTTCTTCGTGTTTGAACTGAAACAGGAAAAAAAGCTTTTTGTTCCTCCTCTTCTTGGAGAGCCCTCCAAACTGAACTGAAACTGGCTGAATTTGTTTCTTTGGAAGTCTTCCGCTCTACCTTGAGAAACCAACAATATGAATCCATCAAACAGTGCCTGTGTTCTTAAATTGTTTCTCAAATTAACTTCTTGTATTTTAATGTCTGTTTTGTTTACTGTGACATGTGACACATGACATTTGTGTATATGTGTATATGCATGCATGTATGAATAATTGTATTACTGTTTTAAATTCATTTTTCTTCATGTTTTAGTTTATGTGAGTGCGTTATTGTATGTGCATATATATATTTGTTAGTTATTATCATTAATTTGCATTTTGATGTTATTTTGTTTTATTTTATTTATTTAAAATCTTCCTTTATAGGGGCGGTTCACACCACGGTTGCTCCTGTTATTAATTGTGCACACAGTCAAAGTAGATCACCTGCAACACGCACACTGACAGCACATATAATTAGTTTGCACACTCAGTTTGTGTGTTTGGCTCTTAGTTTGCATGTGTTTGTTCTTTATGTCTCTTATTTGATCAAATAAAGCTGCAGAAGGGGAGACTGTTAATGTTTTTTAAGCCTCTGAGGTCAAACGTACATGCTCAATAATCTATTAATTTTTATAAATTTTATTTAATATTTTAAACAACATAATCTGGCTAAAGATGAGACACAACGGGACAGCTGAGGTGAATCCACGATCTCAGGGACAGTGTCCTCTGCTGCATGACTCAGACCTTAAATTATTGAGAGTTTAAAAATAGCCCCACTTTGTGCAGCTGGAACATTTGTGGCTTCTGTGGCTCTTCTGTTTTTTATAGATGATAAAACAGGAACATACTTATGCTATGCACAGATATGAGTCTTATTGAGGTCACATCCAAATACTGCTCATGAATGTTTCTCTCATTTAAAGGTTCACCGTCCATGTGTTTGATCATAATAATAATAATAATAATAATAATAATAATAATAATAATGATAATAATAATAATAATAATAGTAATAATGATAATATTGATAATAATAATTATGATAATAATGATAATAAGAATAATAAAACAATGATAATAATAATAATAATAATAATAATAATAATAATAATAATAATAATAATAATAATAATCATAATCATAATAATAACAAAATAATAATGATAATAATAATATCAATGATGATAATAATAATAATAATAATAATAATAATAATAACAATTATTATTATTATTATGTTTTTAATTTTAATTTATTTATTTGTTCATTTTAATTTAAAAGGCCTTTCTCAGCACTTATGTACACTCTACAGATAATTAAAACAGTTAAAAAACACAATTAAAATAATTAGAATACAATAGAATAGAATAAACCTATATATGTCCCACATGGGGAAATGTGCAGTGTTACAGCAGCGAAGGGGACAGTGGTCAATAAAAATAGAAAAATAGACTTAAGTATAAAAATGAAAATAGCAGCATGTACATTATTTTATTAACATAAAAAGGGCTTAGATACAAAACTAAAAAGGGAATTTCAAAAGGATTATTTACACTTTTACAAAGTAACAGAGCAATTGCACGTGGATGTAACTTCACATTGTAATTTCAGAGTTTATGGGGACTTGGAGCTGGTTGCACAGTCTAACAGCAGCAGGCAGGAGGACCTCCACTAACACTCCTTATTGTTTTTTAGCTCCTGTCCTGTTGCACTGATCAATCAAACTTCAGATGTTAGGATAAGTGTCTTATTTATTTTTTTATTGGTCAAAGCCATGCCTACCCAGTGCATACAACACATGCACTGGGTAGGCTAATGCTAACTGTAGCAGGTATCAAATGATGAAACTTTTTTTTAACAGCACAGCTCTTACAGTCTGGTCTACACTTGTTTTCCTGTTTGTGAGTGTCCTGGACATTACCAAAGTCATTTCATATTCCTGATATTAAAGTTCATTTGGTATATTTTAGTCATACTTCTTTATGGCAGGCTTGCCAGGTATGGCGAGATATCTATGACACAGAGGAAATCAAACAGTCTTCCACCTTTGTGAGGACTTTTGGATCATGCTGTTGGTATTTTGAAAAACTTTAGAGTGATTAGCAAATACAACACTGGGGCAGCAGCTTTAATTTTACATTTAAAGATATAAAACATAAACCTAGAACACACACATGTGCCTCTCCACACTGCTGCTGTGATTGTTGTTACCATCTCTGGTTTTACTGCTGTTGTTTTATCCAGTATGTGTAACGTGACACAGTTACTTAATTACTTTTTTTTCTAAAATGTGGTAATGAAAGGTTGTTCCTTTTTTAAATTCACATTACTTTTCCCACAGACAGGTCAGACACTGATGCTGCAGTGTTTCCAGTTCTGCTCATTCTAAGGCCTGCTTTCTCTAAAGCTGCTGAGTTGTGTTTTTTTGGGCGAGTTTCTTAACCTGCAGTTGATTATTGGGGCTCGAATCCCCCCTGATTATTCATCTCCCAGCTCCAAACTGCAACATTACCTCACTAATTAATTTATTCCTTGTGCTGCATCTTTTATCTTGTATTTATGAATGGCACGTCTTTATCTTTTCTTGGTTTGACATATTTTTAGACCTGTTTTATCTCCTGATGTTTTAACTTATCTCTGCTTCTTACCTCAGGGCTGTGCTCTTTGTTCGTTTAGCCTAAGCACTGTCGTCACTTTGTCTTGTTTTGTGTTGTTTTGTTTTGTGTGTCTACAGTACGGGAGAGCTTACTCACTGTAAACTGAATTTACCCAGGGGTACAATAAATATTCTGAATCTGAGTCTGAATCCCCACAATAAAGCAAAACAGGAGAGCAGTAGCTAGTTTGTCCACTTCTTCATTTCCTGGTTATCACACCTGACCCCAAACACAGGCTGTGTCCGAAATGTCACACTAAAGTCCTACACTAAGTGTGACGTCAAAATGAGTATGTAGTGTGTTCACATTAGATAGTATGAAAAGATTGAGAGTGCAAGAAATACCCGGATGTATACTATATTGGAAAAAATGTATAGTATGCGAGGTGGGCATACTAGTCACACTCAAACGCCCCATAATGCATTGCCCCATGCAAGACCGACCGGCATTCAGCTAAAAATCAGCCACTAGCAAACTTCCCGTTTTCAAAATAAAAGCATCTTTTATTATCTCCTTTTAGTTCTTTAACACTTTTGTATATTGGGCTCTTGTTTTGGAGCCGACCAGAAGTTTCTTCTATAGCATAACGGGGCGCATAATGGAATGTCTGAAATGAAATTTGTATCCGTGCGTTTTATGGCTCAAATGAGCACATTTTGGTATTCTACATGGTGACTTTCTCTCCTAAAATGCTCTCTGAACTTTCAAATGTGGTGAATCAACAGAGATTTTTGATAGCCTGGTGTGCTTCTGATTTTTGTCGTCTGAGGTTTGAAATGCATCATGGGAAACTTAGTAGTATACTACAGTGTGAACGGTTGGCATCCTAATCATACTTATAGTATGTAGTATACAGTATATACACATGAGTTTGTAGTATGTAGTACGTTAGTATCCCATTTCGGACACCACCATGGTGCATGCACTAGTGTCATTGTTGCCTGTGCAGGAGCTGTGCAGACCTGTTTAGACCTGTGCAGGAGCTGTGCAGACCTGTGCAGACCTGTTCAGACCTGTGCAGACCTGTGCAGGAGCTGTGCAGACCTGTTCAGACCTGTGCAGACCTGTGCAGGAGCTGTGCAGACCTGTGCAGACCTGTGCAGGAGCTGTGCAGACCTGTTCAGACCTGTGCAGACCTGTGCTGACCTGTGCAGGTGTCGGTGAGGACAGGTCCATTCTTAGCAGCTCCCTGAGGAGGAGCCCACAGCGTCAGCAGTGTCAGACCTGATCTGACCGTGTGAGTGCAGTTTTCTCCCTGTCATAATCTCCTTCTCTGTTTCTTCTTGTCTTCTTTACATCCACACTTTGAAGTGCTTCCTTTTCTCTTTGGCATAGATTTTTAATGCCGCAGCACTCACTCTCACAGTGGTGCAGTTTCAATGATTCAGGCTTTCTGCTGCTGTGCTGTGAAAATAAAGCAGGTGGGACAGACAGATGTGCAGAGTTTGGCACGAGACTGTGTGTCACATGCCAAGGGTGATGCTCTAAAACACATCTCCAACATAATTATCTGCTAAAATGCAGAAGAGGAGCTTTCAGCATCCACAGCAGTGAGTAACAGCGTTTTAGTCACATGTGTGCAAGAGGCAAACGGAGAGAGCTGAGCAACACCGACTCAGAAAAAGGAAATGAGACACTTTGTATTTGGCTCTGAGTATTAACATTAAATAAAAAACAGCTTTCACATAACAGGAGGAACATTTGCCCTGTGTTCATGGTCCCATGTTATGAAAACCTCCCCACTTTTTTAAGGCTTTTTTTCCCCCCCTTTATTTTTTCCCAAATGTGCAACACCACTGTGATGCATAATTCATACAAAAAATCCAGAGAAATTCCTTGTTTATACAACAAATCAAGAAAAATACAATATTATATTAAAACACTAAAATAAAACAGGAGAACCCACAGATATTTAGATGAATAATAGTGATCATAATAAGAAAAAATAAGTAAATAAGACTATGTTAACATTAATACTTATACAGTATGGATAAACCTTAGCAATTGATAGATTTTTTACATAGTAAAGTAAAATAATACATATAATACATATATAGATACAATAAATGCCCACAAACATAGTAAGATAGACATAAATGCCATTGATCCATAGTCCAAAATCAAGTAAAGTTGAATAGCATAGTTACATAATTCAATTTAAAAGAAAAGACATAATAATAAAAAGAAAATAATAATAAAACAAATAAAAATAAAATAAGGCTTCAGGCTTTTTAACACATTTTTGGGTCTTTGGCCTTCCTCCCAGCTCACACTGTAACTGATTTTTGTAAACTTAACAGTATCTTACTGTAAAATCAACAGCTACCTACTGTAAAAAATCTACACCGTAAATTACTGTAAATGTTACAAGATTGTGGGAAAACATGATTTGTTTGAAATTAGCAGCATTTTATCATAAAACCAACAGCTTTCTACTGTAATATGTCTACACTATTAATTACTAATAAGAAAAATGGATCAAGAGGAAATTCAATTTTGGACAGTAAAACTGAAAAATATCTAGCAAGATTTCTGAGTTAATGTTTTTTTTTTTTAATTTTACCTTTTTAATAAATGATCTGTAAAACAGTTTAAGATATAGTAATAAAGTATAATACAATACAAATACAATACAATATAATAAAGTATAAACTAAAGCACAGCAAGTTCACTGTAATTTAAGATGGTGATGGCACTGTACACGAAAAAAACAGTAAGGATACTGGTTTTGAAAATATAGTATTTTAGCGGTTAACAGAGAGACGCTAATGATACCTCCAATAAAACTAAATGCAACTAAATGTCTACATTAGGGACATGTTAGGGGATAACATCATTTTGGGGAATCCGGGATTAAACTAGAATAAAGTAATAAAACACTGTCATGATGATAGTCGAAAAATCAAGAAAAAAGTCAAAATGTCGTGAATAAAGTCAACATACAAAACATTTTCAACTTTTTTCTCGACATTTTGACTTGTATCACAAAACTGTTGGACCACTTAATTTTCAAAATTTCAACTTTAATCCCAAAATTTTGAATTTATTATTGAAATTTCGACTTTAATCTCAATTTACCAAAAATAATTTCCTCCATCTAATATGGCCCTCATACTCTTAAAAAACAATCTTAGTAAACATGGCAAAATAAAATAGAGCTATGCTACCGTAAAGAAAGTTACAGTACATTTCCGGCATCATGTTGCCAGTAATGTACTGTAAAATTTACAAGAACCTTTTTACAGTGTACAAAATGAGAGGCTGCATATAAAGTCATTGTATTTGATTTGGTGAGCTGTTGAGTTTGTGGATATATTGTTACGTTACAGTATGTTTTTTTGCATATCTAACCTGATTGGTCTACCTGAGTATCCCCCCTCACTCTCTTTGTGAAGTGTGGTCATTGTTGTTTTCACCGTTAGTGAGGGATCAGCAAACACCTCATCTAGACCCAAAACCTGTCTCTGCTCTGTTGTTCACGGTTAACAGCTGCAAATATCTGCACATATAGGCGACCAGCCCCAGAGGACCAAAGGACCCAGTGGATTAATTTTATTTTCGAAGGGAATGAGCAGCTACAGTCAGCTAAAACCTGTCTCTGTGTGTTAATCACTTACAAACCTGATGATGGAAATGTGAATAATTTAATGCTGTGTGGTATTTATATTGCTCCTTGCTAAAAGCTAAAGCTAACCACAGAGCTAACACATGTTCGTCAATGTTCGTGTTACTTGTTGAAAGTCTGAAGCATAAACTTTAATGTATGAGCATTCTTACATTAAGAAAAGTTTAACAGCTGAACATAATCAGTCCTTTACTCACCTCATTACCCTTCTGTTTCTGCTAATGTTAGCCCAGTAGGTAGGCTAAGTTAGCATGTTGTGCGTTAGCCTGTGATGTCCAAGGGAATCATCTTTGTTATCTGGTAACTGACATGAATTAAGAGTTTGTGTGTTCATGAAGGCTGCTGTTTTTTTTTCATATCCAGTTATGTTGTAGGAGAAAATGTTCAAATCTTTTCTACTTGTACAGACCTTTGCTGTAGCCTTGCAGTGCCGCTGGATCCTCACCTGCCTGTGGAGCGGCAGCAGAGGACCATCAGAGGAGTGAGCTGTGATTGATGACTGGAAACAGGTTAGCATGAATGCTGCTCACTGTAGAGACACTTTAACCAGCCATTACTGTCTGTGGATGCTGTATGGAAATAAAAAAATAAGTTGATTTGAAAAAATAAAGATTCTCAGAAAAATACTATTTGAACATGAAATTTGAATTTATGATTTTTCCTTTGAAAAATTAAGTAATATTTGAAATATTGTTCTTGTTAAAAATGCTTTTAAAACTCTTGGTAACACTTCACTTTAGAGGTCTGCAGATTTCATCGCACTTAGGTAAAAATTAGACAAAGTTTTTTTTTTTATTTCTTTGAAATTACCCCCGAAATTTCATGAGAATTTGGTGAAAATTAGCACATAACTTCTTTCAAATAATGTCCAAATTTATTGTTGCGTGTTTCTTCCAGTTATATCACCCTTTGCCAAAGAAATAATAGATCTTCATGGGACAAACTAGTTATATAAGGGCTGCATAATGAACCTAACTTCTGTATTCAAGAACTAAGCAGCTGTTTATCACCTGCTTCTCTGGACATCGCAGAAATGTTGGGATACTTCTAAAAATATTATGTGGTGGGTTGTGATTATTAGCTAATTGTCACCTTCTTACCTTGCAATTTGGAGTAAATTTCAAAGAAACTGGAAAAAACACGCAACAATAAATTTGGACATTATTTTAAAGAAGTTATGTGCTCATTTCACCAAATTCTCGTGAAATTTCGGGGGTGAAGAAACTTTGTCTAATTATTACCTAATTGCAATGAAATTTGCAGACCTCTAAAGAAAAGTGTTACCCAACTCTTTTAGATTTTTTTTGTGCTTCACTGTCAATCAAATGTAGATATTTTAAATCTTATTTCAGATTCAAAACTATTTTCATGTGATTTTTTATTCCAGTTTTAAAATTTGCTGTTTTGATTTAGAGCTATATTTTCTGACTTTCAAATGTTTTTTATTTGCATGTTTGTTTTGGTTTGTTTAGTTCTTTTCAGTTTTACTTGCCCAACTTTACTCCAATGAAATGTCATTTATCTTAAATGGTACCTCCTAAGTGAATGAGGCATGGGAGTGACTTATAACACGACTACTAAAAAGAGCATTCAGAGAGCGCAGACCTGCACCAAGCAGCTCAGCTCTATCCATAAACTCTGATTTCCACACAACATTATAGTCTTATATTTATTTTATACTAGGGACAGACCGATTATCGGCCGGGCCGATTATCGGCGCCGATATTCGTCATTTTGAGGCATATCGGCATCGGCCTTTTTTTAATCCGACAGCCAATAATAAATTAATTTAAAACGGGGTTATTTTGGCTCTGGTGCAGCCGCTTCTCTCTGTCTGCAGTCACTACTTTGTCTCCAGAATTGTCCAACCCACAGCACGATCTGATTGGTTACATGGAGAGCCATGGCTTGGGTGACAGCCAATCAGCTTTCACAGCTGCAGGTACACAGCTCTTCTCCTTCATGCACAGTGCATGAAGGAAAAAGTTAATTGCCGAGTGGAGTGCCACTGGAGAGCATATGTTTCCAAGGTAAGTAAAGGCTGCAAACTCTCCAGAAATGTAATAAACATCCCAGTCCTCTACAGCTCACAACTACCAGTGACGTTACTGTGAGCCCAATAACGTTATAAGCGGCAGCTCTGCTCGCCCGCAGCCCTTCCATACGTATCTGTTAATCACTTGATAAAAAGGAGCTGATTACATAGAAATGGAAATTGTCCGTGATAGTAGAAGTGTGTTTGTGTCTGTGTGTGTGTGTGTGTGTGAGACAGAGAGAAAGAGAGAGAGAGAGGGAGGGAGTAAAAACCTAAAGTCCTAAACCGAAAGTCCGCTAGTTTAATGCTAACGTCAATTGAAAATGTCATTGACGGGCTAATTCAGTTAGCATCGTGACTATCTTAATGTCTAGGAGAGTATCTGTTGTGGTGGAGAGTAGTGTGTGTTTGTGAGGGAGCCACATGAGAAGCTTTACATCTCACGACCACAAATGTTATTGCGAGGTCCAATACGTTAGCGGCAGCTGTCTGTTCCCATGATAAACACTGGGTATTAAAGCGAGGATGCTTTAAGCCTTTTAGTATTTTCAGAGGTTCAATCACAATCTGGTACTGCTCAATTAGGACTACTAATTGATTTGAGGCTCACATTTTGGAGCAAATTTTTTATTATTTTGTTTAATTTCCTTTAAAAAGCTTCAGGAAGATATTTTTTATCTAAATTTTCAGTTAAGTTTAAAAGAGATGCTGCTAACCCTGGGAACTCCCTGCACATTGTTTTCTTGTTTGACCTTAAAACAAATAAGAGTTAAAGATTAAACAACATTTCATTTATTTTGAAATTTTGGATATTTATGTTTACTGGATAAAACTTTAGGCCGCTAATTTATTTAAGAGTTTATTTAAATGTTATAAGGCATGCTGCTGAGCCTGAAATGAACATATGCTTAAAGGCATTGAAACAAAGTGTTGGACTTTGTATTATCCAAAATTTGACGCCAGTATTTTCACTTTTACTGCAAATGAATATCAGCTTCAAATATCGGTTATCGGCCTCCATGACTACCGATAATCGGTATCGGTATCGGCCCCAAAAAAAACATATCGGTCTATCTCTAGTTTATACGCACATTGTTGAATGAATAACATCAATGTGCATTAGTGTGATTATTGTTGACCTCGTCAGCAGTGGGTCTTGTAACTTTCTGGCTGAACATTAGCTGCTGCTCGTACAGATGTTGGTTTTGTGTTCGCTCCAGTGGACGATGTCTCCAGCCTGTCTGTCGGGGCAAAGCCACTGCACTTCTGTGTGCGGTGTGTTCGCTCTGTGTGGAGTTTGAGGGTTAGACTTCTGCTATAAAAGACTATTTCCGTGTTATTATCAGCAGAACAGCTCTGGGCTTTCTCCATCAGCAAAACTTCCTCCTCTTCACTGTCTGTGAGCGGGACTGTGCATGCACAGCTTTCACTGCTGATTGGCTGATCGGCGTGTAACCAGAGTGTTACCAATCAGATGGTGCTGTGTGTGGGACAAAGAGGAGACAGTAGATGGAGCAGCGTGGAGAACCCCTCCCCTGGCATTTAAAGGGAAGCTGGGAAATATAGTGACATTGGCTCGAAAAACCAGACATCAGTTCACAAATCAACTACAATTCCCAGAACGCTGTAAATGAATGAGATTTGCTGTTGTAAACTTCTTTGTGACGTCAATCTGAATAGGATCAGCACCAAAATGGATTTGGCTTCTTTCTTGGACAAAATCACATCTCTGATGAACATTTTCTTGTAAATCCATCCAGTAGTTTTTTCTTAATCTTGCTAACAGACAGACCCTGGTGAAAACAGCCTCCCTGGCAGAGGTAATATGAGACAGTAAAGACTGTTTTTGTCTTTTTGTCTTATGAAGATGATTTTAGCTGATTTTAAAGCAGGACCTGAAATTTGTTGAAAAAAAAGGAAAATCCACCAACAATCCATCGGTCTGTCTGCAGGACAATCGGGGCGTCTGTAATCTCAGTCCATGAGCTCTAATCCTACAGATTAAAGATCCCCATCACACACACACACACACACACACACACACACACAAACACACACACACACACACACACTTAGAGAATCAGTATTAATCCGTGTCTCTTCACATGTATGACTGACACATGCTTTTCAGCACATGCTGTAAAAATGATTTCAGGATTAAAGAAAACAAACGTATGTGTGTGTGCATATGCGTGTCATGTAATCACGTCTAATCTGTAATTATATTTACACTGGACATGAGACACATATAATCCTTCTGACCTGGTAAAGGTAGAGATAAGTGAGGGGAGTTCAGACGTAAATGAGCAGGATTTACTAGATCTCATTAAATAAATGTACATGACATAAAAACTGAGATATTAGGATCCTGACACTCCCTCTTACATGTTTGGAATTAAACACCAAACTTTATCATATTTACAGTAAAAAGAGGCTTTTTAATATAATCTAAACCTCATTTATGTGAACTAACATCTTATTTTAACGTGTGTAAAACAGGACTGAATGCTCATCATGAGTTATAAAGCATTAGACATGATTTCAGATTTTTAATTTAGATAATCTTCTGTTCCTGACGGCTTTAAGTCACATGGTGAGGAGAGAAAAAGGCCGCAGGTCAAAGGCTGTAGTCTACTCTGACCCCGGTGTGAAGCTGTTGATCTTCTCCTCCACAGAGAGACTCCACGTCTCATGAAACACACAGAAAATAGATATAAATGTCAGCCTGAGAGATTTCCAAACTGCTCACAAAATAAAGTTACTTGTTAACTCTTGGTAACTTAAGCTATGGTGTGTTTTAATACCTTAATATTAAGCTAAACAGAAAACAGTGATGGGTCCAGAAGAGGGGCGAGAGGGAGGTGAATTCATGGACCAGAGTTCATGGTCAAGGTTTTATTAATCTGAGGATTATTTGTACAAACATTTGGGGTTTATCTGAGTTATTTTTTCTGGTTTTAGTAACTGAATGTTTGTGGCTCATCCTTAAAGTGATATTCCGGGATTGAACAAGTTGGGTCCTATCACAAGGGTTAGGGCAGAAATTACCTCTACAGCAGTGTTTCTGTGGAGAAGAAACCCAGGGCGCTTGGACCTAACTCCCTCTTCCTGCTTCGGTTCTGCTCATCTGCTGATTCCGCTGCAGTCAGACGGGGCCATATTTTACTTGACCAAAAACACAAATAAACGGACTCCCACCGAAAAAATCTGATATCGGTCTGCATTCACGCTTTATTTAGAGAATTGTCAGCACGTTACTTTCACACAAAAACACCGGTAAATAAGGCTCTATTTCGCATAGCGCCGTGAAACGGCCTCCGCTGCACAGCCAGAGCTGTGGCTGCAGAGCCTCCGCTGCAGCGGATCTGGGTTTCTTCTCCACAGAAACACTGCTGTAGAGGTGATTTCTGTCCTAACCCTTGTGATAGGACCCAACTTGTTCAATCCCGGAATATCACTTTAAGTACTTCAAAGTTCAAAACATCTCGTAAAAATAAAGTGAGACAGTCCTGCTGATGTGGACCTGGTCTCTTATCTGTTAGCTGGACTTTCCACCAAACTGCAAGTCAACAAAGTCCTCAGTACAGACTGGACAAGGCTAATGGACTCTGATTGGTTAAAGCCTCAAGTACCTCCGCCAATGAGGTCATGGTTTTACTAGCGTATGTTTGTTTGTTAGCAAGATTATGGAGAAAAACTGCTGGATGGTGTGACAAAGTGGGTGAGACCCCTGCTTTGTTAAACCCACTTGTCACTTAAAGTTAGGGTCTACGATCTGAAAACTAGTTTGGCTGTTGAGGCAGATTTGAAAAACGCAGCCTGCCCCCTCTTTACTCACCCCTCCCCTCCATGTTCCAAGATCCTGCCCCCCCAGCTCGTGTCGCCTCCTAACAACACGCCCCCTCTGATAGAGCAAGAAGCCGGCAGAAAATATCAGCAGCATCAACAATGAGATTTCTCATAGCTGAAAGTAACAAACATGACAGTCATCCCCCTTATAACACACAGCTGTAGCCATTTCAATTGGACCGGCGGCGAAGCGGGTCTGGCGTCGCCACTGTTAGCCAATCAGAGCAGAGCCGATTGAGGGCGAGGATTTACGTTTCTCGGCGCATCTTCACCAGCTCAGTTTACAATGCTAACGATGCATGGCTAACTTATGCTAAAATTTATTGACAGAGCCTACCCACTCCGACCAACAACGTTCAGTCATTAGCCAGTACAGGCTCAGACTAACCAGAGTTATTCAGCAGACATCTCCCACTGTAGAAAACAAAGCTATTACCTGTTTAACCAGGGGCGAGCTGGTCATCTGGATGTTTTGGAGTATACAAGAACGGCCGGTGCTGCGGCCGTTCGGCAGCCGTTGGCCAGTGTTGCACCGGCCGCCGGCCACTGGCCATTCGGCAGCCGGCGCAGTATTTAACAATCCCAAATCATTCTGCAGCTTTTTCCGCTGTACGATTCTCCAATGTTGAGTCTCCGTTGGGACCTGTATTGCTCATATTTCTTCCTTACTTCAGCCTTTTCCTCGAAACTTTTACGTTTCCTTCCCTTCGTTGTGGAGGATAACAGAAGCGGCCTCCCGGTTATGGTGCTACTCCTCTCCAGCAGCTAGCTTCAGCAGCTAGCTGTGCTGCTAGCTGCTCACCGGTACATGAGGGAGATAGTGGGGAGGAGGCGGGACCATGGGAGAGACGGTGTGGAGCAGGGGAGACAGGGGATTGAATGGACTCACGGACCAATCCGAACTGCCGTTCCCCGCGGTTTGGATTGGTCAACTATTATGCTGCTTTGCAGTGGATATACTGAATGGATTTTTTTTCATTCTTTTTGGTCTTTATATTGCGTAGATCGGACCATAGGACCATACCGGCCTTATAAACAGTATTATTAAGATGTACCAAGCTTCCAAATCGTAGACCATAGCTTTAAATCACTACATGTTTCCTTAAAATAACTTTGCACATTCGTTAATTGTTTGCCTTACTTTACTACTGCTGTAACATTGCAGCACTTACTAAAAAAAATGTTCAAGGGATGTTGATACTGAGTGCTTTGATAGATGCTCACCATGACTTACAGTAACTTACTGTTGTCAGCAAGTTACTGTGAAATTCACAGCAACCTTTTCACAGTGCAGAATACATATCGACTTTAAAATATTAATATTTCATAGACAATGTGTCAGTCTCATGTTAGATATTTATGATAATTTGCTATCAGTCTGGGTTTTGAATAGATGACTGGTGGGTCGCCCCTGAAAGCTGCAATTTGTTACAAATCGTCTTCAAATGTGTCTTTGAATGGTCACCTAATAATCCAACAGTCAGGCCTTTTGAGTCTTTATGTTTTAGAAAATATGTCTTTAATGTGTCTTTGGATAAAAACCCTCTGAATGTGTGAGACTGGCTCCATCATGGCGGCGTTGGGCTGGATCCAAGATGGCAGATGGTAGCTTGTCTGCAGGATTTGGGCTCCAGCGAGGCCTCTGATACGGCAAACACAGACAACTGGGGGTGGAGGATGATGACAGGGATGCAGATTTTAATGTGTTTTACTGTTTCAAGCCTTTTTCCTCTTTACTTTAATTATCTCATGCCTGACTTTATTCATGATTATTTTATGCATATTTCACCCGCTCCATTTTGTCCTCTCTGGTGTGAACACTTTTCCTTCTGTTCCAGTTTTATTGTAAATGATATACCTGTAAACAAATCAGACCAGAAGATACGACAGATAATATCAGATATAATATGAAATGAGGTGGATATAAGACTTGTCTGATAAATCGGCCCATTAAACAAAAATATTTTTTTTCTGTTAGCTAGTTTCTCCAGATAAATACAGAATCGTCCATATTTCCAAACTGGATGTTTTTTTTTTTCTTTGCTGAAGCTCGAGATTTGAGTCTGTTT
Source organism: Scarus forsteni (assembly GCA_036419115.1). NCBI lineage: Eukaryota > Metazoa > Chordata > Actinopteri > Labriformes > Labridae > Scarus > Scarus forsteni. The sequence continues at coordinate 2,522,795 of JAZDUH010000023.1, forward strand.
TCATCTGGTGTTAGTTTACTCTTTCTTCTTCTTTCCTCTACTGTTCTCTCTTCTAATTTTTCCTTTTTTTAAAATATGTATATGTATTATGATTTTATGTGTGTGTGTATACATATTTTTGTTTTATTGTAGCTGCAAATACATGTTACAGGTGTGGCATCCAGGCTCCAGTCTCATCACTCCTTGCAGAAAGGTTTACATGAGGGCATGGAGGAGTGATTAGCAAACATATGAGCACCCCTGGAGCCTGCAGGTGGATGCTGGGGTGGAGGTGAGGGTCAAAGAATACGCAGCACAATTATTTGGCAGCATAGATGTTGCCGGAAAGAAGGGGAGATGGGTAAATTCCCAGTTTAAATATACCACCAAATTGAGAGGTGGAGAGTGTGATTGGAGGAGAGGAGTGTGACGTGTGCGTGTGCATAGCAGAGCAACTTGAGTTGTCTGCCTGAACTAGCTCACAGGCTTCGCTTCATGTATTTGAATTTACTTATTTTATTTAATTTTAATTTCTTTTTGTCCTTTATTAAAATTATTTAATTTTATTTTCATGTTTTTTATTGTAAAAAGCTACTCTCTCACCCACTTTCACAAGCCTATCCACTGTCATTCTCTCCTTTCAGTAAATGCACAAAATGCCCTAAAAATACATTTTAAAAAGAAATGGTATAGACTCAATTGTTAAACTAGAAAAGCACTCGGAGAACGCAGACCTCCACCAGCACCACAGTCCCCAGCCATATTGTGATTTTGACCATAAATATTAGTCCTACCTTTATTTCATCTAAATATTTAGATTCCTTGACCATGAAAACATACCATTAGCAACTGGATTCATAGTGATATCTATTTTAGTTCAGTAGTTATTCACAGAAATCACATTTTTCGTCATGGCGGCCAGACGCTGATCTGGATCAACACCAAAATCGAATCAGTTCTTCCTTTTCCCATGCTGAACATTTCCTGAAAATTTCATCAAATTCCATCCATAACTTTTTGAGTTATTTTGTTCACAGACGAACAGACAGACGGACGGACGGACGGACGGACGGAAAGACAGACAAACAAACTCTACCGAAAACATAACCTCCTTGGCTGAGGTAATTATGGATAAGATGTAACTCAAAAGGTTACAGAGATGTATTTTTATTTTTACATATGTATTGGAAATGTCGAACTGCCACTTGTCAGTGTAACTATTCCAACATTGTCTATGCACTACTCCCAAAATCACATATTAATGAAAAAAATATTAAACAAAAAACATTCAGAATCAATTAAAAACATTCATAATTTGAGTTTCATAAACCCAGTTTTTAGCAAACAACCTTTATCTAAAAAATACTGTGCATGCGCCACTATTTTACCAGAAAAAATCATTCCTTTTCAAACAGAGACAGATATGAAAACATTTTCAAAACCTTTAGCTCTGGACTCTGGCTACAAACATTTGATTCAGGCACTTTGGGCGCCGTTCTCATGTAAACAGAAGGCACAAACACAAAAAAACTCTCTGTTTTCATTTGTTTTTGTTGTCGTGTAAATGACCCCTTAGACTAACAACTCCTTTGTACCACAGTTTCATTGGAAATGTGTCTGAATTCTATAAATGTGCATATACTCTAGAGATGGACATCCACTCAGTGTGTCTGGGACAAAGCTGCCACATAATCAGGGAGCAGAGCAGATGAAGCCACAACAGTCCACATCCCTAACAGAGAAGCATCCCATCTGTCTGTTGGTCAATGACAGGTCTGGTTCAAAGGTAGCTGCTTATTTCACACACAGATCATAAGTGTGATATTATTTCTGCCTTGAGATACGGTTGCATGAAAAGTGTGTGGACCCTTTGGGATTACTTGGATTTCTGCTCAAATTGGTCATAAATATGTTCTGATCTTCATCTAAGTCACATCACCAGACAAACACAGTCTGCGTAAACTAATACCGTACAAACATTTATAAGTTTTCATGTTTTTATTAGACAAAATATGTAAACATTCACAGTGCAGGGTGGAAAAAGTATGTGAACCCCTAGGTTAATTACTTCTCCAAGAGCTAATTGGAGCCAGGAGTCAGCCAACCTGGAGTCCAATCAGTGTGATTAGATAGGATGTGTTGGTTAAAGCTGCCCTGCCCTATAAAAAACACACCAGTTGTGAGTTTGCTGTTCTCAGAGGCATTGCCTGATGTGAACCATGCCTTGCACAGAAGAGCTCTCAGAAGATCTACCATCGAGAATTGTTGACCTGCATGAAGCTGGAAAGGGTTACAAAAGTATCTCTAAAAGCCCTGATGTCCATGTGTCCACGGTAAGACAGACTGTCTACAAATGGAGAAAGTTCAGCACTGTTGCTGCTCTGCCAAGGTGTGGTGGTCCTGTAAAGATGACTGTGAGAGCACAGCGCAGAATGCTCAATGAGGTGAAGAAGAATCCTAGAGTGTCAGCTGAAGACTTACAGAAATCCCTGGCACATGCCAACATTATTGTTGACAAATCTACAATATGTAAAACATCACACAAGAAGGAGGACACCACAGAGGAAGCCACTGCTGTCCAAAAAAAACTATTGCTGCACATTTGAAGTTTTCAAAAGAGCATCTGGATGTTCCACAGCACTATTGTCAAAATATTCTGTGGACAGATGAAACCAAAATTGAGTTGTATGAAAGGACCACACAACACTATGTGTGGAGAACAAAAGGCACAGCACACCAACATCAAAACCTCATCCCAACTGTGAAATATGGTGGAGGGAGCATTATGGTTTGGGGCTGCTTTGCTGCCTCAGGGCCTGGACGGATTGCTGTCATCGATGGAAAAATGAATTCCCAAGTTTATCAAGACATTTTGCAGGAAAACTTCAGACCATCTGTCCGTCAACTGAAGCTCAACAGAGGATGGGTGATGCAACAGGACAACGACCCAAAGCATAGAAGTAAATCAACAATGGAACGGCTTCAACAGAAGAAAATACGACTAAACCAGACATCCCAGGAATATTGCTGAACTGAAACAGTTTTGTAAAGAAGAATGGTCCAAAACTCCTCCTGACCATTGTGCAGGTCTGATCTACAACTACAGGAAACGTTTGGTTGAGGTTATTGCTGCCAAAGGAGGGTCAACCAGCTATTAAATCCAAAGGTTCACATACTTTTTCCACCCTGCACTGTGACTGATTACATAGTGTGTTGAATAAAAACATGAAAACTTATAATTTTTTGTGCTGTATTAGTTTAAGTAGACTGTGTTTGTCTTGTGATGTGACTTAGATGAAGATCAGAACATATTTTATGACCAGTTTAAGCAGAAATCCAAGTAATCCCAAAGGGTTCACAGACTTTTTCTTGCAATTGTAAAAGCATTGTTAACAAACATACTAAATAGTTTGATGTCAGGCCCACAGAGGAATCACCACTGCCTTTCTCGAACAGAGTTCTCCTCAGTGTTTGTTCCCTGTCTTTAGTGGTAAAGTTTTACTCAAGAAAACAAACCCTGTTTTATTGTTACATGGAGGCAGCTGCAGCTCTTTAGCACATGCCCTTCTGTCTGAGGTAACTTCTTTGAGCAGCTCTTATTCCTGGTTTATAAGAACATTTGCTCCTCCTTTGTCCTGATTTGAGTTTCACAGATTTCTCCTTCTGCTCCCTGAGGCAGCCCCATCCAGCCCCCATACAATCAGACTGTGTTAGATTAAGTTCATTTCTGAAGTTTGACATGCTATCTGCCTTAGTTTAGCAAAATTCAGACCAAAGTCTGATTCTACATGGTCCAGATTCTCCTCCTCCTGCTCCTTTGTGTCCATGAGAGTTTTAATGTTCGTCAAATGCTGCCATCTCTAATCAAACTAGGGCACAATTTAATCTTCCTGTTTGGATTCATCCACCAGCAGCCTTGACAAAAAACGTCAAAAGAAGTCCACCTTTCCCTCACTCCTGAGTATCTGCATAAATCAATAACCCGTGTGAGGACGTGGTGCTTTGTTTCTCACTCTTATTTGTTAGAGGAGGTTTCTCAGGTGTGGAGAATCCACTGCAGACACAGAAGCCTGCAATCCACCACAGACCCTCACTGCTGCTGATTTTAGAATAAACTCACTTTCCTGAAGCATCCACAGACTGAAGGGAGACAAAGGAAAGGGACAGGAAACATCAGCCCTAATTTTCCAAACTAATGGTGAGTTTTGTCCTTTGTCTTTTCAGGAAGGGCTGTAAGGATCGCTCACTGAGCCCAATTTGCAGAGTAGACCAGTTAAATACCATTGGACACTTAAAACATCAATCAGTCAGTCAGTTACTTTATTATCATGCACATGTCACAAGTACAGAGCAATGATCTTTTTCTTCACAGAACAACCCGTCCAAGCACATACAAAGACAGTGACATGAGGGAGAGACAAGATCAGGAAGACTAGCAGCCCTGTTTTACATCAAACTTCCAGCTGCCGTCAGGTTAAGTTTCCATTATGACAAACGGCTTTAATCCGACATCTGATGTGACGGGACAGTTCATATAGATACAAATGCATGTGCTGGTTCAGACAGTTATATTAAACAGTGATTGATGTGATTGTTTATTGCACTAAAATGTGCCTGACACTCTGGAAACCTGCCTCTGAGGCTTTGGTGACGTGTGCACACATGTGCGCCTGTCATCAAATCACGACTGCATCGGGTGCACTTCGCCTACACTGAGAATAGACCAGGTTGGAGCTGATGAGCTATTAGCACACCTTACGTGTTGTGTTTTGGCACAAAATTGTCACTGCGCCAACAGGAATCTGTCAGCACCTCCCCTGGTGCCCCACCACACCAATCTTGGTGCAGCTTATGCACCGTCCTGTGCGTAGGACAAAAGTACCACTGCACTGCACTAGGAAATTATGGTAAATGGACTTGAGCTTATATAGCACTTTTCTAGACTTTGACTACTCAAAGCTGCTTTACACCACAGGTCACACCTACCCATTCACACCCATTCACTCTCTGATGGTTCAGAGTTTCTATGTTAGTTATCCATCAGTATTTCTAACACATTCACGCCCTTTCAGGCCCATTTACACTCCACTGACGCAGCAGTGGGAGCAACTTGGGGTTAAGTGTCTTAACGACACATCGCCATGTGTCACCCCGAGCTGGGCTTGAACCTGCAACCTCCTGATCACTGACCAAGCGCACTATCCCACTGCGCCACCGATGCCCACAGGGCCCATGACATTTAAAAAACAACTAGAAAAGCACTCGGAGAGCGCAGACCTCCGCCAGCACCACAGTTCTTTCCCATATTGTGATTTTTACCATAAATATAAGTCCTACCTTTATTTCATCTAAATATTTGGATTCCTTTACCATGAAAACATACCATTAGCAACTGGATTCATAATGACATCTATCTTAGTTCAGTAGTTATTCACCAAAATTGTATTTTTCGTCATGGCGGATCCTGACGGTGATCCGGATCAACACCAAAATTGAACCAGTTCTTCCTTTTCCCATGCTGAACATTTTCTGAAAATTTCATCAAAATTCATCCATAACTTTTTGAGTTATTTTGTTCACAGTCAGGCTAACTCTCCCGAAAACATAACCTCCTTGGCGGAGGTAATAACAGTCATAAACTAAAACACATCAACTGTCCGTGGTGCTGTCTTGGAGCACTTTTATATCCCAAACTCAAACCTCCATCCTTGCACTGAGGCTTGCTCTGTTTGCTGCCTCTCTCCTGCTCTCCAGCTTCAATGGTTTGCATAAGGAAGGCAGCAACATGTGATGATCTGGTTTAAGTCTTATGCACAAGAAGAGGCAGGAAGATCCCAGGACAGAGCCCAAAATACTGCAAATAAAGAAAAGATAAAAAAGAAATTTATTTTGGCTTTCTCAAACACCGGGGTCCTGACAAAAACATTAAACATTAAATATTAAACATGCTCAGATTGGATGGAGACTAAAAGCTCAAGGATAAACCTGAGCAGAGTTAATCTGGAGGCAGTGAATGTGAAAATGTCAATGGTCAGCTCTGCGTGATCGCTCTTTGTGTGCTGCTGTGATGATTTTCTGTAAGGATAAAATGTTCATGAGTCTTTTTTAAAGCTCAGTGGAGATTCAACAACCTGTTTTCACAGAAGCCTTTTATTCAGAGTGTGTCCTGCAGTCCTGTTTGGTTTCCTCTGTAAACTTATTTACACACACACACACACACACACACACACACACACCAAATACACACACTTACCAAATACACACACACACATGTACACACACAAGAGTCATGAGCTGTTTTTACATGTGAATTATTATTTTCTGCTCGCTGGTGGTTTACACAATAAGAGTAATAATTAAAGAAGCTTCACAGCATGTAACTATGATATATTGTTTATTGATTCATTGATGATATTTGAGCTAAATACTCAGCTTTTTGTTCTTTTTCTGTTTAAAAACATTCTTTAGAGCAGAAACAATCAATATTTACTGGATTATGGCCTTAAAACCTGATAAAGCAAAGCTTAGAGACTACCCCAGACAAAGAGAAGAGAAAAAGAACAAGAAAGGAACTGAGAAAAACTGAAAAATAGAGAAAAAAGAGATGTTTTTTAGCTTTAATGTGAAGTATTTCATGTTAAAATACTTTATCTGAACTTTTAGCTTGCTCAGTTTAATTGTGAACCTGCACAACACAAAGAAGATACTCATTTCATTTTGAGATAAATAAAAATATTACTCCCTGTGCTTTAGAAACCCGTCTTTATCCTAATTGTTGTTAATCTTTATTTGTTCATTTGTTTCTTTATCCTTTTGTTAATGGTATTTCCGTCTCCCCCGTCCTTTTGCCTTTATTCTTGTGACTCAGCCACATAAGCCTCTCTCTCATCTCACCATATTCTTTTTATTCTTCAGCTCAATTTCTCTCCTGGAGCAACAATATGTATACACCCAGTTGCCACGGTAACCAGAGGAGGCTACATGAGCGGGTGGATGAACAAAAGACCCAGAGACCCTCATCCACAGGGAGAGGAGGAGAGAAATCAAATTTCAGATTTAGGTGAAGGGTTGGTGTGTGTGGAGAATGAGGGGGTGGAAGGATGGAGGGAGTAGAGCAGCTCATAAATGAAAGAGAGGAGAGAGAGAGAGAGAGAGAGAGGCTGGTCAAATCAGGAAAAGAGAAAGGAAACAGTGGAGAGAATAAAAAATGAAGCATAGAAAAAGATGAAGCCTAAAAATGTGATGGTGCAGTTGGTACCTGGATGAACTAGAGCCATGCCAGAAAACCGTCATGTGTCATTTAGTGATATTTAAATGTGAAAAAAACATTTCACCCCTTTAATAACAACGTAAACTTTTATTTTATTTGCTCCATGTAAATTTTCTCTGCTCAGACAGTAAAGTCACAGCAGTGTGTGAAGTGAAACTGAAAGAAGAACAAAACTGACAGGATCTGCTGGAACAGCTCACACAGTGTTTCCAATGAGCCACCAGCTCAGCTAACACTGAAGGAAGACAAAGAACCACTATGAGAGAGGAAAAACATCCATCCATCCATCCATCCATCCATTCATCTGCCTGTCCATCCATCCAACCAACTAATCAAGGCACTTTTCATATTAAAAGCAACGCAAAGTGCCTCACGGAGGCTAAAAACAACATAAAAACAGAAAACCCAGCTATCCCCCTTCCACAAATACATAGACATATCCAGACACACACCCACAGACATCAACATACGCACACACACACCTGCTCCCACACACACATACCCACAACATTCATATGAGCTGTCATAAAAGAGAGAGACAGAGAGACATGGCTGGCACCGAGGACTAAGGTAAGGAATAAGCTACCTTTGGGTGCCATCAAAACTGAGGAGGGCTCCCGGCCCACGAGGAGCACAGTCAGGGACTTCCCTGCCCTGCGCAGACACGAGGCCCCACACCACAGTGCAAGGGCCTCCGGCCATACAGGCGGATCTGTCCCCCAAACCATCACACTGAAACAATAATAAAAATATAAGAAGAGAGAAAGCTAAGGAGAGAGCTGTCTCAGGAGATTAGAAATAAAATGATAGACAAGCATGTTAAAGGTAAAGGCTATAAGACCATCTCCAAGCAGCTTGATGTTCCTGTGACTACAGCTGCACAGATTATTCAGAAGTTTAAGGTCCACAGGACTGTAGCCAACCTCCCTGGACGTGGCTGCAGGAGGAAAACTGATGACAAACTGAAGAGACGGAGAATACGAATGGAAACCAAAGAGCCCAGAACAACTTCAAAGAGATTAGAGGAGAACTCCAAGGTCATGGTACATCAGAGTCAGATCACACCATCCATCACTGTTTGAGCCAAAGTGGACTGAATGGAGGACATCACTGTTGAAAGAAAATCATAAAAAAGAGAGACTGGAATTTGCCAAAATGCATCTTGACGAGCCACAAAGCTTCTGGGAGAATGTCCTTTGGACAGATGAGACTAAACTGGAGCTTTTTGGTAAGTCACATCAGCTCTATGTTCACAGATACAAAAATGAAGCATACAAAGAAAAGAGCACTGTACCTACTGTGAAACATGGAGGAGGCTCAGTTATGTTCTGGGGCTGCTTTGCTGCATCTGACACAGGGTGTCTTGAATCTGTGCAGGTACAATGAAATCTGAAGACTATCAAGACATTCTGGAGTGAAATGTGCTGCCCAGTGTCAGAAAGCTTGGTCTCAGTCACAGGTCATGGGTCCTCCAACAGGATAATGAGCCAATCACACAGCTAAAAACACTCAAGAATGGCTCAGAACAAAACACTGGACTATTCTGAAGAGGCCTTCTATGATCCCTGATCTAAATCCTGTTGAACATTTATGGAAGGAGCTGAAACATGCAGTCTGGAGAAGACAGCCTTCAAACCTGAGACAGCTGGAGCAGTTTGCTCATGAGGAGTGGGCCAACATACCTGTGGACAGGTGCAGAAGTCTCACTGAGAGCTACAGAAATCACCTGATTACAGTGACTGACTCAAAAGCCTGTACAACAGAATATTAAGTTAAGGGTACCATCGTTTTTGATCAGGCCAGTTTAATTATTTTTTTCAAATATTTCTGTTAAACCTCAATTCTAAAGCAAAGTCTGATTTTCATTTTGTTGAGTAAATTTGCATCTATTATTACTTTTGTCAGTTTTTTTTCTTTAACAGAAGGGTACCAAGAATTTTGTCCCATCATGTCCCACTCTTTACATAATAATCCAAAAATGACTGTCATTTCTGTAGATTTAATTCTGTTTAAAGAAATTGAGCAACCATAACCTGTCATTTCAGCTGTACAAAAACATATCAATTTTTGAGCCTTTTTGATTAACAATCTGTAGTTTTCACTGTGACAGTAGATTTTATCTGTTATTTTCCCCACATTCAGAGCTGTGCTGCAGCTTTGGCCTTCAGAGCTCACACTCTTTTAGCTCTCATGTGACTAAAAGATGAAGCTCCTGACATGTCAGCACTGAATTAACTTGATTTTGTCACCTCTTAATTATCTGCGAAATTGCAGCTCATGCTCCCATCGAGTCTTTTTACCTGTAAAATCTACAGTTTGAGTTAAAGGAGCTCCTGCGTGGCTGAATGAGCATGAGGAGAGTGGATCAGAACGATCAGATAGACCCTTTAGGGCACGACCGGGAACCATATTCAATTATCCTGCCTATTAAATCTGTCAAATGTGTGTTTGCTGAAACAGGACGGCCGTATGCAAATATAATTACACCAATGATACCACAGGAGGGGGGCTGGATGGGAGACTGGCAGCAGCTGTGAAAAACTTATAAAACAGGTCTGTGAGTGTGTGTGTGTATGTGTGTGTGTGTGTGTGTGGAGGTGACATGCTCCCGTCTGGTGCTGACGTTCTGGGAGCAGCTCTTTGCACCCCTGCCTCCATCCCCCACCATCCCCACATCCCCCATCCCCCAAAGCCTGCTCCCCGTCTGTCGGTCTGCAGGGATTTGAAGGAGCTGAATAAGAATCTTGGGAAAGAGCGAGATGGTGAATGAATGAATTCACTGCTGATCACTCCAAGGCTGCAGACATCTTCACTCTGACATTTACACAGCATTACCATAGTTCATATTTTTACAGTTTAGACCCCCGATCCTTTATCTTCTCTTTATATTTATATAAAAGAAAGGTCAATAAGTAACATGAATGCTGTTTATTAATCCGTTTTTTTCAGAAGACCTTATTCCTGCAACGGAATAATATGTATACATATATATATGTATATATATATATATATGAATATGGATATAATATTGTTAAGCAATAACTATTTCTATTGTCTTGGTGAGTCTCTATGCAGGGTACCAAACTGAAGTGGTCATACTTCAACATTGTGAATAATGGAACTCTTTCCTTAGTTCAAAAAAATTGTTTCTGCATCCTTTCTGGGAAATACGAGAACTCATTACAGCAGTTGCTGACAGGGAAACAGGCATGAATTGGAGTCTGTGTTGTCGTAAAATGAAAAAGGAGTTTAAAAATAAAATGGATCATAAAGTCTATTCTAATGTGTGAGGACAAATATATCCCTAAGACTTTGTTTAAATGCTTTAATAGATATATGTAAAGTCACCAAAAAATTAGCATATATATAGATATATATATAGATAGATAGATAGATAGATAGATAGATAGATAGATAGATAGATAGATAGATAGATAGATAGATAGATAGATAGATAGATAGATAGATAGATAGATAAATATAGATATAGATATAGATGTAGATAGATATAGATATTTGAAGTTTATGCCTGAGTAGATGCCACTGAAATTAGTTTGATATTAGATTTTAGTTTGAATGAAAAATGGCAGTAAACTGAAGGAACAAATGGAGCAGTACAGAGTGTGATGGTTGAATTCAAGCTTGCTGAGATTTATTATTTTTTATACATAGGTTTCTGATTTAGAGAAACTTACAAATGCAATTTTTCAGAAAGCCTCCAAAGAACTTTCAGTGTTGACTTTAGCGTTTGGTGTGGTCTGCAAAGTTATTACAGAAGAAACCAAGTTTAGTGAAGATCTTTAGGTCAGAGGTCAGTGCTGGACTGTCTGGGAGCTCAGAGTGTCAGGTCTAATCCGTCTGTTATCTACACCTCAGCCCGCTAAGGGTGTCGGGCTCTCAAAACAACACGTGCTGGATTAAAGACATGCAGAGGACTGAAGCACATGACCCACATTCACACCAACAAACAGTCCAGTGCTCACACACCACCATCAGACTGAGGAGGACGAGGGGCCCTCCCCTCTGCCCCGTGAGCTGTAGAGGAGGACCAGGGGCCCTCCCCTCTGCCCCATGAGCTTTAGAGGAGGACCAGGGCCCTGGCCTCTACCCCGTGAGCTGTAGAGGAGGACGAGGGCCCTCGCCTCTGCACCGTGAGCTTTAGAGGTTAAAGACAAACATCCTGCAGCACCAACAAACAGACTGTGTCTGTGAAACAAAGAAATGAATCTGATGAAATGTGTGTGTCTGTGTGCAGATAATGTGATGTGATGTCTTCAGCTGAATGACTTTACTTCACCATAAACAGTAAAAACACTTACCATAGTATCACAGCACAACACATCAAACCAAAACTCTGTTACTACATACAAATAGATCTTTATTTAAACATGCCACACAGACAAGGTCAGATCCCTCATAACTGTGTGTGTGGGATCAAGATGTAAAAGGGCTCCATGCTGGTAGTGACCACCTGACATTAACACGGGGAGCTTTGATTATATCTAAGTTTTAATGATAGATAAAAAGTAAAATGATGGTGTGCATCAGACGGTTATAGGGAGCATCAAGATGTAATAGTTTTAAGATACTCGGAGTTATGGCAGCGTAAAAACAGTCAGTTCAACATAAGTTTATTAGGGATTTCAGTGGATGCAGGGAGGTTTTGAAGACTCACCAGAAAAATAAAAACCCCATCATCATATTAAAGACATTCCTGAAGAGAGGGCAAAATTACCTGCATTTGATAAACTATGTGGGTGAAAGTATGGAGAAGCATTTAATATTTTTTCTTTCCCTCAAGTAACTCTGCGAAAAATAAACTGCATGATTTAATACAATTTGCAAGGCTTTTGTCATGCATGTAAAACAGTAAGGAGAATGTAAAAAAAGAAGCGGTGCGAGTTAAATAGAGAGTCGGAGAATGTAAAAAAGGTGGAGAAAGTTAAGTAAGAGGTCGAACATGTAGAAAAGCATGAAAAAAAGGTGGAGCATGTGAAAAGGGGAGGAGTTAAAAACGTGGTAAAAATTAGATAGGTGGAGTATGTAAACAAAAAGGCAGGGCATGAAAAAGGGGTGGAGCAAGTTAAAAAAAGTGGAGCATATTGAAAAGGAACAGAGCTTATCAAGAGGTGGGAAAAGTGAAAAAGAGGTGGAGCATGTACAAGAAGGGCGGACCATGTAAACAATTCGGAGCAATTTAAAAAAGAGACAGAGCACAGAGGTGGAGCATTAAAACAAGAGAAAACAAGAGGCAGTGCATGAAACAAACAAACAGACACACAGTGTTACCATGTGTGTATTTTTGCCATAATAGGATTGTTGCTGTTTCTATTAAACTGCGATTGGGTGGAGACCGGCTCAGGGTGTGTCCCTTCTCTTAGCTCCACCCTGATGGGATAAGTGGTCCAGATGATGGATGGATGTTTTTAATAAAGACGATTACCATCCATACCAGCATACTGTAAAACCAAGTGTGGTCTTACTAATGAGAAACATTGATTTGAAACTGATTCAAGGATTTTGGTTTGGTCTTGTATCTTAACTCTTTAACTCCCAGCTCAACTGTTTGGCAGAGGCTAAAATATTCAGGAATATTTAATGTGTTAAAAAATCATTGTTTGTTTCTGTCTATGTTTTTATAGGATACAGAAAAAACTGCAAACAAACCAAAATAATGATTTTCTTTGTGTAAGATTTAAAAAGCTAAAAATTATTATTTGCATCATTATTATTTTAAATACTTAATCATTCACTAATATATATATAAATATATATATACTGATCTCTTATTCATCAAAAACATTTCTGTATTTTTTTGTCAAAATCATATATTTAAGTTATTTATTTGCTGTTTTATTAACAGACATTTCTGCCTTTTCTAATTGATTTTGTCCCAAATATTTGTCAGTTTCTGTCATCACGTAATTAACTGTTAGCTTTAAAACCTTTAAATCCCACACCAAGGGAAAAATCTGTTTTTTGGTTTGTTTGTAGTATTATCTGTTCCCTGAAATGTTAACAGTATCAAACAGTGATTTATTTGTTCTGTTTTTTAAAACATTAAATATCCCTGAATTTTTCAATGACCTCTGCCAAACAGTAGAGCTGGTAGTTAAAGGGTTAAAGTCACAGGGGAGCATCTGACAGAGTTAATCCACTATTTGCTCTGCTTTGGTGTCTTTGTCTGAGATGGGGCCTGTAGAAATCAATCAATCAAACTTTGCTGCTTTACAGACAGATGAACTAAAATAAAGGATTTATGACCCAAACCCACTCCACCCAGCCCTTAAACCCACCCACACCCAGTGTTGGGTGTAACGCGTTATAAAGTAACGCATTACAGTAACGAAACTACTTTTTCGGGTAAAAAGAAACTCAACGCGCTACTACTGAAAATATGGTAAAGAAACGTAGTTCCTTTTTCAATTCAGCCCAACGTTACTTTTCCTACGGACAGATTTGACTGTGACACCGCCGTAGCCTTCTCAGCTTCGCGCTTGCGCAGTAGACACGGGCTCTCATTCCACACAGAATGTGACACAGGCTGGTGAAAGCGCTATCATGGCAACGATGGAGAGGCCGCCAATGCTGACTTTTGAGGGTTGGAGGTATTCCCACTACTTCGAATTTGTCCAAAATAAGGGGAGGAATTTGAGTGTAAGATGTACACTGTGCCCTGGCCAGAAACTTTTGTCCACTGCCGTTAATTCAACTGCCAACCTCGCAAAGCATTTAAAAGGTAAACATGCTAACGTGAAGCTTGTAGCTCAAGATCCCCGGGGACATGATGATATGCAAAGTCCAAGCCCAAATAAGCAGCCAAGGCTTCACTTTCACCAGGTATCTAAACAAGAGTTGGACAAACTTGTCGCTTCGTTCATCGTTGAAGAAATGTTGCCCGTCAATACTGTCGAGTCTCCCACTTTCAGAAATATACTCGGCAAGATACCGATAACAGGAGACTGGTCAGATCGTAAAACTTTCACGGGCTATCTGGATGGATGCTATCAAAAAATGGAGAGTGAATTAAAGAAAACGTTCGAGAGTTTGCAGTATGTGTCAACCACAGCGGATATATGGACCAGCCATAACAGAAGCTTTTTGGGGATCACTGTACACTGGATCAATCCACGCGACTTCAGTCGTGAGAAAGCTGCTATCGCATGCAAAAGAATAAAGGGCAGACATACTTATGATGTCATAGGGCCAGAAATGGAACAGATTCACTCAGCGTTTGGCCTTTCACGCAGGATCACCGTCACAGTTACAGACAATGGATCTAACTTTGTCAAAGCTTTTAAGATGTATGCGTCACCTGAGCCTGACGAGGAGGAGGAGGAAGACGAAGAGCAAGGTGTAGTTTTCACAGATGTGGAAGAGTTGCTTGGGGCCACAGAAGGACAGTTTTCTCTGCCCCCGCATTTTAGGTGTGCTTCACATACACTCAATTTGATCTCGTGCAATAATGTTGACAAGTGGCTGTCATCCAACAGTAACTCAAAGTCTGTGTACAGGAGTGCGGTGGCGAAGTGTACTGGCATTTGGACGAAAGCGAGCCGTTCTTCTTTGGCATCTGAGATTGTCGATGAACTCTGTGGGAAAAAAATAAGTGTGCCTACATCAACAAGGTGGAATTCTTTCCACGACGCCTTGTCCCGGCTCAGTGACATTCCGCCCCAAGATCTGAATACACTTTGTACAAGACTGGACATCAGAGCCCCAACAGAGCGTGAACATGTATATCTAAAGGAATACTGCAGTGTTTTAAAACCCCTTGCGGTGGCACTGGATATCTTGCAAGGGGAAGATAACTCTTACTACGGCAGTCTCCTACGAACCCTGAAAACTCTGATGTCCAGGACGCTGGCTCTCCAAAATGGACTGTCGAGAATGACAGCAGACCTACCTGGTGTAATTGTACAGGTAAGTCAATTCTTAACAGCATATCTGAAAGCTACTAGCCTCTGCATTTATATTTTTATATAAACAAATATGTTAAAACATAAAGGCATATAAATCTATATATGAATAAATATGTTAAAATGTAAAGGCATATTATTTTATATATAATTATATTAAAATATAAAGTCATATAATTTCATAGATAAATATATCAAGGAATATAATTTTATATTTAAATATATTAAAATATAAAGGCATATAATTATATATATACATAAAAATATCAAGGAAAATAATTATATATATAAATATATATCAAAATATAAAGGCATATAATCTTATATATAAAGAAATGTATCAAAATATAAAGGCATATAATCATATATAAAGAAATAAATAAAAAATAAAGGTATATTTTATTCATAAAGATATAGATCAAAATACAAAGGCATATTATTTTATGCATAAATACATAAATAAAAATATAAAGGCATATTTTATTTATAAAGATATAGATCAAAATATAAAAGCATATTTTATATGCCCCTCCATTTACTGACATTTCTTCAAAAGTGTTAATTTTGCTAACACTAGAACTGCTACGGCAGTCTGATGGACAGGTTGAGAACTTTTATGTCTCATTATGTCTCCTGTGATAGAGCAGGTCGTGTCGTGTGTCTAAAAACAAGGCTTATGTTTCTTGTGTCAATTTCTCCTAGGCTATCCAGACGCGATTCGCGCCTGTGTTGGAGAGCAGGGAAGCGCTATTGGCTGCCTTGACATTCCCAAAATTTAAGATCAGATGGATGGGGGGAGTCGAGCGGAGAGAAGCAGCACGTTCGATGCTCATCGCAGAGTGTCGCACTGTACCCAGCACAGAGCCGGCTGAGAATAAAAACCAAGAAGTTGGTGGTGCCACTGCCACTCACAGCAGTGCCAACGAGAAGGACTTTTTTTCTTTTGATGAAGAGGAGGATGTAGTTTCCTTTAGTGCAGACTCAGAGGTGCTTGAGTACATGAGATCAGGCTCAGAGTTAGAAGTCCTCAACCGTTTCCCCAGAGTGAAAGATGTGTTCATGAAATACAACACTCCCACACCATCCAGTGCACCAGTGGAAAGGCTGTTCAGCCTGGGAGGTCTAGTCCTTACCCCCAGAAGAAACAGACTTTCAGACAAACGTTTTGAAAGACTGCTCCTGATGAGATATAATCGCACATTTTGTGGTTATGCACAATAGGTTGCCTGCCACCCATGCCATAGACGTAGCTGAAGCCTATATGTCTGATATCCTCTTTCTATCTGCCATCACTGTGAACAAGGGCCAGTATATTCTGGTAACATAGCCCTTAAACTTGAGGCTAGTAATGCTTTAAGATGGGCCTGATTTGATTTAGGCTAAAATGTCATTGCCTCCAAGCTGTATTATGTTATATATTTTCCTTACACAAGCCATCAACATCAAGCCACTTTAGGTTCTTCTTTTTCTGTTGGATTTAGATGAGGCATGTTTTATTTTGAGACAAATGAGCTATTGTGAGGTTTTCACCATGTTGCTCCTAAGGAGCCTGTTGATATGATTTACCCTAGCTTTGCACTAGTTTTGGGGTAGCCTGTTTAATCAAAGACTTTAAGACTGTAGCATAAACCCTTATGCATATTGTGTTCACCTATATGCCCATAAGATGTATGGAGGTTGAGGCTATGTTTTTTTGATATGGTTTGTTTCATGGGGCTTCAGTGATGGAGTTGAAATCTGTTGTTGCCCAGTGTTTTCTTGTCAAGTGCTCTGTTTGTGGCATTTTGTATAATAAAGAGCACACAAGAAATACCTGTTTTGTCCTCTATATAAGAACTTTATGTAGGCCTACACATTTAGGAACAGATAAGGGGCTCTGCACAATATTGAGCAACATTAAAGTAACGTAAAAAGTAACGAGAAACGTAAGAAGTTACTTTCCAGAAAGGGTAACTAAGTAAAGTAACAAGTCACTTTTTTAAGAAGTAACGAGTAACGAGCAAATACTACTTTTTAAAAGTAACTTCCCCAACACTGCCCACACCACAATCCATACACAGTGTTGATAAAAAGCATCATAAAAAAAGCACACTGCTGTACCCAGTACGTACTGAGGAAACGCCATCTTAAAGGTTTAAAATAAGAAAACACTGGAGGTTAGGTTAAAGTGCAACATTAAATAAATCTTAAAATAAAATAAGAAAAAGAATAATGATTTTTTTTTTAAATTGAAATTAAGTAAAAATAAAAATAGAAAAATCCAGAAAGTAAAAAAAAGGAAAGATAGAAAATATTAAAAATAAAATAAGATAAGATTAAATAATAAGAAAAGTGGGCTGTAATTAGAAGAAATCAAAACATTTAAAGGAAATTCAGGTAAAAGCTCGACTAAAAAGGTAGGCTTTGAGTTTGTTTTTAAGCTCAAATGTAACTCAGCCATGATCAGTAGCTGGTTAAGGTATCTGAAGAATAACGGTCTTAATTAAACTTAACCTGGTTAATCTGTTGACAGCCAAGACCATCGCTCTTCTCCACAGTTTAAGCAGAGGAAGACATTTGTGCTGACGAGGGGAGCGTTTCATTTGTTTGTTTGACCTTAATTATGGAGTAAAACAGGATCAGAAGGAATTCAGAGCAAAACGAACGACAGGCTATCGCGTGTTCAAACTCTCCTGTTGTTCCTTCTCCGGTTACTTTAGTACAAAAAGGATCTGAATCAAACTTAAACCCCAGAGTGTTTTCTTTTAGCCCTAAGAAAAGTTCAGGAGAAGTTGTCATTACATTTTTAACATGTAAGTGACAGGCTTGATGTTTCTTGACATCTCCTGTTGGTTTCTCCCCCATGCTCCCCTCTTCCCTCCCCAGTAGATCAGCATCCTCTTGTTTTTGCCGACGGGGATCTTTGGTAACCACGTCTGTCATATTACATTTACTCCTGCGCCTCTACCTGTTCAGAATCAGACGACAAACCCTCTGATTTTTCTTGACATTGTCTGAAAAATGTCTTTAGTCATGTTCTGGTGGTAGAAAACTGTCAACACAATCCAAGAGAAGCATTTGGATCACAAAAATCAGCAGTTTCAGAGTCGATGCCGAGCTTTCAGCCCACTGTGGCTCAGAAATACAGAGACAGCATCACGCGCCTGGTTGATCAGACTGTTTCTGAAAGAGAGTTTTTATTGAGTGCAGGTCACACCGAAACAAAAGAGAACTTTACCTGACCTGATAAATGTGAGAGCAGAGTTATAACAGAGAGGAAGAAGAACTTAAACCCCTGTGTTCTATGAAAAAGTTAAAAAGACTAACAACACCATTTTCCCAAAAACAGTTCAGGTTTCTGCATTTAAAGCAGAAGACTCCTCTCAGGTGGAGCAGGTACAGGTGTCCAAAGAGTCCCACCTGTGGGTTACAGACATTCAGATCACTGAAAAAAGACTGTCCTAATGTACATGCAGGTCTACATCATGGGCCTGATCTACTAAGATCCAAAATAACAGGTGCTAAATTGCATGTGCAAACTAAATATAGCATGTGCTATTAGTGGGCGTGTTGCAGGTGATCTACTATCACTGCATGTGCAAATAATAACAGACACTAAAGTAGTGCGGACCACCCCCTTTAACCCTTCCATGCATGGTGTCCACTACAGTAGACAGATATTTGGGATAAATTTTATACTCTTTAGGTTGCAGTATGTCCAACTACCAGGTGATTAATTCCCAAACCCTTGTCTAAAATTTCATTAAGAAAAAATATTTGTGCACATTTTACATTTTGCATCATATATCCAAAGAAGCCGACAAATGGCAAGTTGGGCATCATGCCTACACACTTAAAACAGTTTAAAAACAGTTGGGTTAAAAAAATAACCCAATTTCAACCCAACTGGTGGTTCAGAAAAGGACAAACCCCTTTTTTGGGTTATTTTAGCACAAAAGGTTGGGTTCTTTTATTTTAACCCAACTATTGGTTTGTATTATTTAACACAAAAGTTGGATTATGCTAACTACAATGTTGGGTTGTTCCTGACCCATTTATTGGGTTGAGTAATTCAGCGCTCCCAGTAGTTTGACACGCAGGCAGTTAGGACCCAGAAGCAAGACAGATTTTGCAGTTCAAAATAACCAGCTTTATCGAACAGACACAGGAACAGTTGTAGAGAGCGGGGATCGAACCCACGGTCCTTGGAACACGAGGCAGTGACGTAGTCTACTCGGCTACACGGGAGCTACACACTCATACTGCAACTCAGAGTCTTTAAGGTGAAGCAGGTTAGGACTCACTTTCAGAGCAGGAAACGGTTCAGAATGCCAGAGATCAGGCTGCCACTACTGATTCAGGCTCACAGACGGGAACTCAGCGTCACACAAAGGCAGAGGGGTCAGATTCCAGATGGCCAACACAGATCAGGATTCACGAACAGGCACTCAGCGTCAGGAACAGAAGGCAAGGTCGGCAACCGGGGATCAGGCAGGCAGGTAGGTGCTGGACAGAAACGGGCCGGTACCTTGTAGTCTAGCCGAGGATCAGACGATAAAGGTGGAAACAGGAACAACGGGTGATCAGTCCGGATAGTAGGTCTGGAGTTCTTGGGATGAGAGCGAAGACAGTCTGACGCCGAGTGAGTGTGGAGCTGGTTGTGACATAGTTGGGTTAAAATAATAGCCCTATAACCCAGAAAATGGGTTAGTCTTTATAAAAATAACCTAAAAATTTAGCTCAACACTAGCAACACATAAATTGGGTTACCAAAATAACTGAAAATTTTTTAGAGTGTATATTCATATTTCACATCATTTTGTATTTTTTTATTTCAAATTTTGGTGTAATTCACAAGTGAAAAGTTTGATTAAATAGCAACAATACATATATTTAAGGTTTTGCTTTTTCTTATATTTACTCTGCATAAATGTTTATCAAAGACATGTGTTTGTGGATCTTTTAAGTTCCACTGAATTTCTGTTTATACCGCTGATGCATGTTGTCCACTGTGGTGAACAGATGCTTAACTCCCTCAAAATATAGCACTGAAAAACTTAAGCAGGAATTTTCACCTGTTTGAAAGAAAAAAAAACAAACATTTTGAGAAATTTCCATTCTGATTGAATCATTCATGCATGAAAGGGTTAAAGAGGATTTTACTTGTTCTGTCGGCTGATACCACAGAGAGTTTGGGAGAGCTGAGTGGCCGTAAATGAAAAATGAAGTTTGAAGACATGGAGCTTGAGGCAAATAAACACACATGCAGTATTTTCTCTTTGCTGTCTGTCATTTTGATGGACAAGGTCCTCACTTTTCCCTCATGCCATATTTCAAATCCGTCATTTAAAATTTTCTTTTTCTGATTGCAATTAAACATAAACTATATGACTGCATTCACATAGTTACACAGCTTCATCATCAGTAACCTCTCATGTGAAGAGCAGACAGTTACACACACTCGTGCCTTTTACACAACGACAGCTCCTGAACTCTGTCAGTGTGTGGAGAGTGTGATGCAGTCAGCTCTGAGTGATAAACAGAGTGATTAAGGCTATTAGAGCCATCAAACTTGCTTTGTTTAATTATTGTTATTATTAAGATTTTGTTATATCTTAAAATGATTAATGAAATTACATTTAAGTTTAACTCAGAACATGTTTTATGTCATCTTCCTCCTTGAAGAGGATATAGAAGAGAGAGTGATAGGAGTGGGGAGTTGCTCATCAGACAGGGCAGAGCCATACTGTTTTTAGACCGCTCTTACACCCTTTTTTGTTAGTATTTCGTTTTGTTGGTTGAGTTCAAGTCATGACGGATGCAGTTTTGTGAGATCAATAAGTCTGTGACAAACGGAAAAGCAGCGAGTCTTTTATGGAGTGCTTCAGGAACGCAGGTCTCCCCTGCATGAAGAAGGGCGGCTATCCATAGAAACGCCCCCACAAAGGCTATGAAGGCTTTCTTTATCCCGGTTAAATGACCTCCTCCACGATGTAGAGCGCAAAACAGAGAGGGTTTACTCTACACGTGTCTGCATGAGGATGATGGCACACTGGATCACCTCTCTTGTTCCAGTCCTTCATAATGACAGACAGCCTCCAAATCTTTCCATCATTTATCAGGAAATTCGGTCAATGATGGAACATATTCGGTAAATCGGACCTCTGTTTGCCACCATGATCACAGCCTCCCATTCGTGACACTGTGCCTTTTTTGCACCTGTTTTTCAAACATACTAAATTTAGATGCAAAAACAATGTGTGCAATCACTTGCGGGTTTGATAAATCATATTGTGGGTGCTTAATGATCACATTTCCTCCTCCCAGTGTTTTGCACGTCCTTATAATCAGCATGTATTCTGCATATTCATGAGGGCAAACACGCTAAATGGACTGCATGTGCTATTTTGCTCATCTGACAGACGCTATCCTCGCTGCACCCTGTTAGTAGATCAGCTTTGCGCACACTATCAAGTTTGAACATGTTTTTATAAACGCTAACCTTTAGTAGATTTACCCTATGTGGATAACATTTGTTCCCCTTTTGAATTGTTGGAATTATTAATAACCTTATTTCCTACAAACAGCATGCAGGCAGAGGCTGATGGTTCATGTTTACTGTCTGAGGCATCATTTGGTGCATTTTTAATTCCTGCATCGCACATTTAGCCCATCGAGTTTTGACAGCTTTGACAAAAGGCAGCAGAATGTCACACTGCTCTGAGGTGGTGTTTCAGGCAGCTGATGGAGTAGAAATGAGGAGAGGGAGACATCTAGATCGAGTATTGATCACAAACATTTCACATGCATAGAGCAGCCGGTTTATCTGTGGGCTTGTATAGAGGTGTAAGGAGGGGCATTCTTTAGTATTATGGGATGTTAATCTACCCATAGTGACACTGCCTTTTCAAGTGAGATGTAAGATGTGAATAAAAAGTCCAAGATGCCCTACAAGGGATCTCAAACTTAAACTGTAGTTCAAATTTATTCATGCAAACATGACATTTAGAACAGATGGCCTCCACACATTAGTCAGTGCCAGAAGATGCTCTTTTAGTATCTTTAGGCCACGTTGATGGTTTTCTCATGGGGTTTTTAAAGACTCATACTTTGCCAGTGCTTTGTCTGTCTGGTTTTCCTTTAGTGCTGACAACAATCAGCTGATATATCACAGAGGTAACAAAAAAGGAAATGCATGAAAAATAAATCACTGGACTGATCCCATCTGCTTGTGCTTCATTATTCAAGTTACACAAATGAATTGTATGGAATTAATCATGCTACATACAATAACTTAAATGCTCTTCACTTGTTATTCATTGATAACACACATGTGTAACATTGATACGGAAGAGTATTAGGGCCACCCGTGAGAAAAAAAAAAGAGAGGGGGTAGAATTTTTATTCATCATGCACTTTGGTCCGTCCCAGTTCTCTTCGATAAATCCAGTGAGGAGAAAGACAGAGATGCATGCTGTAGCATGGAGTGTAACGTAAAGAGTATGGCAGATTTAATATATGGTTTCCTAAATTCTTTTATAATAGATTTTCTGAATTCCTGTTCTAAGCATAAATGCCAAATTAGGCCACCTCTTCCAAGCTTGTGTGGTTTATCCTTCGGAACAGTCGCAGTTTTCGGAACAGTCTCTTCAAAGTCCAAATACTTATTACTACGGTATGTCTGTGGGCTTAAAGAGAAAGTATTTCGTTGTTATTAAAGCCGAGTCTGAAGTATAATTTCTCTAATTCATCTAACTGACGGGACGGCATTTTGTAGAAGCAGTGCGCTGGTTGTTAGTCTCAAAAGGTCGACTTTATTCTTGACATGTTTCAACTTTATTCTCGACGTTTCAACTTTATTCTCAACATTTTGACTTTATTCTCGCCATTATATTCCGACTTTATCACCATAACATTCCGACTTTATTCTCGACATGTTTCAACTTTATTCTCGACATTATATTTCGACTTTATTCTCGACATGTTTCAACTTTATTCTCAACATTTCGACTTTATTCTCGACATTTGGACTTTATTCTCGACATGTTTCAACTTTATTCTCGACATTATATTTCGACTTTATTCTCGACATTTGGACTTTATTCTCGACATGTTTCAACTTTATTCCCGACATTTCAACTTTATTCTTGACATTATATTTTGACTTTATTCTCGACATTTTGACTTCTTTCTCGAAGCGCAAGATGAAAAAAAATTCTCCCCTCTCTCATTCTTTTTTCCTCACAGGTGGCCCTAATGCTCTTCCGTACATTGAATATGTCGGGAAGAGAGTAAAAAAAAACTCCAGGCTGCCATAAACGTGCAGAGTGGTTCATTTAATCATTGACCCACACTGCTGTATTATCTGTGTAATCCTCCCCTGTATTAATGAATGAATTAATCATTTTCCACCATTTGTTCATTATTCTGTCACTCCAGTGTCCTCATGTGTGTAATTTAAGGCTGAAAACAGCAGCTTTTGCTCTCCTGCAGGCTACATGATGAGTTACCTGCAGACAAAACCAATGATTGGAGGTCAACTTTGATTCAAGTGACCCCCCCTCCTGCAAAAGCCTTATAAAAAGCATTGAGCTCCATCATGTCACGCAGACAGAAGCCTATGATTGTGCACAGCCTTCACTGACACTTTAAAGTTTTTCAGGGCTATGCTGACAATAACAGGAAAGTGCTCACCCTCCATCTGACCAGAAGCAGCTGTGTTATAAGTGCAAGAGTGAGTTTTGGGGATAATTTGGATTGTTCAGCCCTGCAGTGACTGTGGGGGATGGTTTCAGAGCATCATCAGGTCAGTGAACATGTTCATAATGACAATGTTTATAAGGTTCAGTGGACACATTTAGTCACATTTGTTAAGAGTAAATTTAGTGTGGGTCCATGTGGAGCTTACAGGACAGTCCTGTTTTTAGCTGTACACAAATCCCCCTTTTCCATTAGCCCTACTCGACTCTACCCAGCTCTACTCTACTCGCCATTTTGAGCGCGACACAACAATCTGTGGCTTTTTGTCACAAACCAAGTAAAAAAGGAAAGCAGAAGAAGGCTGCAGGTGGTAAGAAGAAATACCCCTTGAGAAGCACAGGAGAGTTTTAGAAGCTATACAACAGAATGAAGCCGAGGACGAGAGCAATCCAACTGCAAAGAAAAGACGTATGAGGGTAAGCTAATGGTAGCTACCGCTAGCATGCTTGGTCATTGCGCTCATGACTCATCGATGACGACATTGTCTGACCAATCAGTAGCCGGCAGTCAGTGACGTCATCTTTTAGTATCGACTCTGCTGGCTTGGAACCAGAGCAGAGTAGGTACTAAAACTAGCTTGTTTTAGGAGGTACCAGGCTAGTGGAAACACGCTGCTAATCGAGTAGAGCTGAGTAGAGTAGGGCCAAGGTGTGCTAGTGGACAAGGGTCTTTAGGGTGACCAGATATCAGTTCACTGGATGTAGGATGAAGACTGTGATTATGTGGGACACTGTCTGATACCAATGCATCGAGGTAGTCTAAAATAATTTAAAAAATATTAAACATTTCTATTCTGCTCATTAGCTTATATTATTACTAAACTTCTGCCACCTGGTTGATGACAGAAGTTTAGTCATAGAGTGGGAAGTCTCCTTTTGAGCATCACATTTTTTTTGAGTCTCCCACTCTCTGTGCATTTTTATTTTTGTATTCACCTCCGTGTGAAACGGAGAATTGGCTTGAGCAAACTTCACACAAAACTTTATGGGACTGTCCTTGGACTGGTTTCACCCAGAGGTAAATGGTTTCTTAGTGTTTGTTGAAGCTGCATTTCCTTTTTTTTACTGTTTTCCTCCCTTTCCTCCATGTTTTGTGCTGCACGTTGGTGCCGTTCGGACCTGATTTGTTTCTGGTCTTGTCTGTGTGCGCCCTTGAGCTGTGTCTGCATCCTAGTTTGATTGACATGATCAGATAGCCCGCCTCACCCCCTGGTGACAGCCCTCACTACTGCTACTCCACACACAGTCGTCTGATAGATGCCATATTATTTGATAAGCATTGCAAAACTGGAGTCTGACTATCAATAACAATTTGGGACACCGGTTCAATAGCAGGACGTGTGAAAAGTATTGAGAATGCATGACTGTCCCGCACAAACGTCCACTCCTAACCCTCCACATGTGAAGATCTGGAGACTATAAACAGGTCATTTGAAGACAACAGAAGTCTCTGTTGGACTCTGCAGTCACAGCTCTGAACCCAAATCCCCTCTCGGACAATGCGTGCCTTAACACCATAAGACGTTGAACATTTGAGCGGAGCAGCTCCAGCCTGTGTAGGAAAACTCCACATCTGCTCGGGCTGCACTGCAGCACAGTGATAGTGAAACAGAGGCAGCCACAGCCTGAGCTGAAGGCTTGGCACAACAGCCACAGCAAAGGCTTTAAATGTGTGAGCTATCAGCCGCCCACAGCACTTTATCACCCTGCCTGGTAACAGTTTCTGAAGAAGTTTCCTCAATGAAAGATCTGCTGTAAATCCAGTGGTGTAACCTCAACACTGCTCCCCTCAGACTCAGAACATGTGGACACTCACGGTGAAGCAGAGAGACTTGATTGTGACTAAACATCCTTAATCCAGCCTGCTAAGGACAAAAGCATGTTGTTAAGAGCAGCTTAGCACTCAGACCTGTCTTATCCTTTTCAGAGGTCAGATGTCATCGTTAACCAACAATGACCCCAATCACACATGGGACTGATCTTCAAGTAAACACATTCAGCTACTCTGCTGCAACAACACAAAAACACAGGCGTCCCTAATTCTTTGGCCTTGAACAGACCTTCCCATGGAAAACTACAGACAAGGTCCCTCCTCCTGAGAGAGGTTTATAATCTTATTGTTTTTGACTCAAACGTCTCCAGTTAGCTTTCTTCATTTCTTCTTTTTTCTATCTGACATCCTGACTTCATTGTCCTGAAGGAGTAACCAGGGGATAAACTTCAGAAACAGTTAAAACAGCCGCACTGAAAAGGAAATTTAGGACCACAAAGAACGACGTGAAAGCAAGATGTTGCTGTTAGAGGTGCTGGTTTGGTGTCAGTTATACATTTATTATATGATGGCCATGCCCTGCGGTTCAGTTCAGCATGAGGCCTATGTCCCCTCTCTCTTTCTTAGTCAATAAATCAATAAATGTCAAAAATGCCCAAAAGTATCTCAAAAAGAAGATGTTGTCAATTAATCAATAAAGGCCTGCTTGTTTTTTTTAACTGGTTTTTACGTGTTTTGAAGTTTTGTGTGGCTGGTCTCAATATGACTTCGGAAGAGACAGGAAAAGAAATAATAATAATTATAATAAATTAATGATAATTTCATAGTCCAACAGTTACAGGAGAAAAGTTACAGATTAAGGTGTATTCCTTTAACCCTTTAACTTCCAGCTCAACTGTTTGGAAGAGGTCAATAAATGCAGGAATATTTAATTTATTTAAAAAATAAAACTTTAAATAACAGCAGACAAAACAAAAGAACTAATGCTTTCTACGTGTAGGATTTAAGGAGCTAAAAGTTGTTATTATTACCGGCAATATTGTTTTAAAACTTATCTTAACAACTTACTAATATGATGATTTATATAAATATATATATATAATCTGTTTTCATCAAAAACATTTTTGTGTGTTTGTCAAACTCATCCTCTTTTTCAAGTTATTTTTTGCTATTTTACTTTCAAACATTTCCGTCTTTTCTAATTTATTTTGTCCCAAATTTTTGGGCATTTATATGTCATCACCTAATAAACTGCTAGCTTTTAAAACCTTTAAATCCTACACTGAGAAAATGTCAGGTTTTTGGCTTGTTTGTAGTTTTATGTGTTCCCTGAAGTGAATCAAACAAGGATTTGATTTATTCTGTTTTTTATTTTATTGATGAGCTCTGCCAAACAGGTGAGCTGGTCGTTAAAGCAGGGGTGGCCAAACTTATTACACTGTGGGCAGCATAAAGAGGAAAACTTGGAGCCACCTTCTGCTCTTCACTTTTCCTGCATGTAAATCTAAGTATAAGTTTATGAATAAGAGGTGGGTTATCACCTGTCAAGGGCTCTTGTAACTCCAGGCTATCACCTGATTCACACCTAATGAGGGCGAGAATGAGCTTCTGATCAGCAGAGATGGGAGACACCGACGGCTTATCTTATCTTGTCGAAACAAAACAAGAGTAAACTGCAAGGATGTTTGTGCTTGAAGATAAATGTTGCAAAATACCCTGTAAATAAGACCTTTTGACAAAGTTAATGTGGCAGACATGCGCATGATTGATGTTATTTGCTTCTGTAATTGAAATGTCTTTATTTATTCAAAATGGGGCTTTAAAGAAAAGAGGGGCTTCAATCCGAGAGTCACAATTGATAAAATCTGTTTTTTTACCACTAAGTTGTGAGTTAATATATGTTTATAATCCGTGTTGGGACTAATGGCATTACAAATAATGGTGTTACTAACAGCACTACTTTTCCCAGTCGGGTAATCTAATTAATTACTATTAAGAGAGTTATATAAAGTTACACCGTTGCCGACAGTGAAATGTGGGGCATTACTTTAAACCGATGTCCATCAGCTGTTATCAGACCTGCCTCACTCAGCCAGACACAGACAGGAGCTGCACCGCTAACAGAGAGACGAGAGAACTCTATGCCAGGTCTGCTTATTATTTGCTTTGTTTTATTCTAACTTGCATGTGTATATTGGGAGTTGTAGGTTGCAGTTTTTTTGAGCTTGTTCCAATAGAGCAGTTCTTCATTTGGACTTGTTGTGCCCACAAACCATCAATATAAACCCAATTCAGAAGTTATTCAAACTATTTTATCCCACCCAACAAAATAAAAAAAAAAACTACTGTAAAAATGATGTTTCCACCTAAAATAAATCCTTAGATTTAGTTAATTATTTAAAGCCAGAATTAAATTTATTTATAAAGTAGCTAGAGCTGTTTTCACCATGATAAAGCTGTAGAGGATTAAGATAAAACTTAGATTAAACCCTACCATGTCTGTTTGGTTACAAAAATCAAAGTTACACTGTTTAGCAATAACAGAGTTATAAATAACAGCAGCCCCTCCCTTCACTTCTGTATAAAGAAAAGGATGTTCCACCTCCAAACTAAAGGATGTTTAATAAGTAAATTAAGAGAATAAAAGAACAAATATGAATGAAATCGAAATGTAATGTGGATAAAAATTAAAACAGACTTCATGTAGGTTTCTCTCTTTAAAAATGCTTATTTCAATCACAAATCTGGCAACACAGCTAGCTGCAGCAGCGGTGAGTCTGTGGAGTTAAAACTGGAGTTTTCAGGATGGAAGTAAAAGAAGTAAAAGTCAAGAACACACATGTGAAGTGTCCATTATGTCCTAAAGCAAAGTGTTTGTCTGTTGTTAGTAAATCTAAAATCTAGAGACCAAAAACAGCGAGAACTCCGCTGATGATGTCAGAGCTGCTGCAGCAGGTAACAACAAGGAAGGACACAGAGACAGAGACACACAGTTCAAGAGGAAAGAGTTTTCAGAAAAGTAACACATCAGTTACTTTACCTGGTAACTAATTACAGTTATGAAGGAGTAACTTTTTTGAGAGAGTAACTAGAACTAATCACTTTTTTAAAGTAATTTTCCAACACAGTTTATAACAGCTGAACTTGACAGCCTGTTTTTGCTCACATCTTTAAGCCCCCTTCCTTTCCTCTCCTAATCACTTGAGGGCCTACACACTTGTTTGCTCTTCCCTCTCTGCAAACAAACAAACAAACACATGAACAGCAGCACCTACACACACATACTTGACTGTACACAGAAGAAAACACTGAGCTGTAAAGGGCCCAGATTCGTCCATTTTGACCTGTAAGAAGGTCGTGCTGCTTAAATTCAGAGCTCAAACAAGCCCCTCCATTAATCCTCCTCTTAATCTATTTTAAGTCTGTAAAAAACACTCAGATCAAACTGAGTCACTTGTATTGCTTGTTCTTGGATCACACATAAAGCATGTGCGGATTAGATGATCCAATAAGTAAGCTGTAAATTTACCTTAAACAAATTGTAAGCTGGTGTTAAATGTGCTTCCTTCTCCTCGGCACCCCCACGTTCAGACATCCTGTTCTTTAGATTTATATGCTGTGGATCACAGTGGGTTTTTCTCCACACTCCTCGTGTATTAATGTCACAGGGAGCCAAAGATCTTCACTTGTTTCCTCACAAAGACCTCAGAGGGGTGCAGCTCGTCCAAACAGCTCGAGAGGTTAAAAGGATTATTCTGTGGGTTTGGGGGGAGATGTCTGCAGCCCCTCCATCATGCTATAGTCACATAACATTCACGCAGCTCAAAGTGCATCGTATTTAGGTCAGATGGTAAAAATGCATACATTAACACAGAGGATCTCCCAAAGGAACGATCACAAGAGGAAAATCGAAACATGAGGAAAGACAGATGAATAAATGCAGACTGAAACATAAATGTGACCAAGTATATTTTCAATCATTAGTAATTTAAAAACATTCTCGGTTCAGCAAAAGAGTAAATAAAACTAATAACCTGTATAAATGTTCAAAAGGGCCTTTTTATGTCACTGCTGTTTCCTGTGAGTTAACCTGAATATGACTGCTTTGACATTTCCAAGCAAGTTATAAATCATGTTCAATTATGTTTCAATGTTATATCTTTATGGAGCTGTGCGTCTTTTCACTACATTGGTGAGAGAGTAAGAAGTAAAATTAAAGATTCACAAACAGGTCCTTGACAAACATTATTAAGAGCAAATAAAAGAAAAAGAAGAATCTGAAGGTTGTGTATTGTTGATGTTCAATTGAGCTATTTAGTCGTGAATTACACCAAAATTTAAAATAAAAAGGCATAAATACCCAACTTGCCCTTCATTGGCTCTTTTGTATTTATGATACAGTATCTCAATATAGTAAAAATATGCAAAGAAATTATTTTTAATGAAACTAAAGACAAGGGTTTGGGAATTTACCACCTGGTATTTGGACATCGTGCTGTAAGCTAAAGGGTATAACATTGATTACAAATAACTGTCTACTGTAGTGAACACCATGCATAACTGACATTCATAAACATTAGGCAGTTGTGTATAAATTACTCCTTAGTTTAATACTAAGTAATACCCCTACATAAATTACTGGGGCCAGTTGTCTTTAAACATAAAAATAGAATACATTACAATTCTATAACAGTACAAAGAAAACACAAGACAGAATAAATTTATCCATAAAACTAGAAAAGTATTCAGAGCACAGACCTCCGCCAGCGCCACAGTCCTCACCCATATTGTGATATTTACCATAAATATTAGTCCAACCTTTATTTTATCTAAATATTTAGATTCATTGACCATGAAAACAAACAAATTGGATTCATAATGATATCTATCTTAGTTCAGAAACATAAAAATGGACCACTCCTTTGTCACTCCCAAGGCACACCAGGAAGAAACAACAAACACAACTTTTTTTTTAAGTTGAAACAACGATATTTTTTTAATAATTCTTTGCTTCTTTTTTTTTTTTTTTTACAAACTAAATCAAAATTACCTCGGGGAAAATAAGCTAAAACTAAAACAACAAAAAAACACTCAATCAAAAATCTTACCTAACCACTAAAGAAAACGAAAACAAAGATACAAACCTAAAGTGTCTCCCTAACAGAAAAACAGGAGAAAACAAAACCAAAGTTCTACTCTCCCCTACATTACCTGACTGCTCACTTAAAGGAATATTACACCCAAAGAATGATATACCTTAATTTTTTTCTCACTCTCACCCACTCTTGCTGCAAACAACACTTACTTTTGAAGAGTCACCTTTTTTGAATCGGCACTGCGGAAGAATGCTATAGCACTGGAGGTCCGAAGGATTTACGCTGTTCGCTGTAACTAAACGTCCATCTCCGCCAACACTTGGATTACAGGATTCCAGCAGAGCCCAAAAAAAGGTCCATAAAAGTGCTCACAGACTAAGCAGATGCCTATTTTCCTTCATACTGCTGTAGTGTCTGTAATATTCTTAAATAATTCTCACAAAAAATTCGAAACAGGGTACATATTTAGAACTAACAGTGCTATAATGCCCAAGTGCAAATCTCACTGCACTCGTGGCGACGAACCAATCAGGCAAACTACGTGGTGCAGGAGGCCATCTCTAAAAATCACATTAGTGCAGGGGAGGCGTGGGCGTGCGGAAACTTTCGAAGGGAAATAGAAGGCGCGTTCATGGAACCAAAAACATTCTGCTTCAACAATCGGCCTTAGAAAACTGTGGCGTTGGTAGTGAGGAAGGAGGAGGGTCGGCATCTCTTCCTCGGCTGTCACGTTTAAAACACCAGCCATCAACGCTCAGCCAATCGAATGCGCCACTGCAGGCGTCTCCTCCACTCCACGGCGGGTGCGTCTTTCTCCTACCATCCAATCAGGTCGTCCACCTGCAGCTAGCATGAGCAGGAGCACAGAGGGAGGGAGGAGGAAAAGAAAGGCATAATAAACAACAAATAAATCAATAAATGACACACAGTCATAACACGTCCTGAAAATTTCATTGAAATCTGTCCATAGATTTTTGAGTTATGTTGCTAACAGCGAAACAAACAAACAAACAAACTAATAAACAAACAGACGCAAACATAAAACACAAGAGGAAATAAAAACTGTTGAAAACCAACAAGGCCACATAAATTGCCTGTACAAGACGGAGCTGTTATCTGGAACCAGCTGATCCCAGTCCATCCACCACTGTCCCATCAGGGCCTGTGCAGGCCTATCCCAGCCAATCACAGGGCCACATAGAGAGGCAGATCATTCATGCACTCACTCACTCCCAAGGGAAATTGGGAGTCACCACTTAACCTTAAATCTTACTTTGGTCTGTGGGAGGAAGCAGGAGTGTCCACTTTAAATTAATGCTCTTAAAAATGGAGGAAAATATTTCTTTGTCATCATTATTTTTCAAGAATGGTTTAAATTGGTTTGTCAGGATGGACCTGAGTCACAGTCAATCAAAGTAATAAAGTGGCATGTAGGTGAAGTTTTGTCATTTCACATGGCTGTATGGAGTCAGATTTAGGGGCCACTCTGTGAACTGGAATTTGTGTCTCGGGATAAAGAGTTCTGATGAAGTCTCCTAAAAACACAAAGAAAACTGCCAACCTCAAAATCCTCCATTCCAGCCTCAGTCCAGTTCATTATCATTATAATGTAGATATTAGTATGGTCTCTCTATCCATGGTTGATACATCTATAGTGACTATTTCTATCACTACATATACATGAGGTCCCTCTGAAAATGGGATGTCACGTCTCAAGAGGCCTTTAACACATTTGGCAGGGATGAGTTCATCACTACCATAAATTCTTATTTTCAGTAAGAATATCTAAGATTATACTTCTATAAAATGATCACCACAACCATTCAGACATGAGGACCCTCCTGAAAATGAGGCTAACCTCTAATAAATCAGACGGCAGGTCTATGGTTCATGGATCTGTCTCTAACTTTAGTTCTTATTCTAGTCCACTTGTCTCCTCTTACCTCCCTTCCTTCACCCTCACACCAACACAGCATGGTGTGGATTTGCTGTTCATCATGAGACTGGGATCCACATTCAAGATTTCCTGCTGCTTAACAGAAGGTTTTTTCTTGAGCCATGATGGAGGGATCCATGATTGGCTATATGGATTCATGTTGGTGTTGGATGTATATATTTGTATTTATATGTATATGTTTATTTTTATATGTATATATGTTTCTATGCATATATGTGTATCCATAAAATGAAGAGCTTTATGCTCTATTGTGAAAGTGTCTTGAGATAACACTTGTTATGATTTGGCGCTATACATATAAAGATTGATTGCTGGATTGATTGAGTAATCTGAAGAAATAAGACGTATTGGCAAGTTAAATATTTACTAACATGCATGTGGAAGAACAACGTCACAGCAGCTCCTCCTCCTGGTCTGCAGCCCGGCCACACTGCTGCAGGAGCAGGTCACTCTGACACCAAGAGCACGCCAGAGATGATCCCACAAGTGTTCATCCTCCCCCAAATTCTGGAGGTAGTCTTTGATTAACTACTCTGTGGTGTTGGTTTGATGGCAGAGTTTGGTCTGACTGTGGAGATGTGAAGATCTCTCTGACGAGGAGACCAACACACTGCTTCTACCAAATGTGTCTCCATTTAAAAAGGAAATGAACGAGCAAACTGATGGTATGAGAAATATTACCATGAAGCATCATTACAGCAGATAAATAACCTACCAAATCTCTGACTGTGTTTAGCTCACAAAGAGAGACTAACTGTGGCCTGATGAATGAAAGGCTAACAGGGACAGGGTCAAAGGTCAGTGTGTGTGAGTGTGTGTGGGGGGGCATCTGTATGTTGTTCTGCAGCTCTGAGTCTGGATCATAAGGGAGCTGATGTCTCCATAATCACTTAATCTGATTGAGCAGAGCGTCGTATTCACAGGCTCAATAATTGATAGACCATCTGCTGTGGTATCAATCCACACATGAGGAATTAGGTTAAAGCAACGCCAGGCAATTACACTTAACCTCTGCAGACTCAGTCTGAAGACTTACAGTCAACACTTTCAGCACAGTCACAGCAGGCTGCATGTGCATGTAGCCTAGTTTCTTTTTTAGAAGGGGGGGGGGGGGGGCTGCCAGGGAAAAAGGATTCATGTGGAAATACTCGCCCAGTAAAACAGTGAAACACGTGACCACATGGACTACATCAGCAGAGAACAGACTAAACTCATGTGGGCTCATTCTTCCAGAAAACTCTCTGACAGGCTGTGGTTCAGTTTTCAGGCTGCACGGTGGATCAGCGGTCAGGACTGTTGATGTTCTCGTTCCTGTTGATAGGGTCTCTGTGCAGTCTGCATGTACCTCAGATTGTCCCTGCTAGTTGTTGGGTCTTTAGAAATCGTCCATTGAGAGTGTTTGGTTATTTGCCTGTACATTCCAGCCCAGTGATTGGCTAGAGATATACTTAGGAATACCCTACCTCTGGGCTCCAGCTCAATGTCAGACATGAGCAGAGATGGAGAGTTGAGTTAAAGACTCCTACTCGAGTTGCACTCGAGTCGCGGACTCCAGACTCAACTCAGACTCGACCCTGAAAGACTCGGGAATTGACTCGATTCAAGATCAAAGACTCATGGGCAATCTTTATTTTATGGAGGTTTTTTGAGTGTAACAGGAGCATTTGTTCCACTCCCTCCCTTGCCTCGCCTCACGTCCCTCCCTCTTCCAAACCATATAGATTCATTGTCGTTAAGAAAGCACCAGACAGGAAGTCACCGTGTGGAGTATCTGGAAGTTTCAAAATAAAACACAATGCGCAGACTCTTGCACGCAAAACTGGAGGCACGGGCATCAGGTCAGCAGTCGGTCAGAGGGTCCCAGAGGCAACACGACACCATAGACGAAGAAAAGTGAATCGTAGAGGTACAGAATATAACACTGTGAAGTTGAATAAATCATGAGGCTGTGTGTTTGGGACCAGCAAAGAGACATTAGAGAAGCGAAGTGAGGTGTAGTTCATTTATTGTCTCAGTCTATAACATGTTTTATGAGCGTGTGACATTGCTATTCTCATGAGAGCCTGTTGCTCTCCGGGATCAGCCCTCCTCCTACAGAGCTGCGGTGCTGCGGTGCTGCTCAGCGCACTGCTTTCAGTGGGGTTTGTCTGTCGGAGCAAGACCGCGGCGCTCCACGCTCTGTGCTGCGCGGCGCTTCCGTGTGCAGTGGAATTTGGCCCTCCGTCCCACCCACATATCAGTCATCAGTCAGTCATCATCGGTCATCATGGCAAACACAAAGTGCTGGACCTGGACTCCAAAGAGGATTCCTGTAGCCCCATTTCCAGGGAAGATTTCAGGTCTATCCGTCAGAATTCTCTTTAAGTTTTATATAAAATAGCAAATATATCACAGCTTTTATTTTCTTTAAATTATTTATTGCCATCTTTCATATTTTTTGCACTGTTGTCTGCTCCACATATAACCATAAATATGAGCAGAAGTGTCATTCAATTATTAACTTTCATTCATTGACTCCTTAAACTGTGCTGGTCAAGGACGAGAGAAGGCTTCTGATAAGAACGGGGAAACTGGAGTCAGTGTTTGGGTTCTGTTCAAGGTTAGAAGTGAATTTTGATAAAAGACAAATGTAATGCCATGAAAAGATCCAGAACAAAGTGTAAGAAAAACATCTGCTTGAAGTAAGGGGAAGAAATGATTAAATTAAGAGATTTAAGACGAGCTGAGAGCTGGATCCTTTGGGCTAAGACATGAAGTGTGTTAATCCAGCCCATGTTCACAGAGACAGGACATGAATGAGTGACACTTCTGTGATCATCCAGTGAAAACAAACAGATGTTCGGTGGACCATTTAGGCAGAAATAATATTTGAGATGTTACATACCACATCTCAGACTCACTGCCTTAGAAAACAAAAGAAAAACAGCAGGAAGTATCACTGCAGGATTTATGAAGCGTGTTTTTAGCTGTTTGCTTCTCTGCTGAAGTTAATCAGCTGGAAAACAGCCAGCTGTGGTGCAGTTTTTTTATTTTAAAGTATTTTAACTGTATTTAGGGCGTCACATACCAATACGGCCACTCCCAAAAGCATTCACCAAAACAAATTCTATATTCATATTTTCTAGACGTAGTAGTTCTACCTACTCTGATTTAGATTCGAAATATATCCTGGAATTTAACCTTTTATCTGCTCATTTCATGACATGTCACTGTTGTTTAGGGAAAAACACTAACACTTTGGGTGTGTGTGTATGTGTGTGTACTCTAGCACACACACAGTGTTGTTTTCTATAAAAGTAAATATTGGGGGACTGGGTCTTTTTTTTTTACAGTCTTGAAAAACATAGATTTTGATACATGATTAATTTATGCGCAGTAACAGATTAAAAATGTTCAGGGCTTAACACATTTGAAATAGAGGACAAAAATGTTAACATTCAAAAACTACTATAAAGATTTAACATGATGATAGCTTTTATTACAGAGACGACTACAGCCACACGTTGGTAATATTCCCACTAACTTCATCAACCTTAACTTTGTTTATCTTCGCTGTTTCGCTTTGTAAATTTGACTCATTTCTCTTGGGCAACATAAAAACTATTTCTTGGGGTTAATCATTTGTTTTGTCCTGATCACACCCATAAAATTCACTTTTTCAGAATTCAAACGTATTGGTTATCAGACGGATGACATGATAAATTACTTAATGAAACTGTTTGGCCTGCAGGATCAGAAGAAGTGTGAAACTTTCAGAGGATTAATAATCTGGGATTATTTTAGACTTAGTTACACTGATCTGTAATCAGGAAAGAGGGAATGTGTTAGGAGGAAGGAAAAGTGGGAATGAGAAAATGAAAGCTGCTATCTAAACTTTGTGGTTGTGTGTGTTTGGGTTTCTCTGCATCATTGTGACCCTGCTGTCTGTCTCTGCTCCTCTGTCCTCCTGATGTCCAAGGTCACATGTCTGTGTTTCTCCTGATCACTGATGCTGATGTATAACAGCATCAAGGTTGTGACTTCTGTCCCCACCATCTCTGTGTCACTCTCCTTCTCAATCATCCTTCGCCTCCAGCTCAACCAGTGCTTGTCAACAGTTAGTCACACACATGCGTGCACACACAGAGACCCACACACACACCTCCATGTGCACGCTGGCCGACACACGTGCACGAGCTCAGGGCTTCATAATGAGATGCGCACACATGTTCTTGAGCATTCACAGAAGCGGACACATTTGAACATTTGTGATAATGCCCTCACTTTGGCTCACAGTGCAGGGTCACAGATTGCAGCTTTCTTACATCAGTGTGAATATTAATGTGAGCGGACAGATAAGCAGCCACAGCAATCCCTTTAAGGACACTCTCCTCTCTGGCTGCCTGGTGTGGTTAATTTATGCCAATCTTAATGCCTGATTTATGCTAATTTTGTTTTTGAATTAAACCAGCGTGTGTCAGGTGGATTAATGCTCCACACATTTTGGCTTTTATTTATCATAAATTTTATTCATTCTATTTACTCACTATGAAATACACCTTTATTTTAGTTTCTATTTAAAGTCCAGGTTTTAATGCTTTATGTGGTATACAGACCTGACCAAAATCTTAAGACCAGTTGAAAAATTGGACCTTAATGAGGTTTTAAATAGAGCTACAATATGCAAAAGCAAGAAGGGGGAGTGTGACAAAAAACACTTTAAAAAGGCATTTATTGCTCCAAGTGGTGAAGATGGCTTCATGAAGGGCATCAACTGTCTGGAAGTGACGGCCATTTTTATAAACTTCCCTTGACCTCCATCCCCAAATGTTCTCTATGGGATTTGAATAATAGCAGCTCGCAGCTTTTCAAAAGAGTGATGTGTTATGGCTCTTTTCCATCAGCCCTACTCTACTCTACTCGACTCTACCCGGCTCTACTCTACTCACCTTGTGCTGCTTTTCCATTAGCCCCAGTCGCCTGCCCGACGTGGTGCAGTGTAGCTGTAAACAGCTGAGTGGCACTGCGGTGACGTCATTTTGAGCATGACACAACAATCTGTGGCTTTTTGTCACAAACCGAGTAAA
Source organism: Scarus forsteni (assembly GCA_036419115.1). Taxonomy (NCBI): domain Eukaryota; kingdom Metazoa; phylum Chordata; class Actinopteri; order Labriformes; family Labridae; genus Scarus; species Scarus forsteni. The sequence goes on from JAZDUH010000023.1 coordinate 2,560,591, forward strand.
AAAGGAAAGCAGAAGAAGGCTGCAGGTGGTAAGAAGAAATACCCCTTGAGAAGCACAGGAGAGTTTTGGAAGCTATACAACAGAATGAAGCCGAGGACGAGAGCAATCCAGCTGCAAAGAAAAGACGTATGAGGGTAAGCTAATGGTAGCTACCGCTAGCATGCTAGGTCGTCGCGCTCATGACTCATCTCAGCTAGCTAAAACTAGCTTGTTTTAGGAGGTACCAGGCTAGTGGAAACACTCTGCTAATCGAGTAGAGCCGAGTAGAGTAGGGTCAAGGGGTGCCAGTGGAAAAGGGCCATTATTCTCCCTGAAGAAGTCTTTGGTCAAGCGAGCATTGTGAACTGCAGCGTTGTCTTTGAAAAACCCAGCTGTTACCATCCCCAAATGTTCTATATGGGATTTAAATCAGGGGAACTTGCTTTTGCATATTGTAGCTCTATTTAAAACCTCATTAAGGTCCAAATGTGCAAAATGTATATTCTAGCAATTTTTCAACTGGTCTGAAGATTTTGATCAGGAGTGTGTTTACAAGCAGCTGTTCTTAGCTGGTCTGGTTTCAGAATCATTTTCAATTCCTCTGGGTAAAGTCGGCACACGCATTTCAGAAAATGTTTAATCATTCAAATGCAATCAAACTCTAGACCACCAACACAACAGAAAGTAACACCATCACCGACGTGGGCCATATTTTACCCTATATAAATACTTTTCATCAAAATAAAATTAAGTCAACGATATGTGGCAAATTGCCCTTATCTCCTTTTTTGTTGTTTTATTTTTTCCCCTATTTCTCTACCCCCTTGCTGTGTAGAATTGTGTAAACCAACTCTATATGCTTGTTATGCATTCTCTGTTCACATATATATTTGTCTGTATACACTGACTGGTGAATTAAAAAACCCAGGGGTGCTGGTTTGGCGGAGTGGTTAGTGACCAGGCATGTCCCATATACGTACCTGCAACGGCTCAGGTTGAAATCCAGCTCTGACCAGTTTGCAGAGTGTCTTTCCCTCCTCTCTCACCCCCTTTCCAAGCATATCCACTGTCTCTCTCCTATCAATAAATGCACAAAATGTCCCCCAATAAAAGTTAAAAAAAATACATGGCAAATTGAAGTACTGTTCTTTTAAATTCAACTAAACTACATATTACAAAATGAAAATGACCCAATTAAAGGGCTGTTAAATTAGTGAAAAATAAGTTAATCTTAAAAATAAATGAATCAATAAGTAGTGGAGCTGGGACCTTGTTTCTTGGTCCATCTATTCCTAGAAAGGCACAGCCTCCCTGCATCACAGTGACTGTGGGAGAAATCGAGCAGAATCTAAATAAAGACTTCATGCAGGTCTCAGAAGTCCTCAAACCGTGAGGGACCTGCTGCCTGCCTCAGTGCAGCAGCAGGGACGTGGCACAAACAGCAGACCAGGGCCTGTATTCACAAAGCGTTTTATCTTCCCACTAGCAGGACTCCTAAATGACACTAAAAGTTCCTAGTTCCTTATCTTCCAAATAAAGTCAGTGTTCCACTTTAGAGCAGAACCACTGCTGACTGTGAGAAACGTTGGTTCTCTTTACAGTCTCAGAGATTTCAGAATTCAAAAGACAAACCACGTCAACAGGTCAGACCAACTATAGTCAAACTAAACCTAACAATCTATTTAGTGTGTTCATTAGGGGTGTAACGAAATGGTCAACTCACAAAACGATACGAAATACGAAACAGGGCTCACGATACAAAATAAAGATTATAGAAAATCCCCAACAGTAGGAAGTTGTGCAAAAATCTAATTTTCTTTATTTTCTTCCTAATGCAGACATACAAAACATTTTGCTGCATCAGTACAAAATAAATACTCCTTGAAAAAAACAAAATTATAGTTTTTCCCCTTATTTAGACTACAGTGCAAATACAAACATAAAATCTCAATAAAAAGTGCTTTGTTGTTGTAACAATCAGGATAAGTACATTCTTGAATGAAAAGGAAAACAAATAGCAGTCCTCAGAGCTGCAGTTTAGACCTATAAATGTCTGAACTGTGAACTATAATATTTAGCCTATAACAGTGCATATACTTCTGATCTTCAAGTATGATCAAATTCTACTAATTCCTCGACCTCGTCTTCCTCCATATTGAAGCAAATGTTTTGCTACCAGTCTCAGTGGTGCGTGGCGCCCCTTTGCGTTTTTTATTTTTTGCTTTTATTTCGTAGGTCTTTGAATTTTATTTCGTCACTTTTTATTTTGCGGAATTTCATGGCACAAAATTTCGTGACACCCCTAGTGTTCAGTAATTAACAGAAATGTTACACATACATTAACCTTGATAAATGTGTCAGCACAAACTTTATTAACATGAACTTTTATATTTGTGTTTCATTTATTAGGAGGAGGCTCTGCACCAAGACACTGGGCTGTTTCTATTTGTAGGTGAAGTGATTCTATCTTTGACTAATTCTATCACCATCATTCTACCCTCCTGATGGAGGCCAGACCTTTTCAGAAGCTCATTGTTATTGTATCTTTCCTAAATGTTCTCTGATCATGAGGTGGACTGGCAGCAGCAGCCATGCTGAGATTCTTTCTGACTTAGGAGTCCTCTTCACTCCCTCTAACTCCTCTCAGGTTTAGGAGCTTGGCTTAGCTCTAAAATGCTTTGTGAAACACTTTAAGGAGAGATATTTAGGAGTCCTAAATTAAGGACTGACACGCCCATTATTTTTCCTAACTCGCTGATTTAGGAGAAACTTTAGCCTGAAGGTGTTTGTGAATATGGGCCAAGGACTCTGTTCTTCTCATGGCTTGACGAGCGCTGGTGCAACAGCTTCAGATTAACACTAAACCTGTGAGACAGTGGAGGGCAGGGCATTTATTTTGTTTTTTGACTTCTTAACTTTTCAAATGCTAAATCATGACTTTATTGACAGTCTTAAGGATGTATGGATGAGCAGCATGGTGGTGCAGCGGGTGAGATTGTGAGAAGGTTGTTGGTCTGACTCTCAGACTTGCATGATTTCCCCATGCCTGAGTTTGGTTTCCTTCCACAGATCACAGACATGCTTGTTCGGTGAATTAGTGACCTTGAGTTGCCCCTGTGTGTGAGTGTGAGTGTGAGTGTGAATGGTCCTCCTCCCGCCCAGTGTCAGGCTGCAGCCCCCTGCGACTCCAACAGGGAAAAGTCGAGAAAGAAAAGGAACAAAGAATGTTTGGATTTTGACCTCAGCTCTGTAATAAATCAGACCGTTCTCTAATGATTAACAGATAGAGTCATATAAATATGAATTTAAATTCACTTTATTAGTTTTTCCTGAAAGGGCAATCACTGTGCCGCAGATCATCACAGACACTCACAGTGAGACTGAATAACTCACAATACAATAGGAATATAAAACTAGAGAGTTTGCATTTCCATGCAGGAAATGCGTTGAAATGCTGAGTGTGACTGCTGAAACTGTGAAATGAAATTGCTAAAAGTAATGCAAAGAAAGTTGAAAATGTGACATGAATAGTTGTAAGCAGTAAATCGGGGCTGCAAATGTGTGAAATGTGCAATAAAAATGTTTGCAAAAAATTATAGATACTGGAGCTCAGGTCCGCAGGTCACGTGACCACGCTCTAACTTCAAAGAAATGTGCAAAAGTTGATGCAGCTTCGACAGTCATATCTCAGAAACTGTAGCAGGTAGTGAAAAGTGCACTAAAAACTGTTTGCAGTTGTGAAAGAAAGCAGAAAATGAATGACTGTTTTGTAACGTGGTTAAATGTGTTGATATTTGTAGATGTACCTAATAAAGTGGCCAGTCAGTGTAATACGTCCAAAGTAAGGTTGAGAGTGTAAAGACAAGCATGATTACGCTATTGTAATGAAGAATCTGTACTAGATGGAAAGAAAAGTATGTCTGCCACAGACTGGATTTGAACCTGGGTCTTTCGCTCCACAGTCTGCTGCTCTAATCTTTCAACCACAGGGCTAAATTGCTAAACTTTGGAAAGCATGGTATTTCACCTGCTTGTCTCATAGAGCACTCTAATGACGCTCGGTACTTCCAGGTAAATGAACGCTCGCTGTGTCTAAACCGGAATAGATATCAGGAAAAGGATTTCACCATGAGCATTGCAAGGACCTGCTAAAACGTGTAATATAATTCTCATATCTGTATTGTTCAAAATGTGAACACAGTGACGAGTTAAAAACGCGCTTCAAACTGCAGCACTCGGCTTCGGTCTGAAGTCACGTGACACGCTGAACACAGAAAGATTTCCTCAAAAGTTGGTGTTGCTTAAAAAATCATATTTAAAAAACTGTAAAAGCCAGCAAAAAAGCTGAAGGTATGTAAAAATAGCTGAGAAGTCAGTGCAGCTTTTAAAGCATGAATGAAGTCTGTAGGTGGAAGCATGCCCAATCTGTGGAGCTTCAAAGTTGCAGAAATGTCCCATTGATTTCAATGTAAAAATACATGCAGAAATTATTTTTTACTGTAAAAAGTATAACTGTTAAAACCTGTGAAAAATACAAGCGCACTTCTCCTGAACATGCTGCATATGTCAATTTTTTTTCTGTGAAAATCTGTGCAAATTTGAAACCTGTGAAAGGTGTCAAAATCTTGAGGAATAAGAAGAAGAAGAAGAAGAAGAAGAAGAAGAATTAATTTTAGGAAGAACAATATGTTGAAATGCTGACTCAGCATTTCAACATAAATATATATACACATCATACTGTATCAATACAGCAAAGACAGTCAGGTCCTGTCCTATGCAATTGCAGCAGCTCGAGCATCTGCAAGCATCATTTAACTTTTAACTATCAGCTCAACTGTTTCAATCAATCAATCAATCAATCAAACTGTATCTATAAAGTGCTTTTCATACAATGAAAGTAACTCAAAGTGCTTTTCACTCTCATACACACAGAGACTAAAATAGTGGCAAGAAACTAAGAACAAGAACGAAAGGCTGAGAACAGACAAACCAGGTGAGAAAATGTCTTCAGAGGAGCCGTCTGCACCAGGAGCTGAGCGTCAACCACAGCCACAGGACACAGGAACCCAGAGGAGAGACGATGGACCTCAAAACTCCTCCAGGAACCTATGAGACAGAGCCCTGCAGTCACAGCCGACCACAGCTCCTGGAGCAGAGGGCTCCCACAGAGGAAACACTGGAGATCCTAATGATAAAAACTAAGACATCAATAAAATCTAAGAACCAGACCATAAAATAGTACAGCTAAAACATTAAGATAAGAAATGAGTGAAATCCATAAACAAAAATAATGTGAAAGCCTAATATAAACAAAAAAAATAAATAAATGTTTGGCAGAGGTCATCATTAAATTCAGAGATATCTATGCTTTGTTTAGTTCCAGTAACACTTCAGGGAACAAAGAAAACCAAAAACAAACCAAGAAAACAGACTACAGTCTGTTCTTGGTGTAGATTGATTGATTATGTGATAAACTTAAAAATGCACAAATCTTTCAAACAAAATCAATTAGAAAAGACAGAAATGTCTGTAAAAATGCAAAAATAACTTAAAATAGATGATATTGAGTTTGAAAAACACCTTAAATGTTTTTGATGAATAACAGACTTTATGTGTACATATACATCATCATAAATGCTAAATGGTTAAGGTATTTAATATAATAATGATCACAATAATGACGGTAGCTCTCAGCTCTTTAAACCTTTTAATCACACAAACAAAATATCAGTTCTTTTGGTTTGTTTGCAGTTTTTTTCTGTATCATAAAACATCAAAAGAAAGGAATAATGACGTTATGTTTATTTAACACATTTAATATTCCTGAATTTAATGACCTCTGCCAAACAGTTGAGCTGGGAGTTCAAGGGTTATCGTAATAATAATAACTGTTCATATAGCAGCATTACAGCTTAAATACCACGTACCTCCTGATAGTTAACGCCATAACACAGAGAAGCAGACAGAGAAGGGTAAAGTGCACTGACATGATCATGCTCAGTATGCTCAACAGTATCCTTAAAGAGGCTTCGTTCATTCATAATAAATCCTCTGTGAAACACCTTTGTATCAATCAAACAACTGTGAGGGACGACCTCAACTAACATGATAAAAAAAAACCTCTTGAATATATACCGCATTATCAGGGACAAAGCAGTAAAAGCTCAAAACAGGATCAATTTAAAGAAAAGTGGGTGTTTATTTTACCCAAAGAAAGTTGTTCAAAATTACGAACCAGAATATTAATATAACACTAAATAAACTAAACAGACAGTGAGTGTCCACTTAAAAAACAGACCTGACAAAAAAGAGCACATTTATAGGAGTTTGGCCAAACCACAGGAAACAAAGGGGGTGAACAAAATGGCCGCCACATTAAACTAAACACAAATCAAACTAACTAAACCCAAATCCCCCCATGATGTCTGCAGACTTGGTCCATCCCAGCGAGCTGCTCCAGTATAAATGTCCTCCCAGCCCTTGGCCACGCCTTCTGCCTCTGAACCAGGAAGCTCCCCTCCCCCAACATCCAGGTAAGTCAAAGAAAAGAGACCAGAATTAACAGACAAATTGATTTAAGTATTACAATGAATAAACTGTGCGCACTAAATTTAAACAGTGTAAGATATAAAGCAGAGGTGTCCAAACTGTGGCCCCGCTACCCATTTTGAATCGGCCCCCGAAACAGTTGGGGAATCAGGACATTTTGATTAGAGCAGCAAATACCATCAGTCAGGCACATTTTCTGCTGTGTTTAGTTTGCCACAAGGTCTCATTTACAAAGTATATTTCACTATTCATGTGTAAGCTCCAACATTCTTGCAGTTTACTCTTGTTTTGTGTCTGAAAGTAAAGATAAGATGTCAGTGTCTTCCATCTCTGCTGCTCAAGGTGTGAATCTAGTAATAGCCCGGGCTTACAAAGGCCCCTTGACAGGCGATAACCCACCCATAAACCTTAAAACTTTAACTTCAATACACTGAAAGTGAGGCGCAGAAAGTGGCTCAGTTGTCCATGCATTCCTCTTTATGCGGCCCTCGATGTAATAAGGTTGGACACCTCTGGCATAAAGCAAATAATAAACAAAGACTGAATCAAAGTAATGTGTAGATGTGTTCTCTTAACTTTAAAGTCTGTGTTAAACCAATGAGGTGAAGGTGAATATTACCCATGTGTGGCTGTGGACATCACACTTATGTTTAACTGTAGTTTTCTGACAGTTCATGGTTCCTAACTGAATATAATCTTTGGCACACATCAAACTAAGTAAATACATTTACAGGTTTTGCTACTTGAAACAGCTAAAGTCTAAAGTCTGGTCAAAGTTTGGATTTTAAAGGATGTTGAAGGGAAACTGATTGACGACAGTCTCCCTGTCTAAAACACCAAGCTGCAGTGAAAGACAAAAATGATTAAAACTGCTGTAACTCCTTGAGTAAACAAGCAGAGAGAGAGAGAGAGGATTCAGAGAGCCATACCTGAGTGAATTATAGGAGGTTTATCAATATTTTCTGTGTAAATAATGTATAAAGGTTGGAAATAACAACATTAGGATCATTCTGGAGTGAGTTCTTTCCGTTCTTTCTCCGTTTATTCGCCGTATTTCATCGCAACAGATCATCTTTTTCCTTCATAGTTTGTGTTTTATTGACTTAATCAATCATAATTTGTAAATATTAAAGAAGGAGATGTGGAGGAGATCTGCCATGGAAAGGGGAGACCAGAGGAGAGTCGTGAAGGGGGCTAACTGCTTCAGGGACTATCGTAAATAAAACAATAAATAAATTAAAATAAAAAACTCCTGGACATGGTCTAATATAACGAGCTGTAACATGGACACTAATGCTGCAGGCAAACTAAAATGTCTGAGTGTTTGTAAAGTTTATTTTTGGCCGTCTAAAAACTTTAAACATGGTCATTTACAATTGTGAATTGAGAATCCTGTTTGAGTACAATTCATTTTTTCTTGTAACTGCACACAGTTTAAGCATTTATAACATAATAATGACAAAAACTTGCCAGAATTTACTTTTATTCCTCAATAAAAATTTTTTACACAAATTTACTTATAGTACATCCTATAAGTGTCCTACAAATCCTCTCTCTCTCTCTCAGCTCATTTACTCGAGCAGTGCAGTTTTAATCATGCACATTTTTGTCTTTCGTCGTATTTTGTTGTTTTAGACAGGATGACTGTCGTCAATTAATTTCCCTCAACATCCTTTAAAATGACAGAGTTATTGACAAAAAAGACAAAAGAATTCATAAAATTATAATATTAAAGGGGTTAAATGATTTTAAGACTGTGTTAAAGTACTTTTTAAACATTTTTAGCACACTGTAACAATACCATGATAATAATGATAACCGTGATGTTGGTCACAATAACTGTAATAGGATATTTTCATACGGTTACATCCCTAATGAAGATCCTCTCCTACCGTCCTGGCCTCCCAGAGGAAGCTTCACCTCCTGCCGTCACTTTAACTGCCAAAGACGTTCATTGTGGTTCAGAGTTTTGTTTCCATTGAAGCTCCATCGGCCTTATAAAGATAAGACACGCTCAGTGTGAGCTTAAGCAGCTCGATTAGGGATGAGGCCGCTCACTTCTGGGCTCCCTTTGGCTTCTCTTTGTGAGCACTCCTCACCTCTGACCCAGGGCTTCTCCTCATCTCTGCCCCTTCACCACCAAATCCTTTAATCCACGCTCCTCTGTGGCTCCTGCATTTGTCCCAGAGTCAGGGTACATGTCTGCGCTCCCACCCTCTGAAATCAGCATCCAGCCCCTCCAGAGGAAAGAGGTGCTTTTATTTCTGCAGTCATGGGAGCCTCAATTAATCACACAGAACAATAAAACACATTTACAGCCCTGCTTAGGCAATCTTTAAAGTAATGTAACCAGAGTTATTGTTTTCCAAACCACAGTAAAGTGTTAATACATGTGAGACAGTAATGAAGAGACCATCAAAGCTGATAGCTGCCATTAAAGACATCTGTGAGTGATGTATGCAGCTCTGCAGACCTTAAACTTTAATCATCTGATGAACCATGACGCTGAATAACTGACATGAGGATCAGGGAGTCAGATCACAGCAGGAGGTATAAGGAGCAGAAATAACAACCCTGTGATTATTCATGTTCCAATGAGGAACAATGTTGGTGTTTGGCTTTGAGTAGTTCAAGAATTGACTTTGATTTATTTCAGCGCTTATTGATTTTTAAAGGTCGGCTAAGTTAAAGAGGCTATGAGGAGTTTCTAAGTAATTACAAACAAGTCTCCCTTTTAGATATATGCCTGATGGAAATACACACTTTAAGATGAGTTTATAGCATCAAAATAGGTTATCTATAAATGCTATTCCTTAGCTTCGTGGTCGGGTCGGACAGGGCTGGACTGGATACTCAACTTCAGGAACAAGACAATTAAAACTAGAGCAAATTTATATTATTCAGACACGTCTTAGAGCACCGGGCTGTAAGTAGAGATATATAGCCGGCTACAAAACTACAATACTAAGTTTTCCAAAAGTTGCTTGTTGTCACACATTAAAAACTACCACTACGTAACTAGAAAGAGATACATTACCTCGTGGCTTTGCATCCTGTAAGTTGTTGAAAAAAGAAGTTGTAAAGCAATGCAGAGTTCTGAGGAAGGTCCGAGCTGCATTCATTAGCATCACAACAAACACACACTTTGGCTTGGGTCACGTCTTTTGGTGCGATCCTGATGTAGTCAGAAGTAGGAATTTCCGAGTTCTGAGTAGGAAACTGCAACTGGAACGTCCCCCAAAGTCTGAATTTCCTACTGGGAACTCAGTGAAACCTCTCCACCCCCGAGTTGACAATGGAAGATGGATGCCCCCAGTGTGAACAGTTATTTAGCTCCTGTAATAATCCATTTATTTGCACTTCTGACTGGGGTGTGTCGCTCTAGATCAGCTGTATACATAGTATTGTTAGACTTATATTTACAAAAATGCTGCCATAGTGATAATCACATTCTTCATGTGATATTTGTGAACAACAACACAGGGCGTGCTAACAACAGCTAACAATAGCCTGGTAGATTAGCATGTTTTTTTCTGACTTCAACTGGAACTCCGATAAGTCAGAGATGATGTCACTCCCAGTTCCGAGGTTACTGGAACGCAGCATTACGACAGTCGCCGTGCGTGCTCATGGGTAGCAGAGTCTTTATGTTGCCGGTATAGATTCTCCTCATAGCACCTTTGATGCAAACCTCGTCTTTATGAAACAGGAAGTAAATTTAACAGATTATTGAGCATTTACTGACGCTGCTTTTTAAACATGTGCAATTAGTACAATAAAGCAATCATCTAATCAGTCTTTATTTGCATACTGCCAAATCATAACACATGTTAAAGAGGAATTCGATTTCATATTTTTGAAAAAATATACAGTACAGGCCAAAAGTTTGGACACACCTTCTCATTCAATGTGTTTTCTTTATTTTCATCACTAATTCCATTGTAGATTCTCTCTGAAGTAATGATGGCCACTCGTTTCTCTTAACTTAGCTGATTGGTTTTTGCCATAATATTAATTCTAACAGTTGTCTAATAGGACTGTGGGCTGTGCATCAGCCTGACTTCTGAACAACACAAATGATGGTCCAACCCCATTAATAAGGCAAGAAACTCCATTAATTAACCCTGGAAAGGCACACCTGAGAAGAGAAAACCATTTCAGGTGACTACCTGTTGAAGCTCATAAAGAGAATGAAGAGTGTGCAAAGCAGTAATCAGAGCAAAGGGTGGATACTTTGAAGAAACTAGAATATAAGACATGTTTTCATTTATTTCACACTTTTTTGTTAAGTACATAATTCTACATGTGTTCATTCATAGTTTTGATACCTTCAGTGAGAATCTACAATGTAAATAGTGATGAAAATAAAGAAAACACATTGAATGAGAAGGTGTGTCCAAACTTTTGGCCTGTACTATACACATATACAGCCATGGGTGGAGAGATTTCTATAATAACATTAACACGATGATGATAATACACACAGGACTGATGTTAAATGACACAGCAGTGTCAAGTTAAACTGTAATGAAATTGGATTAAATACATTTAAAAATGCATTGTTTATATTTGTATCATCTATTATACTTCTATGTAGCATCTCAAGAGGCTAAATTATATATTTTATATATTTGATATATTTGTATATCTATGTATATGTGTATCTTTATATGTATATATGTATCTATGCATATATGTGTATCCATAAAATGAAGAGCTTTATGCTCGATTGTAAAGTGTCTTCAGATAACACTTGTTATGAATTGGTGCTATACAAATAAAGATTGATTGATTGATTGATTGACTTAAAAATGAAATATATGTTAGATAGTGTCTGTGTTAGATAGTGATGTCTTACAGACTTTACCCTTTACCCTGTGGAGCATAAGACAAGACTGCTTGACCTGAGAACAGGGTTAACATTAAATTTTAATTTTTCCTTATATCAAGCATCATGAAGAATTAACATAGACCTGAAGGCAGAGCGAGCCAAACAGATCTGCTTGTCAATGTGTTGGATCTTTTCATACATGATTCTTTTGTCTCCTTGTATAATATCACACCAAAACATACACACCATTATTCCCAGTATGAAGAGCAAATCCAAACGGCATTACATGTGTAAATGTGAGCTAAACCCTGGGTTAAACAAAAGTGAGACATGAAGGGAGATCTTCTCAGGGGGGTGCTTCATTTAAATATTTCTCATAAATTAACAGTTTGTGCACAAAACAAAAGCTAGAATATGCTTATCATAATCAAGCAACATGTTGGAAGGACTAATTTAAACAAATGGTCCTTCCATGTCTGTTCCAGGTAGATTTATTCTGCAAAGCTTCCAGCTGATTGGTCGTTTCTGGATGGAAGATGATCATTTACAGCTCTGAAGTGATCAACATGGAAAAAAATACTGTAAAAGAAACTCACAGAAACCTTTGCTGGATCAGAGAAACATGACCATGGCTTTCATCCATCCACTTTTCAGTGACATTACTACATCTAACATTAAATAATAGTTCATTAAATTCCATAATGAGACATTTTCCTTTCTCAAACCCTCCTCAGCTCTTTTTCTTCTTTACTCATGAAGAGGTGTCCCTAAAGATGGCCGATGCTTTGATGATCATTAGAGCTGATCTTAGTTTTACAGAAAAGTTGGTCTCAGTTTGCATTTCTGTAGTTTTGTGTTAATTTTACAAGAAAACACCATGAAATATGATTTTATTTACATTCTAACAGTGCCACAAAATCCATGAACATGACTCTACAAACTTGAACATGCCACAGCATACTTTAAACTTTATTTAACCAATAAATAAAACTCAAGGCAGAGCTTCTGTCACTTCAGTTCTGTTCCACTCTTTGGGTGAATCAGGGATGTCCCATATGTGTTGGTCAAAAGTTTCCAAAGCAAATTTTAGACCTGTGCTTTTCAGAAGAGAAATAAAAGGTCCTATTGACCCTTATGTTCCCAACATTCACACCAGTAGGTCTAAATATGATTTTATGGGCTGCTTGTGAGTAGCATGCTCAGAGATTAAATGCATAAGAGTAATATTTATTAATTATTGAAAAAATAGAGATAATGAAATGCATTTGACAAAGTACCAAAATAGCCGAGTCCCTTTTGTGGATTGAATGTTTCCACTTTGCTGAATGAGCTCCTTAAGGCTCTTTTTCTGTGAGCAGCCTTTAAATTCAGAATTTGATCCTGTATTTAAATCTGTGTTAAGTCACAAAGAAAGAGATGTGTTCAGGCCTTTTTTTCATGAAGTTTTTAAAGATGTCAAATATCTAATGTGATGTATTCCTGTTTTGCAGAGCTGCAGCAGGAGGAATGTTGCAGTTCTCTTCATGACCATCCCTGAGCCCTCAGGACAGAAACACTGTTCCACATAATGAAGAAATATAATTAAAATAATTATAATAATTACTGTACCAGCTTAAATAATGACCGTCCTCAAACACCTCCCAGAGTCACGCGCTCTAAGGCACAGCCCGCACCTGTCGTTACCGTCCTCAACTTCTTACCTGTTGTTTGCGCTCGCGCTGCCTTGTTCCGGAAGGCGGGGCGCTTGTGCCTGTCAGCGCTCGCGCACACAGCAGCACAGCATCGGGGCGGTCATCCGGCTCTGGGTTACCGATCACCGGTGCAGGCGCTCGAGCTCCAACGATACAGCGCGAGCCAGTTTTTTGTTTTTCTTGGAGCTGTAAGCACGCGCTGTTGTTTTCTCTGGAGATAATCTGACGTCCCTGATGAGCATTTCCTCTGGAGCGGGACAGGATCGACGACACCAGGGCACGGAGCGGATACCGGACATTATCCCCGCGTCTGATCACCACACTTTGGATTACTTTTGACACCAATCTACAACTTAAACACGTCCGGACGGGTTCATACGATGGTTTTCTGCTCCGCGCGTGCCCCCTTTCTCTCTTTTAGGAGGTAATTTGCGCGGAGCGGTTGCATGCGCTTCTGCGCGCTTTGTGCACCGCGCGGCCGCAGAAAAGCAGATAAACCTGTAGCAGAGCAGCATCTGACTGAAGACACACGTTTGTTTGGCTCAGAATTCTGAATCTCTTTGTTAATGCCACACCAATGCACGCTGCACCGGACAGCGCTCCTCTCTAAAGAAGCCCGGATCAGAACCAGGATGCCCCGCAGCTGAGAGCACTGCTCCGGGACTCCTGTGTTTACGTTACGTCGTGCGGACTTCCACCTCCACCCTGCACCGAGGAAGGACCGTCATGAGTCCCGGCAGCGCGATGGTGATCCTGCTCCTGGCTTCGCTCTCCGGGGCATCCAGGGCAGCCACCCTGGCGGGGATGGGAGGTGAGTACCAGCAGGAACACAAACGGCGGGGTTCAGTGATGTGCTTGTGATGGTTTATGACATACGTGCCATCGTTTCTGCTGCTGATGAATATAAAGAATATAAGCACGAGGCACGGGGCAGCACTTTGACATTTCATTCAGATGAGCCGAAACGGTCCACCTCGGGGTTCATGTTTGTCTGTGGGAGCTGATCTGAGCACAACAGTGGAGCAGAAAGTCCAGCTCACATCTGTAAGAGCAGCGCGCCGTCAGCCTCTGCTCGGCACTGCTGCTTTACGCACTCGGGGCGCGGTGCCAAAGGGGCTGCCTTCTGCTTTTATTGTGGCTTGATAAATGGAGATGCTGGCAAAGCAAGCAGGTGCCAGGCTTGTTCTGCTTCAGGCTTCAGACATGTGCGCAGACTGTGAAGAAGCAGACTGTTGGACCATCCACATGTTGTACTTTAAAACCTGGAGTAACACTTTTCTGTGCTCAGAGTGGAAACACTCAGCAGGAGTGATGCATCCTGAATCAGGGATGCACAATAGTGTTGGCTTGATACTGCTAAAGTGATAAAGTGAATGATATGTGAATGAATATTTAGAGCTAAATTATCCACTCATAATGTGAGCCGGTTGCACGAGTGTGTTTGAAGCAGAAGCTTTGGAGCTGCTTGTTTTCATGTTTCTTGTTTAGACTCATATTGGTCGTAAGAATTGGAGTTTTAGATCTTGAATATAAAGAGTAACCAGCCATGTCCAGAGAAATTCAGATATGGATTTGGATGTGTGTTCCTTTTAAAATCTGATTTGTGATCCTTGTTCTGACTGCTCTCCTGTTGTTGGATCCATAACAGCTGAAGTGAGTTTGGAAGTTTTGTGCTTTGGCCACATTTCAGCATCCTCACTTCAAACCTGCCTTTGGGTGTTTGTAGTTACCCTAAAAATGGTGGTTTTGTTTTGGTATTTTGAGCATCACTTTACACAATTGTTTTAAACATGTTGAGGGGGGAGTAATGAAGGGTGATTTAGAAGCAGACAGAGTTGGATGGCTACAGCAGTGAAGGAAAGGAGGCCAGCTCTCTAACAAGCTCTTCCTTTGTGCCGGGACTGTCGGGGTCAGCGGCACAGACACACCAGCCTTCCTGTTTTCTGGAAACTGACGGACAGTTAACATGGAAAACATAAAATCAAATGGAAAGTCTCTGACGAAATAAAGGAGCTTATGAAGCTTTTGTCTGGGAGTAATTGATTGGACTCTCTGGATATTGGATTGCATATGTTTGTCTTGATCGGATGAACTTGTTGTCCTGCTTTCAGAGTAATGAGCACGTTTGTGATTTTAGTTTTTAAATCCTATGTATTTCCTTCTCTCAGTCTGGCTTTACTGAAATTGGCCTTTCGTCTAACCCGAGCATGTGATGGTGTTTACACCCAGATGCAGTGAAGGGGAAGAGATTTAGAGGTTGCGTCATTAATGTTCATTGACTATTAGCCTGCACTCTGGTCACCTGACTGTTTTAATGGGCTTTGCTCAAACACTGCGCTCTGCTGCAGAGCCCTAATGCACTGATCCACCTTAACAACCAGGTCCTCACGGTCACAACACCGTTATAACATCAAAACTTTCTTCTGTTGTGGTGTAAAGGTCAGACCAAAGAACATTTAAACCACTTTTTGATTTACATTTATAGGAAATTAAGACATTTTACATCAGAACAACTACATTTCTTCAGGTTACTCTTCCACAAAACAAGTTTTCTGTTTTTCAAATCTAACATTTGAACTCATTAAGATACAGTATTGTATACAATTTTCCAAGCTGTTGATTGAGAGGTAGGTTAGATCACATCAGACTCCTGTGGTGAAACCAAATATCATTGATTTTGTTATTTTTATGTAGGATTTGGTTTGATTTCCATTTAAAATTCTTATTTGAATGTTTTCTGGTCTGGTCCAACTCTTTAAGGCTACAAGTATGTTAAAGCATTTTGTCTCATCACTTTCACCATTTTGTCTGTCATTTTCAAAGTTCTTGGCCCTTATGAATGTTTATTGTATTTTGAAGGTGTTGTGAATTCCTTCTTGCTGCAGTTCATATCTGTCATTATGCATCTGTCTGTTTGTTTGGCATGTTTAAATATAAATAAAGTCATTAAACTGATGAACTCAATGACGTTACACCCACAGTCAACGAGGCTCTTTAAACAAAACTGTCTTTTACTATTTGGCTCAGCAAATAAATTAAAATCACCTTTTGAACCTACCTTTTCAGAAAAACCTGTTGGCTTGTCACATATTACATAGGGGTGTGCGATATGACGATATTAAATCGTTAAGGATTATAACGTGGGGATGATCTCATAAAGCAGAAAGATCGTCAGATCGTCTGTGTGGGTGCAGAGACTTTGACGCTCAGCCGACTAACCAATCGTAGCACATTGGGGGTGCATGGTGGGATCTCCTGTTTGGTTATGTAGCATGAAGCCATGGTGGAAAGAGAAAAGGAGATAAAAGCTTGAAGGTGTCTGAACAAAAATCTGTTCTAAAGCAGCTGTGTTATTCACTCAGATTATAGACATTGCAGTTAGATAACATTTGTTCTAAACTGTTGCACTTTAAGAGATAATGTTGATATTGTTATCACCAACTCTTTGATAGCTAAAGAAAAATCTGTGGAGCAAAACTGTGTTACCATTTTTCATTTATGCAATTATGATATTGTTCAGTTATTTTTCTTTTCTTAGCTTCCATTTTAAAGCTTTCCGTCTTGTGATCAGAGTTAAGGATGAGACAGTAAAAAGGTCAGCGAGCACCAACCACAGTTTGCAGCAACACAGGTATAATTTTGGTACATTTACTTCCAAACAAACCAGTGGAAAATGTGAAACATAAAGTAAACTTTATGTTTTAGGATTTGCAACAGCAGCTTTAACCTTATTTGTGGCTGCAAACTGCACAGTCCTTCCCTGAGCTACTTCAGGAAGATGCAAAACTACATTTATGTGGGTAGCTGTGTGTTTTTTATCCTGCTTTATTACATTTGTTATGAAATGTTACTATCAAATAGAGGCTATTAATCACTAAAATATTGGAGAGTTTAGCTTGATAATGTAATTTCTTAATAGTAAAAGGAGGGCAGTAGGGGTGGGAGAAAAAATCGATTCATTTAAGTATCCATTTTTTTGTTCAAAAATCGATTTTTTCCAAATTTAAATGCTTCATTTTAGTCTGTGTTAATAAGCAAATTTTTATATACAGTCCAGTCTTTTGAAGAGAGAGTATAAACAGCTGGTTAAAATATATTGCTGAATAAATCCTAAAAACAGACTCACATGTGACGTGTATTTTTCCTGATATAGTCTGTAGGCATCATCATTGTTCATCTTTTTCACTGGTGTTAAAAAAGCTAACTAAAGATTGAAAAAAAGGGCAATATTGTGGAATTGCAATTTAAATTAAATCGGCACCTAAAAAAATCATTAAAATCTGGAGAAGGCGAAACGTCCCAGCCCTAGATGTCAGACAGTACATTATATTAAAGAAAATAATATTCTGATCAAGTTAACACAAAAATATAATACGTTAGGATTAAGAGGTGTCTGTCCAGCTTCACTGTGTTTGAAATGGTGTAATTTATATTTCTTAGATGAGGCTCTGTGGAAGTGTATTATGGACTTTTTCACCCATTTGTGCATCGAATTTAAAAAAGGATAATTTCCATTATAGAAATAATTTAAAATAAAAGCCATGTGTGCCAACTTCTGTGCAGCGTGAAGCTAAAGGAGGCTCCTCCTGCACACGAGGGGAGTGTTACTTTGGTGTTTGACTTCACATGAGGCTGTTGTCTACAGGCTTGTAGTTGAAGATGTTACCTCAGAGTGTTTTAATAGACGTGGTACAGACTTAGCAGTTCTTTGAATTATCACAGTAATAGTAGATAATTCTGCCTAATAGAAATCGCCCCTTTAAACGTCACATATCTGTGGCTGTCTCAGACTGCGCGCTAAGCCAGCCTCGGTGAGTTTGAGTGGCCTGGCAGGAGATTTAATGCTCCTCACATGAAACTCATTAGGGTGTCGGCACACATGGCAGGGCCAGGCTCCCGCTGGTGCACCGACAGCAGGAGTCAGAGCTAATTACATTTTGGGGAGAGGAGCTACGTAAAATTCAATTAGCTTAGGTAGTCAGAAGCTGCGCAGGTATCTAAGCGTTTAGCCGTGAAATGCCACCAGCGTTGGTTCACTTCTACCATCAGGTTGTGTTGGAGATCATTTTCCTGTGTGCAAACCAAACAAAACCCTCTCTCTGTTTTCAGTAGATCCTCTAAGCAAACCTTTCTCACCCCAGAAGCCTTCTCAGGGATCGTCGTATTACTCCGTTGTAGTGTTTGTTTCAGTGCCAACATTTGCTCTCGGCTAGCCGTGAAGTGTGTGTGTGGGTGGATGGATGGTTGGGACTCCCTCATGAAAAAAAACATCAAAACAGGCTGGAGAACAGGCAGTGCCTTCTGTGCTGTTATGTGTTGGGTGGAGCCCGGGGCTGTGGGTAACTGTCTTGTCTCGATTTCTCATGAATTGAGACTGACTTCACTCAAACTCTCAGCTCTGATTGGTCCATTTTGAGGACAGAAACACTTTAGTTTAAGAAGACTTTTCCATGAATATACCAAATGACATGTCGTTCAAAACAAATGCGTAGATCTGTTGGAACAGACCTTTTACTCTTTATAATCAACATAATCACACTTGGCACCTTAAGGCCAAAAATGGCCCCACTTAAGCCACTCATATGTGACTTTGATCATGTGACTCTTGCTGAACAAAACACAAGTGTCTTGTGATGTGATATACTTTTTCAGATTTATAATTTTCACTTTTCCCAACATGTGGCTCAAACATTAAAGGGACAGTTCATATCTTTAGGAGGAAGGTGCATGATCTGAACATGTGCCACAGCGTCATTGCTCAGTTCTCTCTCTGCTCAGAAATCTGAGGACAGGTGCATGTACAAACACAGAGCGGGGTCTTCAACATTACTTCACATCAGCGTACTTTTAGACCAAACATGATTAGGCACTATTTTGAGACGCAGCACAGCCCATGTGACCTACACTAATGGCCCTTTTCCATTAGCCCTACTCTACTCTACTCGACTCTACCTGGCTCTACTCTACTCACCTTGTACTGCTTTTTCATTAGCCCCAGTCACCTGCCCAACGGGGTGCAGTATCGCTTTAAACAGCTGAGTGGCACTGCGGTGACGTCATTTTGAGCGTGACACAACAATCTGTGTCTTTTTGTCCCAAAACGAGTAAAAAAGGAAAGCAGAAGAAGGCTGCAGGTGGTAAGAAGAAATACCCCTTGAGAAGCACAGGAGAGTTTTGGAAGCTATACAACAGAATGAAGCCGAGGACGAGAGCAATCCAGCTGCAAAGAAAAGATGTATGAGGGTAGGTTTATGGTAGCTACCGCTAGCATGCTAGGTTGTTGCGCTCATGACTCATCCATGGCGTCATTGTCTGACCAATCAGTAGCCGGCAGTTGGTGACGTCATCATTTAGTATGGACTCAGCTCGCTTGGAACCAGAGCGGAGTAGGTACTAAAACTAGCTTGTTTTAGGAGGTACCAGGCTAGTGGAAACACACTGCAAATCGAGTAGAGCGAAATAGAGTAGGGCCAAGGCGTGCTAGTGGAAAAGGGCCATAAGAGACTAATGAGAGGCTAATGCTCTGTTAGGTGCTGCTGAACAGGCTTTATTTGTGCAGAGATGGATACCTTACACTCTGCTGTAACATCAACTCATAAGCAGTTTTACGGTCAAGTTACTCAGTTTTCAGGCAGCTAATGACCTCACAGATGTGAAAAGTATCAACCATATGTCAGTTATAATGGTCTATAAGTGTTTTATTAACCGTGTATGAGAACCTTTATGGGTAATGATGGAGAGTAGGGCTGGGTATTGATTCAGATTTTTTGTATCGATTCGATATCACAAGGTCTCAAATCAATTCGATTCACAATTCAATTCAATATTTATTCAGTCTGGGATATCTTAGTTAAAATAGTGCTGTAAATTTAAAAAGTGACCTTTTGACCTGGTACATCATTAAAATTGTTTTAACATGAAGAACTAAACCCAAAGCAGTTACATTAATCATATTTTAATGATATGCATTAATGCATATTCTGCATATTACTTGTTTTTGTCCAACTCGTATTTTCCTTTGTACTTGTTAAATCTAAAATACTGTACATCCAAACATCAGCTTTTAAACTCTCCAGTGGTGCCCATATAGAGCTTCACCATGTTTGTTTGCAGTAACATCTCATGAGATCTTGTTCAGTAGAAAGCAACGCTAAACGCTGATCACACCAGACGAGCAGGGTTGATACCACAGGCTGCTTCTCTGCACATCCAAAGAAGAAAAAACTACCCAAGTTAAAAGATCCATCTTTGGATTTTATGGATCCATTATGAACCAGTTAAAGGAAAATTGATTTAAATAAATTTTTTAATCTAGCCCTAATGGAGAGTCAGGTGTCAGTCAGAAACTGTGTATTAAGGCAGCCAGGGCCTCAGCAAACCAAAAAAAGTCTATTGACTCCCAACACTGGGATAATATTTGATGTCAAATATGTGACACAAGCTGAGGTGGAACTTTGCTTTTTATTGCTGGGTCCAAAACAAATTTGATCCTTTCTCAACATCAGGCTGACTAATAACACACACAGAAGATTCCTCTCCACCCTCTCTGTAACTTTGTATGTCCTTTAGAGATCAGGTAAGATGACTTCTGACTGCAGGACTGAACCGTTTCAATCCCACTCCAAGAAAATACCTGTTTTCTTTCTCTGTTCCCTGAGGTGTTAACGGAATCAAACAATGATTTGATTTGTTTTAAAGCTTTAAGTATCCCTGAATTTATTGATGACCTCTGCCAAACAGTTGAGCTGGTAGTTGAAGGGTTGAGGGTGTCCATGGCATCAGTCCTCCAGGTCAAATATTTAATACAGGTGAAAGTTTCACAGTCTTTTTATTTTTTGACTGAAATATTAATAGAGTAATAGAATAGCCAAGTAATAGATTACAACCAGCAGAAACGTGTCAGCCTGCCGTGAACACAGGGAGAGTCATTTACATTTTTAACAGCTTTTCAGGAGCTGAAATGAAATATGCAGTCGTGCAGCATGCTCTTGTTTCTTGTGCCTTTCTCCAGTCCCTGTTTTCACTTCTCTGCAGCATGTTAGCACCTTACACACGTCAACACAAATAAAGAAAAGGGGCTGAGTGACGACCTGTCTTTACATTAGTTTTGACTGACTCTGTCAACACCCGTACACTTACTGAATAAAATATTTTTTCTGCTGTCCAATACTGATCAACTCTGAGTTAAGTCTTTGAATTTATGAATGTAAGCCAGAATTTATGATTAAATATTAGCACTATGAAACCAGACCATCACTGCCCAGCATTAAATTAAACTAAAGAAACTCGAGTTGCATTGACGTCTTATTCTCTGTGTTGCCATGGAGACATGACGTAGTGCAGGAACAGCAACACCACACCGTCAGACTGAAAATCAGATGAGATCAGCAATAAAAGTAAAAATGTTAAATGTTAAAGTGGTAAAATATGGGCTCTAAGTTACTGTACTTAAGTTCTAAGTAAATTTCCTGCTTTACTGTCCCTGTCTCTTTTAAGTGTTAGTCATGGTGAACTTGTGAGGAACATGAAGAGTGGTTTCACCTTAAACTGTTTTCAGTTTTGTTTCAGAACTTGCTGCTATGTTGTGACACTGTGTAATTCTTTGTACACCTTACACAGCTGAGGCAGGAGGCATTAAAGAAGCTTCAGTTATCATCTTTTCTTTTTAAAAAATCTTCTTCTTTCTGATTGTTAAGGTTTTTGTTCAACAAAAACTAACAAAAAACAAAGGTGCAGGACCCAAATGCAGATAAACCCAAAGACCTTTATTATTAAACTAATAAAAAATGATTGAAGCAAAAGTACAAATCAAACCACAAAAAACCTTAACTAAAAGAGACTATCTACAAGCTGGGGAGATCACACTGGAGACACTGAAGAACACGAGCACATGGTGGAGCAGGGGAGATAATAAATGACCAACACTGAAGACTGGGAACACAGAGAACCTGCATCCACACGAAGACAAACCGAGGTCTAAACACACAAGTTTTTTGCAGAATCTGCGTATCATCCATGCGAAGACAGCGTTTTGGGGGTCTGTAAATGATCATTTTTGAAACCAGGTTCCAGAGTGGAAAAATTTTGAAATGCTGTATACGCAGCTCCATGATTACTGGCTCTTGGCAACTTTTCAGACACGCTTGCGTCATAGTTTCATATCTTCATTGACACGCATGCGCTACACGCGGCAACGACAACAACAATGGTGGCGTACCGTGTAGCATATGTGCTGATGAAGCTAGTGACCCTACTATCCCTTTTGCAGCAAAATCTCCTTCTTCTCAATCACCACCGAGTTGAACAAACAATTATCGAGGACACATTACAGCACTTTATGATCACTTTATCACAATCTCTGTTTACAACTTTTGTGGCAAGTGCGCATGCCCACTGTTTTTACATCTGTTTCCGCTTGTTTCCATCATATCGTTACAGCGCCCCTAGAGGTCTGACATGTGTTTTACAGCGTTTTCATGAGTATGGAGTGCATTCATGTAGATGCACACATTTTCTGAGACGCCTTCGTCTTTATGACGATCGTTTTGGAAACTGTTAAGCGTTTTGTCTTTGTGTGGATGGAGCCTGAATACACAGGTGAAACATCAGGCACAGGTGAGACAATCATCATCAGAGAGACACAGAAGGAAGGGCAGGAAAACACCACGAGGAACACAGGGATTTCAAAATAAAACAGGAAACACAAGAGATAAGACGCACAATTATAACTTAACTAAGAAGAAGAACAGAATCAAAAAGGCAAAAGGAAACACCAGAGGTCTAAACCAGGAACATAAAAATGAAACTAAATAATTCAAAAAACAGGAGCATCATGACACTGATGCTGTTTGCTAAAGCAGGCTGCCTGCACCATGTCCACATGCCTAAACTCCTGATCAGATGGATGATCGGTGTTTTTCACTAAAGGAAAAATTACCACCATGAACAACATATCAGCCTTACTGATGTCTGTTTGGTTCTGTGGTCCTCTGCTTCAACTGAGTTTTGGGTTTTTTAACAACACAAATATTAAACAGTGAATAAATAATATATAAACCTGAACATGATGCAAAGAGTACCAGAATATTTTGTGTTAAAAAAAGGTTAATCTTAGACTTCAGGCAAACAAACTACAGTTTTGGAAAAGGTCAGCCTTCTCTTTTAAAACTCCATAGTGCAACAAGTTTGTTGTTTGTTGTTGATAAAAGAAAAGTATGACTCTTCTGAATCGTTTCTCAAGCTGAATTATTAGAGAAGAACATGTATTAATGAAATTCAAACTAACATTTAGTGAGTTCAGACTATGACCGCCCCGTGCAGGATACATCCCCTCTCTCTGTCCCATTTTTCAGGTCTTTAGTTGCTCATGCACATTAATTCATAACGCCCTTTATGAACAGTAGACTGTCTCTCCGATCCTGAGAACTGCGTTAATGGTGCTCACGTACGTAGATGCTCATGCTCTCTCCCACGTTGTTTATGAATGGTCGGCCCACACAGGCGCTCCTGTGAGCCCAGCTTGTCAGAGTAAAGGTCAGAACGAGTCAGATGTCAAAGGCCGTACATGCGTAAGCAGATTTCCTCCGATACATTCCCAGGATGAAGTCAAGAGAAAGAGTCTGGGTCCACCTTCTTCTCCTGTTCTGATACGCCTCTCTGTGGCCTGCTCAGATGTTTGGTCGGTCTGCAGGAGTCTTCTCTCATCTGTCATTCTAAAGCATGTTCTCTGAAATCTTTTAGAAAGTCTTGAACTGTATCATGGTCTGTTCGCAGGGCCTCGAGGGCGAGTGCTTTAGTGTGACTTGCATTTATTACTGGGGAGGCTTTAGTGGAGATGATTGCAGGGCACAGCACAAACATAAATCATCAACTCATTGGAATTCTCTCCTGCTTTCTGCCCTCATTTCCCTCCCCTCCAGCTCGCTGTGCATGGAAAGCTCATCTGATAGAAAGACGGTTTAAAAGAAAAATCATTTAAAGAGAGCAGTTTAAGTCTAAAGCAGGGGTGGGCAAGTGGCAGCCTGGGGGCCAGAAGCGGCCCTCCACATCACTAAATGTGGCCGCCATTCATTCCCAAAAACCAGCAGCTGTTAATATGAAGAAAACTCAGATATCCGACAGAAATAATTCTATATAATCTTATGTAAATTATTTACAACCTTACTTTGCTATTATAGTGTCTCTAAATCTCTTTCATGAAGCCTTTAACATTATATCAAGTACAACGTATTAATCAATACTATATTTAAAGGAGAATCTATTTCCATAAAGACTCTGCTACCCATGAGCACGCGCGGCGACTGTCGTAAAGACATGACCCAAGCCAAAGCGTGTGTTTGTTGTGATGCAGCTCGGACCTTCCTCAGAACTCTGCATTGCTTTACAACTTCTTTTTTCAACAACTTACAGGATGCAAAGCCACGAGGTAATGTATCTCTTTCTAGTTACGTAGGGGTAGTTTTTGATGTGTGACAACAAGCAATTTTTGGAAAACTTAGTATTGTAGTTTTGTAGCCGCCTATATATGGCTACTTACAGCCTGGTGCTCTAAGACGTGTCTGAATAATATAAATTTGCTCTAGTTTTAATTGTCTTGTTCCTGAAGTTGAGTATCCAGGCCAGTCCAGCCCTGTCTAAGGAAGCTAAGGAATAGCATTTATAGATAACCTATTTTGATGTTATAAACTCATCTTAAAGTGTGTATTTCCATCAGGCATATATCTAAAAGTGAGACTTTTGTTATTACTTAGAAACTCCTCATAGCATCTTAAAAAATGGTGGCAGCAAAATATTTGAGCTTTAGAAATTTGAGTAACACATCTTTTATTGATTTGAAAATAACTTCATTGGCTTTAATGTCATGTATGTTAACTAAATTATCTTGAATTCTGTATCAAGTTCATTTGATTATGCATAATAACTTGTATTTATGTTGTAATATATGAATATTGGTATTCTAATTTTATAACAAATTTATATTCTCATTTGTTGTTTATCCAACATTGTTTTTCATTATGGAGAGATTCTGAAAATTAATAAAAATGTGGCCCTCAGGCTGGGAAAAATGTTTTTTTTGTGGCCCTCTTGGTGATTAAAGTTTCCCACCCCTGCTCTAAAGTGTAGGGCTGAGGACTGTTTTTACCCCTTTTTTTAATCAAATTTAAATTCGTGAACTTTTTATGTTCTCCAGTCAAACCAAGAAAGACAGGAAGCTTTTAAAATCAGAAAAAAATAACTAAATGTTGTGACATTTTATTTGAGTTCAGGAACTCACAACATCTGTCCATCCATCCATATATTTATTACCCCAATTAAAACAAATGTAATCGTAACATGTAAATATAAGCAGGCCTACACTTATTGGAGATCTACAAAGACCCAACATAAAACCACGATGACCTTTGAGCTTTCAGTATGGAGGAATATTGCCGACTTTTTGTGGACTTTTTGTGGACTTTTAAACACCAAAACATTATTCAGATCACCTCCACAGTTATCTAAGTCATGATATCAATGTCAGTGGACAGGGATGGTTCCCCAGATTGATCCTAGATGATTTGGTAAAACTACTCCACAGGGTTGTTCAAATCACAGGTCTACTGGGACAATGAAGGCCACCGTTGTTTGGGTGTTATCTTTAACAAAGGATTGGGATTAAACACTGGGGTATATATTCTAACTCTAATTTAAGCTTCTTTTTTGCTAATACTGGTTTTTAAAAGCTCAAAATTATAACTCATGGCAATAATATACAAATGTGTTCTTAAAATAGAGTGAAAAATATCCGCTATCTACAGCAGGAGTAAAACAGGGAAAGCACCAACCAATCAAATCATTGTAGAAGATCCAGCTACACTGGAGAATGTTTTACCTGTCAATTTAGTCTTTGAAAATAAGGGAAGCCCGCCGTGAGCCGTCCCACAACCCCAACCAAGCTCCAGTATCCCTCACATTTTAAGACAGATGTGCAGAAATCTAAAATAAACTCTTTGTTTTTCTAAGTTTGTTCTGCTGCTCTAATCTCACCACAGCTGCCACCCAGGCTACTGCAGGTGGACGTTCTCACCAGGCTTTTTCTTCTTCTTTGGTTTTACGGCGGTTGGCGTCCATCATTTTGGAGCATTACTGCCCCCTTCAGGCTAGAGACAGAGTTCAGTTTGGAGAGGCAGAGGAATGTTTTTATTATTATATCATCACACGGGAGATTTACAGGAGAATACTAATACAGGAGGACGGCAGGAAAGAGGATAAAATACGTAAAATACGGTAGTTTAACGGAAAAAACGGGAGATTTGACAGCTATGTGGAGAATGTCAGAGGAACTACCTATACCCCGATCAACATCGGGCTGTGAGCACTAACTAACTTTACATGTTTGTTTTTAACTTTACTATGATAATGTTTTGGTGTTTTCTTACTGCTGACTGAGACATGACTTGGTGTGGTGTAAAACATAAACGTGCTGAGGGTTTGGAGTTGAATCAGTCTTCTGGTTGTGAATCAGCGGCGCTTAAATTACCGACCCCAGCTTTAAGTTGGTATGCACTACAGCAGGGGTGGGCAACTATCAATGCCAACAGGGCCACATTCCTTTTTTTTCTGTGGCCGAGGGCCGCACTGTTACATATTATTGACACTCTCAATAAGAAAAATATATAAATAAACAAAAAATAGCTTAAAGGAATACTACACCCAAACAACGATTTGGCCTCATTTTCTACTCACCCTCATGCTGAACAACACTGTGGAGTAGTTTGGATCTGTGATCTGATTTGTCCACTGACATTGATATGATAACCGGTCAGAGCCGAACACAGTGTCATAAAGTCCACATGCAATTTCTCATTGCTCTCTGTAATCAGTGTCCTGGTGAACGTCCACCATTTAGTGCGACATCATTTAGCACATGTTTATAGCCTAAACAGTACTATTGCATTTCTATGATACATGTGAGCGCAATAACTCAAAGAAATCACATTCTGCAGACTTGTTTCGGGCAGGAAACATGTGCTAAAGAGATTTCTTTTTGGAGTCCTATTTCTTGTAAGGTGTGGACTTTGGATTACAGCATAGATTTATGCAGAGTAAAACTCTTTTTTTTTCCACCACAAAATGTTTAGAAGTATCCCAATATTTTTGCTGTTTCTTATCTAGCAGGTCACTATCCACTGTTTTCCAAAACTACCAGAAGTAAGTGTTCATCCATATCTCAAGCGTTGAAATGAGGATACAGTGTTGTTAACTAAAACTAATTTAAGCTTCTTTTTAATGCTTACTAGTTTTTAAAGCTCAAAATTATAACCATTACCATAATATACAAATGTGTTTTTTTTTACCAATACTATAAATGATATTTTAATATCTAATAAAATATTTTTAGAGATACAATTATAGCAAAGTAAGAACTTTAATTACCTCTAAAAACACAAAGCACACACTAGCAATTTAAGGTTAGTAAAAATATTAATCACCTATCCTAATTTATTCACTACAGTCTTTGTAAGTCAAAGTCACAGTTGAGTGTCCAACAGCATTAATCCACTATTTACTCCTCTCTGTTTTCTCTTTAGGATTGAGTTTATGTTTTTATCAGTTTTTCTGACCAGTTGAATGATAACTGCCTTCTATTAAAAAACTGGTTAGAGCACATCTGATCAGCTCTGTGGAAGAGCAGCATCTAATTATTATTTATGAAGGGGGCAGAGGGCGAGGCAGAGTAATTGATCCATCCCATCAAGACACAAAACCAACAGACTGATAAGGGTGTCACAGGGTGTCACAGACAAGGTCAGAGGTCATGCAGGGCCACTGTTTTCACTGACAGCATCCACTTAACCTGCAGCTTTTTCAAGGTTAACCTCCAGACACGCACCATCAGGAGATGCAGACACAGTGAGAAGGTCCTTGGAGAGTTTGTGTCTGTTTACATTCATGATAGAAAGTCGTGATTCCACAAAAGTCGTCTGTCGATTAATCGTTCAAACCGTCTGCAGCCTGTCGGGCTGTTGGATAGTGAGGGTCCTCAGAGATGGTTGGATTAAATTATGTTAAAAATCCCAAAGTTAGACACGTGCACACCTGCACACACACACATGCACATTCTTTGCTCTGTGCACCTGAAGACTCTCTGTCTATCTATTTTTTATTTTGGTAACACTTTACTTTAGAGGTCCGCAAATTTCATCGCACTTAAGTAATAATTAGACAAAGTTTTTATTTTTCTTTGAAATCACCCCAAAAATTTCTTCAGAATTTGTTAAAAATTAGCACATAACTTCTTTAAAATAATGTCAAAATTTATTGTCTCAAGTCAGAATTGGTAGGTTACTGTTTTTTCAGTTTCTTTGAAATTTACTCCAAATTACAAGTAAGAAGGTGATGATTAGCAAATCATTTATTTGAAAAAAATCACCACCCACCACAAAATGTTTTTGGAAGTATCCCAATATTTCTGCTGTTTCCAGAGAAGCAGGTGATAAATATCTGTTTAGTTCTTGAACAGTCTTGGTGAATATCACATCTGAAGCCTTCAGTTGTATCATGTAAAACATTATAGGCTTAATCATAAAGGTATATCATTCATCTCTATTTTGCATAAAGAACTTGGTCAAATTCA
The DNA here is from genome assembly GCA_036419115.1 of Scarus forsteni. Lineage (NCBI taxonomy): Eukaryota > Metazoa > Chordata > Actinopteri > Labriformes > Labridae > Scarus > Scarus forsteni. Next base: position 2,589,257 of record JAZDUH010000023.1, read on the forward strand.
ATAACAAAGAGCTAACTATCAACTGCTTATTGGGAAATTGAATTATTCACTTAACATTTCAAAGGTAATCATCATAGGTATGAACCTAACTTCTGTATTCAAGAACTAAGCAGCTGTTTATCACCTACTTCTCTGGAAACAGCAGAAATGTTGGGATACTTCTAAAAACATTTTGTGGTGGGTTGTGATTTAATTTCAAATAAATTATTTGCTAATCGTCACCTTCTTACCTGTAATTTGGAGTAAATTTCAAAGAAACTGGAAAAAAACAGTAACCTACTTGCCTTGCGACAATAAATTCAGACTTTATTTCAAAGAAGTTATGTGCTAATTTTCACCAGTTTCTCATGAAATTTCGGGGGTAATTTCAGAGAAGTAAGATAAAACTTTGTCTAATTATTACCTAAGTGCGATGAAATTTGTGGAGCTCTAAAGTAAAGGGTTACCTTTATTTTTTATTTAACCAGGAAAACCTCATTGAGATTAAAAATCTCTTTTACAAGAGTGTCCTGGCAGCACATTCAGCATTTTTACACAAACACATGCAGACATCAAACACATAAAACAAGAATTTAATACATTAAGAAAGAGAAGTCACATTTTCAGACAGCTTATTTTGCTTGGATTGTCCACATGAGAAAGATAAAGTGCATCAGTCGAACACATCTGCAGACAGATGTGTTCGACGAAACGCATGGAGTTTGAAAAAAATGGAAAATAAAGACATCACGTCCGGTAACAGCACATGTGACCAGAAGTGACGACAACAAACATTAGCACCAACTACCTTGTCTCCAAAAAGCCGAATGATGGAGTCGAATGAGGTCGAAATTGAGGACGCTCCGCCTGGATACAAGTCATCTGTCTGTCAGTATTTTGGCTTTTTCATTAAAACAGATGAAGATGGTGAAAACGAGCCTACTGCTCGTTAGCATACACTCTCTCTAACCTCTCTAGGGTTAGAAAGAGTGTTATTGTTTGTGTTTGACCTGTTAGGCCTTGTGTTTTCCTGTGTGCAACTCAAACAAAAACAAATAAGTTGTAATTACACAGTAATATTTTTTCTTTTTTACCTTTTTGATATTGTGTCGTGACCCGGGCATATCGAGGTGCAGCGTATCGTGAGTTTAAGTGTATCGTCCCATCCCTACTCAACATTGTCTTAAAAGTTTCTAGAGACACCAGATCTTTAGTTTCAGGTCTTTTTGTCGTTCATTCCAAACATGTGGAGCCACAAACCTGAACGCCTTTTCCAGCTCAGTTCTTACTTTTGTAACAGACAATAAGAAAAGATCCTGAAGATTATAAGATGCTCTTCTGACTGATGTAGATCAGCAGGTAGGATGGGAGCAGGCCAAGAAAACATTTAAAAACAAGCCTAGACTGAGTCTGTAGGCTCAGTCTAGGCCCCCCGGGGTAGTCCTACAGTCGAGCTGTGTTTTTGTGACTCTGAGTGTGTTCACGTGTGTGTATGAAGAGAAACTGGCTGAATTGTGGCGTGCCAGCCCCTCCTGCCAAAACGCTCTCTCTCACACACAGACACAAACGAGAGAGGGTGGTTTGATTTACTGGGCTGCCAAGGAGAGAGTTGGCTCCACGCACAGCCAGGAAACAGATATGTCGCTCATTATGCACACAAACACACACACACACACTTCTTTACACACTTTAAACAGTGTTATCAGCCCTCCCCTTTAATTCAGACAGTCCTTCTGTGCAGGGTGGGGGGGGTTGTGACGTGTTGTGTGTTTGTATGTCAGTGTGTGTGTGTGTGTTTTATGAGCAGGTGTGTTACTTTGATTACAGCAGGAGTGGCTCCTTACTCTGCACCCTGTGGTGTGTGTTTGTGTGTGCATGAACTCACTCTTGTTTTCACAGCCTCTCTTATGCCCAAAGCCACAGAATAGCAGCTATTGTCAGCTTCCATTTTCTCTTCAAACCGGTCGGACCACAGAGAGCAATGTGTACGACCTGCTAACCGGTTAAACCTGAAGGCTGACTTCTGCAGGGAGGAGAAATTTCCAGTGAATATCTGTGTGTGTTTCCTCGAATACCCTGATTTCCTCTTTAGAGTTTGAACTAACCTGCAGGATGTTGCTCCCGTCAGCACTGCCCATCATCTGAGCTAAAACAGACCTGTTTTACATTAAAGCAAAAACAAACCTGCCTCTCCTCGGCTCTTCAGTCAGCAGTCAGCACTCTGTGGCGTCTTCAGCTCCAAACTGACACGGTCGGTGAGGAAACATGCCAACAGGCACAAATCTGGCAGAAGCTGCTGCCACTGCACGGCCAGGGCAGCACTGATGGTGGTCTGCTTGGAGCAGTCTCCCACCTCAGACAATCAGAATAAAACCTCTGTAAATGGATTGTTGTGACATCTGGAGAAGATGCATTTACTTCTGAAGGTGGATCAACAAAAAGTGGCTCAGCAGAGGGCGTGTGTGTGAGGAAGAGTCAAAGGAAGGATAATGTTGTGCTTAGTGGAAAGAAAGCTGTGTGTGCGTGTGTGTGAGTGTGTGTGTGTGTACATGTAGGTGTTTTTCCTTCCTCTCATCGGACTTTACTCCCTCAGCCTTGATTCTGATGCAGGTCTTGTCAAAAAGGCAGCTCTGCACAGATGTAAGCAGAAGATCTTACGATCATTCCTCAGGTTAAAATCTGTTTTCCCATCTCCTCTTTCAGGACTCCAGGTCTAACTTTAAATGACTTTTAAGAAATTCAATAAAAAATGTCTGAAGATGTCAGAGGTGTACCAAAATCTTTAACCATTGTGTTTCACTGGTTCCTTCGCAAGGCTAACGTTTGTGTTTTAATATACTTATCCATCAGTTATTGTTATGACATAATCATTAAAAAGTTTTTGTTTAGCACATGTTGATAAGTGCAGCTTAAATGTTTTCCATCAGCCCATAACGGCCAAAAACAGCCACATAACTCGAGACTGTCATCGTTAATAATATGTCCATGCAATTTCAAATGTGTAATTTATAGTTATTTCAATTCATTTAAGAGGCTTTAAATTTACATTTTCACTATTTTCCAGTTGATGGCCCCATTTGCTCTTCCTAAGCATCCATTTGGGTAAATACACCAACTGTTCCTTTTTCGGCAGGCATGGCACAAAATAGAAAAAGACAAATAGTCTCCAAATTTCATTTTTAGATAATTCAGATTTTTGATGAGGAAAAAAATGTCATGCATCTTTTTGGAGAGACTTCGTGCGTGATCAGTAGAGAATTTGAACAGGATTTTCTGGAGCTTAAGTGACAGAAATAACAGAAAATATATTCCTAATCCACAGGATGTGTGCAAAGAGTTAAATTCAGACAACATGCTCACAAACTTTTCTACAGAGCAGACTGCATAATGGGTGCAACTCTGGCATTTGGTATTATATATCAGGGCTCAAGAGTGCAGCCAAAATTTGTGAGAGTGCACCTAACAATTTTTCTTGGGCACACTGGTGCACCAAGGAAAAAATGTTAGGAGCATTCTTAAAAATTTAATTTGACAAAAGTAACTGCAGGAGCGGAATATCCACCAAAAATGGCCAAGACACAGCACCTGCTCCTCTCTGTGTTGCATATTCACAGGATGCAGGCTGTAGACCCGCCCAAACACATGCACATACGCAAGTACGCACACACACACAGCCCTCAGTAATCGACCAATCAGCTGTTAGTTGCAAATGAGCTCACTTGGTGCCTGACTGTGGTGTTAGGTTTCAGCATGGAGTGGTAACTCTGCAGAAGCAGTGACGCTCTGCCTAATTGGTCCTAGTGACTGTCAGATGATTAATAAACACCAACAGAAACAAGTAAAACAAAGAAAATAAAGACCAGTATTTCTTTACTCATTTAAATTATGTTTTTAAGTTATGGAAAGTGATATAATTGTGACTTACGGCGTTAAAAGTAACACTATGAAAATTTGGGTGCACCTTATTTTTGTGCTGGTGCACCCTAAAAATTTTTTAGGTGCACCATTGCAAACAATGCAAAAGTTAGTCTGGAGCCCTGTATATATTAGGCCTGTAACGGTGCACATACACATACTGAACCTGTTTAGCACACAGCTGCACTGAAATGGCACAGCATGAGGAAAAAGGAACAAAAGACATTATTTAATGCAGAACTTTCAGAGTTTCACACGGACATATTTAGGGAGCGCACAGGGAGCTGCGGTCCCATGCACAGAGTATCCATAACAGCTAATTCATCACACTACACACACACTACTACACATTTGGGTATTGGTTAACATGACACACCAGATGGACAGTTCCATATTGGAAATCTTTCACTAATCCACCTGGGAGGAGCCGTGTGAAAATGTTTTCAGGGGCAAAACCTTCAAGACAGCAGCAGCTTGTGATTGGACGATCGTTCGGCTCATCACACTCATCACAGACCAATCCATATCAAGCAACGCTGCTATGACGCAGCATATGTGGCGGCTAACTCTTAGCCGCTATGGCTATCGGCTTACAAGGGCAAACAACAGTTAATGGCAGTTAGCCATAGTGGCTAATTGTTGTTAGTGGCTAACTGTTGTTAGCCTCTACGGCAAATGGCTAACAGCCATTAACTATTGTTTGCTCTTGTTAGTGGCTAACGGCCGTAAGCTGAAAGCTAAACTACATTACGACGATCATTTCACATTGAATAAGACAACACAGATGTATCGTTTAACACTTAAATGTGACATGAAACTCATCAAAGACAATCCCTACAAAGTAAACTTAAGAGGAGAGCATATTTCACCAAGTATTACCGAGTAACCATGATGAGCACAGGCTAACCGACATTAGCCGCCATTATTTGTATAACTGGAAGTGACATCACTTCCTGTCAAGTCACTTCCTGTTGTCGTCAGCTCCTGTAGCTCCTGCTGCTCCTGCCTCTCTTCCCTAATCGGGCCGTTAAGCATGTAGCCATGTGAAACCATTGGACAGTGGAGGCTGGCAAGATGCGTGATTTTAGAATCAGGCAGATCAGTCTGCTCTGCAAGGCTAGATAGAATACTGTCGGGGAAACACAGCTCCCATTGGTTTTCAAAATTCACAATAAATGAATAAAAGACCTTTTTTTCCCTAAACCAAAAAAATGAACCGTGGCTCTCAAAACTGAAAATGCTGTGAACCGTTACAGGCCTACATGTGTATATATTTATGTGTGTGTATAATTTTTGGACCCCTTTTCTGAGTTTCCAGCATTAGGATGTAACTTGCTTGTCCTCTGTTTTAATGTGTTGTTTAAAGGGCCGTCAGTGTTAAACATAAACGGACGGTTGTGTAGATTCAGAGGTGTCTCTGGTCGGCTGCGTCGGCCTCTCTGCCTGTTGATTAAATGTCTATTTCCTTTTCTTCATTCTGGTCCTTTGTTTGGGAGTCTGTGCTGTTTTGGAGAGCTTGGTAACACTGGGAAGCGTAATGGCAGGAAACAGGCTGTGGCGAAGCACAAAGGACGAACTGTCAGCACTCTGCACACACTCAGACTTTAACGCACACACACAGACACAAACAGACCTCCTGTTTTATTTAAACTTTTCTCTTCTTACATGTCAGGTGATATTAGCTCATAAAGATGTTGAACTGATGTACAGGCTACACTTTTGAGCACATATGCCCATGTTAATTATAGGGGTATTTATGTATGTGCAGAAACCCCTCATTAGATTACCCCTCTGTCCTCTTCTCCTTCCTAAACCCCTCCTCAGCCCTCCCTGCTCTCTTTATTGTGGTTTCCTTTAATTGGAATCTGAGGTGGTAATTACAGGGGATGGAGCCTGCAAAGGGGGAGAAGGAAGGCAGAAGGAAAAGAGGGAAAGAGGGGAGAAAGACTAGGCATGAAAAAACTGTCCAGCAGATGGAGGGGTTATGACCTGACTAAACACAGCAGGTGACCCCATGTCGTGTGACGTAGCTTAAGCATGTAGGTATTCTAGAGCTGATAGTTTCAGTTTCTTTGTCCTACCTACCTAAGATCTCCTGAGTGGTTCATTTATACTTTATTGTATGGAAGACATTTATTTTTCAGTTGGACGTTCAAAACTTTAATATCGGTCCAATGTCAGCAAAAAAAGAAACAAATATTGTATTACATCGTCCTGCATCTAAAATCTCAGATAAAATGAGTCCATTCTAATTTATTTTTTATTTTTTTAATTTAGTTGTAGAACATGCTTATGTTTAAGTTTAAACACTTTGGTTATTTTGCAATTTGATATATATGTTTTTTTAACTGGATTTCTTGAGGTTACTTTTCAGGGTCTTCTAATTTATTTTCCATTTATTTTATTTAATTGTCTATTCTTGTGTGTAAGGTTTAAATGTATTGAACCCATTGGTTAATAACAAATAGGTCAGTTTTTCTCAGACCTACTTTTGTTGACTATTGTTCTCTGTGTGAGTAATCTCACCTGGTCAAGCCTTTTCTTACAGTCCATACTACAAAATAAGGAATAAAAGTCTGTTTGATTCCTGCTGATATCAGATCAGATCGTTATCTGCCAGTACTACCAGCCAGTACTCAAGGCTGCAATATCAGTATCATATCGGAGTTAAAAAAGTTGTATTGGGACACCCCTACAAACAACCAGGAGATGAGCCTAAATGATTCTTAACCCCATCTTAGAAAAGCCAGGCAGGAGCAAATGGTGCCTGATTCAGTCAGACGCTCTTCAGTAACATTAAAGGATAAGTTTGGTTTCTCCAGCTTTCACATTGTTTATAGAATGAAGTAGAACAATATACTCACCCAGAAGGCTTTCCTGATCCAAACAGTGCTTCAGGAGATATTTAGATCCAAAATCGAGCGGCGGACATCGACATTAATCGTCCAAAAACTCATTAGTTTCACCAATATTTCATCATGGTCCACTCACGCTGCTCCTCCATTACAGTCTGTGTCGCTCCAGACATGTTTTTGTGACTGTGCTGACCTCTGAACTGAAGAAGAAGAATGTTTGCCTCCGCCCATGCGCAGTGCGGCTCATTGTTTCAGGGGAAGACCACCGGCTGCACAACGCCTTTCTTCTTCCAGTTTTGTGCAAAATGGATGAATATCTATCTGATGAAGATGTTGTGGAGGAGAACTTTGAATATGATGGGTGTCCTTACAGTTTGGAGCCAGAGTTTACAGATGAGGAGCTCATCGAAAGGAGGACGCAGAGGCAGCGCTCCAGAGAGTACTATATAATAAATATATATATGCAATAATAAATATAAAATATATCTAGGCCTGTCATGATAATCATTAAATCAATTAACCACTCGATGAATAAAAACGTCCTCGGTAAGTTTGCCGGCCTCGATAAACTGACACGTGCATGCATGTTTGTTTTCCTCCTCTCTCTCTACCAAACAGACTGGATGAGAAGATGGTTCACTCTGTGCAACTTTCTCAACACCTGGGTGCATTGTTCATATAGCAGATTTATTGCAGAGAACCATCTATAACTTATTCAATCTTTGTGGTGGAGGCGGGGCCGCTCGCGTGGAGCTGAAGTGAGCGTCATGAGGAGTAATGAGGAAAACAAACACTAATATGAATGATGGCACGAAAGTGACGGTTCCTAAGCCGGCTGCCACAGCCCCGGTGTGGCACTATATTGGATTTATACAAAATAAACAAGGTGTGAGCTCATGAACGCCGACGAGCTGATATGTCGAATTTGTTTGAAAGTAGTGGTGACGAAGAAGAGGAGGTGCAGCGGAGCCTTCGTCCTGACAGTCAGTGCTTACTGAGGCGTTTGGTCTGCAAAGTAAATATAAATAAAACAGCAAAATGGTGTGCGCTCACAGACAGTGTTGTTCACTACAAGAAATGCAGCCCTTCACCTGCAATGTTACAAACATTTGACAGACAGTATGGATTGACTGGGAGAACGTACATGTCACAAACAATTCAGGAACTGTATAAACTGCATTTTATTTATTGTTTTTATTGTTGTGTGTTTTTATTGGAGTTTTTTCCTTTACAGAGACAGGGTCCTTTTTAAATTTTTTTGAGTAGTATAATGAGTTACTTGCAATTTTTCCCAAAAGAGAGTCCATTTCATTTCATTGGGCTTTTTTTCTCTGTTTTGTTTAATTTATTATATTGTTTGTTTAATTTGTTAATGTAATATATATTTATATATAATTTATTATTTATATTATTATTATTATTATTATTATTATTATTATTATTATTATTATTTATTAATATTTTATTTTTATCTTATTTATCTATACATAATAATTTGTTAATAATATTTAATTTTAATTTTAATTTTGTTTAATGAATAAATGACATTTCAAAATAATACTGACAATAATGTTATTATTGGCAATAATTTTTGGACAATTATCATCTAGCAAAATTTGTTATCCTGACTGGTCTAAATATAATTAGTGACAAGCTAGCATTTGCTTTTTAACTCAGCGATGTTTCAATTAGGAGGATTTTTCTTGTGAACCATCGTAGACATCACATGACGAAGAATTCTCCAAGATTATGTTCATGAATGTACCTAAAGTGACATCCTGGAAAACACTGGGTTTTAAAGAGGTTAAATAAAGTCCAACATGCTGTTTCAGGTCGCTGTGTGAATTTAAGTCTATAGTTTACATTCATATCTCAACGTTCTGTGGATTTCATGGGTGTAAATGTGATGTAAAAGCCTGTGCTGCAGCTCCACAGTGACAGTCTGTCCTGTATGAGGCTGAAAACGATCAACACTGATTTCAGATTGATATTACAGTAATCATTTTTCAGACAGGGCTAATAGTTATTTTAACAATGGGTCATTATACACTGTACACTGTCTTGTTTAATGATTTCTCTTTTCATTTGAGCAAATAATTGAACGTAGGATCACTGTTTTAACCTAATATGGCTGCATATAAAGTTTACTGCTCTGTTTTGATGGAGCTGTTTTCAGATGTTCTAATTTAAGTCAAATATTCATTACAGTGCAGCAAAAATAAACCTGTTTCCACGCCTGCTTCTTTTGTTTCTGTGAGTCCATCCTTTGAGTTGCATTCATGAGAACAAACATGTGATTTCAGCCCTCTGCAAAGGTCTGTGTCTGCTAAATATTTATTTAAAAAAAGGAAGAAATGCTGAAGGTCTTTATTTTTTGCTCTGCTTGAGGGAATAACCTGTGTTAAACCGAATACAGTACGAGCCCCCCTCTCTCTCGCTGTCTGGGACACACTTAAGCACACACACACACACACACACACACACACACACACATTGTTGAGAGTCAGCCATGCTATAAGGAACATTAATGTTGATCCACATTATCATAATTGAAGTGTCTTGTGTGTGTGCTCGTCCAGGGGGAATACAGAGAGCCCTGCCTTTAGAGCCAGACAGACAGCATACTTCCATCCCTCAGCTGCACAGAACAATGACAGCAGGCTGCTTTAGTCGTGGATCCACTGTGTGTGCATGTGTCACATCACCTAAAAACCTCACCGTTAGCACAAAGCACTACACAAAGAGCACTCTGACGTCAGTGGACAATCACATAACAGACAACAGTGACAAAAACACAACAAAAAATGTCCAAAGTTTGACGTAAAATCAGAGGAGGTACAAAACCAGCTTTATATTCTGGAGGACTTTGATCCAATTAAGATTTTCAGGTCTCGTATTTCCGATGTGACATCATATCCCTGCTGTCGTCTCAGCCAATCTCATCAGCTTAAGAGCTTTTATATAACGGCCCCTTCATCAGATGGGACAGAATAGAAATGAGGGAGTGCAGATATCAGGCAGCACGGACTGTTACTGATGTACAAATGTATGTGGGTACACACACACGTACACACACGCACATTAGGTTATATGGAAAACAAAATAGACATGGGATTTCTGCCCGGTCTTAAAGGATAAGTTTGGTTTCTACAGCTTTCACATTGTTTATAGAATGAAGTAGAACAATATACTCACCCAGAAGGCTTTCCTGATCCGAACAGTGCTGCGCCGCTCCTAAAACTGCATTAATCGTCCAAAAACCAAAAATTACTTTCACCAATATTTCATCATGGTCCGTTCGGGCTACTCCTCCATGACAGTCCGCGTCGCTCCAGACATGTTTTTGTGACTGTGCTGACCTCTGAACTGAAGACTGCTCTCTGGTCAGCTGTTCTTCTCTTTGTATCTGCGTCCTTTCTATGAGCTCCTCATCTGTAAACTCTGGCTCCAAACTGTAAGGATACCCATCATATTCAAAGTTCTCCTCCACAACATCTTCATCCAATAGATATTCAACCATTTTGCACAAAACTGGAAGAAGAAAGTTGTTGTGTGGCCGGCGCTCGCCCCTGAAACAATGAGCCGTACTGCACATGCACAGGAAAGTTTTCAGTTCAGAGGTCAGCACAGTCACAAAAACATGTCTGGAGCAACACAGACTGTAATGGAGGAGTAGCCCGAGCAGACCATGGTGAAATATTGGTATAAAACAGGAATTTATTTATTTTTGATTTTCTGTCTCGTAATAACAGGATATAGTTATTTATTTCGATTTTCCTGTATTTATGAGAAACTATCTCGTAAAAACAGGAATTTATTTATTTTCCAGTTTCCTGTTTTTATGAGATACTAAGGAATCTTTAAAGTAATGAACATGTCGCACATGTTAGACCTTATTCAGTTTTATTTCTTGCTCGGTTTGAAACATTGGGAGACACTTGTGTATTTGAGCGGTATAGATGGTATTGTTATTAGTTTGTCCACATTACGCAGACACCTGAGGAATTTGCGGTTGTTTTGACGCAAAGCCCACTCGGATCTGCTCCATGGTTTTTGTTCATGATCAGTTGGAGATAGTATCTCATAAATACAGGAAAATCAAAAATAAATACATTTCTGTTTTTACGAGATAGTATCTCATAAAAACAGGCAGATTTAATTTATTTTCAAGTGAATGCAACCGTAAATATGCCATCGTAGAAATGAGAGGATGTAAATTATAAGTGTTTGTTGTCTGAGCTTATGCATCCCAAAAGCTTTTCCTTGATAACAAAGTAACATTTAATCAGAGCTTTTTAATTTCTTTTAGCTTTTTACCTAAATTACTCACTAACTTTTTTTCAATTGGCCTGAGTGGATATACCATTAGAGCTAAAGAAGGCTAAAGCAAACGTCTATATCCTTTAAACTGAACTTTTTAATGACCCACCTACAACTATTGAATAGACAGCAATCTGTTAATGGACTGTGTGTTTGTGTGTGTTTGTGTGTGTGTGTATTTGGGCTGTGTGTGTGTGTGTGTGTGTGTTTGGGGGGGGGGGGTCAGTGTTTGATGGATTATTGTTAAGAATGAGGCTACTGCACTAACAGATAATGGACAGAAGGACTTAATGAATTAGAGACACTAAGATGTGATGTGGACATGTGTGTGTGTGTGTGTGTGTGTGTGTGTGTGTTTGTGTATGTTCATCCTTAAGAGGGAATAAGCTTGTAGTTTGAAGCCTAATGTGAATTACTTTGATAATGAGTTTATCTGAGGCGAGGTAGGTGGCTGCCTAAAGAACCTTTGGCAGGGATTAGAGCTGCCTAAATGTTTCTGTGTGTACATCCCTATGAAAGCTGCCTGGCACTCTCTTCGTCTTTGTTGTGTGTATGCATGTGTTTGTGTTTGTGTGTCAATAAGTCAGTAAGTTAATAAGTCTGTGAGTAAGTGACTAGGAGGTCCACAAAAGGATTATGGATTCAGTTACTTTTGTAGATGATATAGCTTGTTTTGTAGGTGTGCTGCCAGTGGAGACGTGGCCTAAAACAAGGCTGGGATGCTCTGCACAGGTTTGTGAGTAAAAATGAGACACTTTGGCAAGTTTCTGTGTTGTAGCTGGAACTGAGGCCGTGTTAACACTGCTACAAAGATGACTGAATATGCACTAGGGAGGTAACAGTTACCGGTAAAATGGTAAACCACGGTAAAATTTTCCACAGTAATCATTACCTTGTCTTATTAAAATTACCATTATACCGTGTTTGATCACCACACTGTGTCAGTAATTCACAGTGATGCTGCTCTGTGCCTGGAAAAGCCTGAACTATGTATCTATCCTCGATTAAGCAGCCTGACGCGAGGCGCTCGTGTGCAGTTTGCAGTGTTTGGCCTCAGAGTCTGAGAGCCAAAGTTAGAGACACTACAGTGAAGACTTTTCTCTCAAAACGGACTCTGAACTCTGGTTGAATTTTGGATTTTACAAAGATGTTGAGGGGAAACTGATAGAAGACAGTCACCCTGTCTAAACGAAACTGTGAGAAAGAAAGAGACGTGCACGATTAAAACTGCTGTAACTCCTTGAGTAAATAAACTGACCGAGCTGTAGAGGTAGAGAGAGAGAGGGAGAGAGAGAGAAGGTTCAGTGAGCCATACCTGAGTGAATAACAGGTGGTTATCAGTATTTTCTGTCTAAATAATGTATAAAGGTTGTAAATAACAGCATTAGGATCATTCTGGAGTGTATTGTTGCTGCATATTCGCCGTATTTTGAAATAGATCGTCTTTTTCCGTCATAGTTTGTGTTTTATGGATTTAATCAGTTGTAATTTGGAAATATTAAAGAAGGAGACGTGGAGGAGATCTGCCATTTTAAAGGGGAGACCAGAGGAGAGTTATGAAGGGGGCTAACTGCTTCAGGGACTATCGTCTGTAAAACAAAAAACAAACTAGAAAAGCACTCGGAGAGCACAGACCTCCGCCAAGCAGCACAGTTCCCAGACTGTGATCCGGATCAACGCCAAAATTGAATCACTTCTTCTTTTTCTCATGCTGAACATTCCCTGAAAATTTCATTAAAATCCATCCATAACTTTTTGAGTTACTTTGTTCACAAACAAACAAACTCTCCTGAAAACATAACCTTCTTGGTGGAGGTAATAAAAAGTCCTGAACGTGGTCTGATATAACGAGCTGTAACATGGACACTAATGCTGCAGGCACACTAAAATGTTTGAGTGTTTGTAAAATAGGTTACATTTATTTTTGGCTGTTTAAAAACTTTGAACATGTTCATTTACATACAAAAGTTTCATATTGTTACATCCCTAATATGCACAGTTTCATTGTGTTTTCACCTCCAGTTTGCATGAGAATGGTGCCTGGGGTGGCTGAATCTCCAAAGTTTTGAAACAGGGTCTAAGAGTGCAGTACTCTTTCACATGAAGGCTGTGCACACATACCAGGAACAACAACAGCTTCATCGTCTACAGAGTAACATTTGAGCTGCTTACCGTGCTCGCTTTGTTATCCAGACAAAACTATCCACACAGATTTGGTGTCCAGACAAGAAACACCTGCGTCTTCACCTGTCCACTCGTCATTGTTGTTTTATGAAAAATTTGTCTTCACTGGAAAGCGCACACGTGTTGTAACATCGCTGCTTCTCTACAAACCTACATCGCCATCTACTGGCCTGGTGTGCACGTTACAGTGTTTTCAGTTGTTCTCATAGGTCCATCTGAGCACTGTTAGTTTTTGGAAATGCAACGGAAAAAAATGTTTTTCGTGTAACAAGGCCTGAATTTATGGTTTGTTCTGCGTCTGCTTTGTTTCAGCTGCTACCAACACCACGGGATTTCTTGATTTCATTGTTCAAACTTATATTTAACAGTTCAGGACTTTCACTGTGAAAACTTGCAGAAACTCACATCTTAGTCATTCTGCATGTTAGGAGTACCAGAGTGCCCGAGGGCTGCGATCTTTGCAGCTGCTTCTGTAACTAGCTAACAGCATCAGCCTGCTTCATTGAACCATCCTGGTTCAAAACAATGGAGTTGTGGGTTTAATCAAGTATTTAAATTGAATGTGATGGAAACTGAAATTGCCTTAGCATTTGACTTAACAACCACTTAGATCCATTAAAGCGCACACACAGGTTATGGCGAAAGCACAGACGAAAATTGACTGATATCCAAAGACATTCACTACAGAGAGAAGGGAACACTTTTACCACATGGCTTTGCAGTTGCATACACCTCACTATCTGACGGGGAGCTGTTTGTGTATATGCATGTCTTTGCCTTGCATGCTGAAGATGATACTCAAACTATGTTGTCTCCCCAATCACCTTGCTGCGTGTCATAACCTGGCTCAAGGACAAGAGGACAGGAGGAGTTTGTCTCCAGAAGAAACACGATAATTTATTATAACTTAGAGTAAGGCAGACGAAGAAGAACTACAGGAATGGAGTGTCTGTAATATCAGTGGTGTATATATGGGTGTGTGAGAATTAGGACTGAACGATATGGACAAATAATATGATATGACTACTAGGGCTGCCACAAACAAGTATTTCTGCAACTAGTCGACTCGTCACATCATCATGAGCTGCAGCGTACTGCACCAGCATGCAGCTGGTGGTCCAAATTGCTTATAATGAGCAGACATGGCAACTATGGCACCTGTGTAGTTGTGCATGCGCCACATGCGTGAGTGTGTTTGGGGGTGTGCTGGGTTGATTCCTGCGGGTGTGATAACCAAGAAACGTGGTGAGGAAAGGACAAACTACCAACCACACTCATGTCTGCTTTGTAGAGGCAGCTGGGTGATAATCATGTGGGATTCATACAAGCAGAAGAGCCCAAAGTCACTTTAATGAGCTGACCTGGCAACACAATAACTGTTGTCTTAGTCTACACTCAGCCTGCTCCCTCACACTTTCTGCTTCCTACAATAATAGTAATAACCTTTGTTCTAGTAGACTCACAATAGTCAAACACTGAAATCAGACCCATTTTCAGGGACAGCTTTAACCGGGGACAGGTCATCCAAAACAGGGACTGTCCCCAGAAATCACCAGACTGTTGATGCTAATGTTAGAAGCTAACTAGCCAATTAGCTTATTGAGACGACTGTCCCTCTTTGTCAGTAACTGAATCAGCCACGACGTGCTTCTTTTTCAGATGCTTATGCATCACCGTCGTTCTGCCATGGAAGGAAAGTTGAGCCTTGCAGATTTTGCATTGCACATTCTTCTCTTTCTCTTCTCCCCAAACTTTTGAGCTCCATTGCCAGACAGCTATGATACTGTTTACTAACTCTTCTGGTGACATCACAGCTGACCCAGATCAGCACTACTGTGCATTTGCGTCAAGCAGTGCATTCAAGAGCAATCATAAAAATGAATTTTATTGTGACTCCCAGAGCTGTACATGTAAGACAAGTGCGGACTATCTATATCATTTATATCGTTGCTTTTTCGATATTAATATCTTGAATATTATTAATATTAATTTATATGAACACCTCGATGTGAGGTGTTGAAGGGTGCACTAACAAAGAAACTAAATAAATTGGACATGGTAGCCAACCCAGGCACCTCAGAGAGAACAGACATTATTAGATCCCTGTTAAATACATGGGCCGTCACATATGCTTCATTCATTTACCCACCACCTCACGTGGCTGTTCAAGGCTGCAGGTTAAGATTCAGTGTCCTGTATGAGTTTAAATGGAGGTGACTAGGTTATTTTTGTTCTCAAACTTAAATAGTGAACTGAAAGAAGGAATTGCTTTCTTCCTCTCTGTGGGGAAAAGCAGATAAGTAATGCCCTGTTTTATAGTTTGGTTGAAGGTGAAACACAGTTGTAGTTATTTTTGTTTGTTTAGCTTTCATGCTGCACTTGGCCTGTTAATGCTGAGTGATGTACCCACCAGCTGAAGCTGCAGTATTTGTTCCTCCCATCATGTCTAATGTTGTACTTTGTTACACTGCGAGGCACCGGAGATTCACTTTAAAGCAAACTAAGACCAAGGGGACCAGAGTTTATTCTCATTTTGTAGGGAACAGCATTTCTGATCTTAAAGGTCACATCAAAATCTATTAGGTGAGCGTGTTTAGCAATAAAAAGACCCAAAGAACAAAAAGCTGGGTTTGAGCTCCATTAGTCTGTTTGTGTCTCTCATTGTGGACAGGTCTAACTTGTTGTGCTGTGTGAGCCGTGTGTGTTTTGCACATAAACAAATGAGGCCTGTCAGATGATTGTTTGGTACAGCAGCAGGGACTTTAAGCTTTGGAGCTGAAGTGAGAGGATTTGAGGCCTTTTTCTAGGTATTGATTAAAACCTTGCACACTCACACACAACCACACACTGTTGTCGTTCTACTGGTTTGTCAATTTATTAATTGAAGTAGGTTTGACTCTATTACTATCAGCGTTTAGAGCTGTCAGAGTAGCACTAACAGTAATACTTATTTACAAGAAAAGGGTTTTTTTTACAGCAAAAATATTTATTTGTTAACCTTGCAGAGCAGATTGTTATGTCTTTGTAATCAATGAGACAAATATCAGGCCTCATGGGAAAAATAATGTTCTGACATTGTGTTTGTGGACATAAACACACACACCTGGTCAGGAGTCTCACTTTAACAATAAGGAACATTAAAATTTGACTGTATGGGTTAGAAGTGCTTGTCCTCTCCTGAGTAAAGGGCACTCTGGGTTTACTTAAACACCTAAAAATGTACTCCCAGTTTAAAAAGTGTTTGGTGTCATGAATGATGCTTTAGTTGTCATGATGATTCCTCAGTGCACCATATTTTGATTTAGTTAATTTCCTTGTTAGCTTAGTTGCTTTGTTTCAGTTGTTCATGATTTTATTCATCTTTGTTTGTAATAAATCACTTTGTCTTGCATGTCTTCTCCCTTTGTCATGTCTTTGAGCCGGGTCATGACAAAATGGGGGCTCGTCCGGGATTAAGCGAAGACAGAGTGATGACACAGAAAGCCAAATCATTCAGCCATCTTTCAGCACAATAACTGGCTGATACTTTTGTTTAATTTCTAACTTTAAGGTCAAAGTCCAGCACAGGAAGTATAGGGCATACACTGATTTCAGTTTTGGATTAATTTAGAAGAGTAAGTCCTTGCCTAAATTCCCCTGAACTGTCAGTTGAGTTTTGAGAAAGTCAGTGTGGTAAAGATTCAGTCAGATTAATGTTTATATGTGTGTTTCCAGCTTCAGTCAGTTTAATGAATAATACACGTCTTTGCCTGCACGGCACACATGATAGTTTTATGACTTTTAAGGTATACCAAGTGAAAGTATAGTGGTGGGACAATTGACCTTATAACTCCCAACAACAACCATCCTGAAGGATCCTTAAAATGCTACATGCACAAGAATGCTGCGGTAAGATTGTCGACAAAGCCAACTCATATTCTCCCTTTTATTACATCCACCAAGGAGGTTATGTTATGGCCGGCGTTTGTTTGTTTGAATGTTTGTTTGTTTCTCTGTTAGCAACATAACTTAAAAAGTTATAGACAGATTTTGATAACATTTTCAGGAAATGTCTGGATTGGGACAAGGAACAAATGATTAGATTTTGGGAGTGATCCTGATCAGTGTAAAACCGCCATGACGAAAAATGTGATTTTCATGAATAATTACTGAACTAAAATATAGGGTTGTCCCGATCTGATATTGATATCGATCTGATATCAGCCAAAAAAAAAAAAATTGTGGATTATATTGGCCTGCATGTGTAATATCCGATATAAGCACTCAGATACAAATAGTCCATTCTAATTTATTTTTTATTTATTTGAGTTAATTGCAGAATATGCCTATGTCTAAGTTAAAAACAGTGGTTATTTTGGATTTAAAATATATGTTTTTCTTTTAACTGGATTTCTTGAGGTTACTTTTCAGGGTCTTCTAATTTATTTTTTGTTTATTTCACTTAATTGGGATATATTTTTATGTTTAAGGTTGAATTGTATTGAACCCATTGATTAATAATACCTACTATTGCTGACGACTGTTCTCTGTTTGAGTAATCTCACTTGATCAAGCCTTTACTTACAGTCCATACTACAGAATAAGTAAAAGGAGTATGTATGACTCCTGCGGATATCATATTGAATTGATATCGGGCAATACTCAAGGCTGCAATATCAGTATCGTATCGGAAGGGAAAAAGTTGTATCGGGACACCCCTACTAAAATAGATATCATTATTAATCCAGTTGCTAATGGTATGTTTTCATGGTCAAGGAATCTAAATATTTAGATGAAATAAAGGTAGGACTAATATTAATGGTGAAAATCACAATATGGGAGAGGACTGTGGCGCTGGTGGAGTGCTTTTCTAGTTCACTTTGCAATGACTTTCAGTAAATTCAATTCAAATTCAAATGAACTTGCTTTTGTAGATTAATGCAAAATCATAACCTGCTTATAATCCTGACCTCTCTGTCCTTAAAGCCCCACTCTACCCTCCTGGTCTTGTGATCTGAGCCATAAAACCAAAAGTGGTCTTTTTAATCTGTGGCTGGAGCTCTTCACCTTTGCTCAGATGCTCTGCAGCTTCTACTGATGCTTTAAAACAGCTTTAGACACAGTTCAGGTTATTGCATCTTGATCTTGCATTTAATGAGATTACCTCAAAGTATCATTAAATATTGCATTTAACAAGCAATAGATTGACATTAGACCACATGACCTTGACCTTTGTCCGATGATCTTCCATATTTATGGGTAATCATGGGTCTTTGTGACTTTTTGATACACCCCTGAATGAATGAATTCTTGAGATATCATAGTCATAAGCAGAGGATGGCCACACAAACTCATGACCTTTACATGCAGTTACTTAATCCTTAAATCTAGGTTGATCAAAGTTTGAAGATAAATCCTTTTAGACTTTCCAAGATCGAGCTTTCAGAAGATTTACACAGCGTGGACACACAGACAGACAGATGGACGTGTTTCCCTGCAGACAGACTGACTGCTTAAGTCTGTGCCTGCTGCTGCTGCCAGGAAAGAAAGGAGGAAGGAAGAAGAAGGATGATAGGCTCTGCAATGATGGAGTAAATGAATGATTGTGTCCATGGGAAGAGGGAGAGGTCGGTTTACAGAAGAGAGAAGCTAAGAGGACATTTTAGAGACGCCAACAGAAAATTAATTTGGAAAGGAGGAGAGCAGCCTGATGTGGAGTAAGGGCAGTAAGTCAGGATCAGTGTCCTGTCCTGTAGACTGAGGAGTTTGTATCTCCAGATCAAGCTCTCCCTCCCTCTTCGGTCTGTGTGACCTGCTCTGTCTCTCCTTCGACTTTAATCAAGCAGACAGTTGGTTCAGCCCATTCCAGGGGGGAGGGGGGTCTTTACCATCGCTGAGGATTAATCAGCGTGACAGGGTCTCATGAGACGAGGGCGACCACCCCTGCAGGCTTCACAGTGGATAAGGCCAGCGCTGACGGAGGGGAGTGGCTCAGGGGAAAGTCACACTCACGGAAAGATAGTAAATTAACTTAAGAAACCATTTCCCTGTGAGGAAGAGAAGGCTCAGGTTTATTTACTGTGACAGCACAGAGCTAAAAGCTTTGTTTGGAGGGCCAGCTTCAGTCTGCAGAGGAGGGTGCAGGTGTGGACCTTGTCAATATCAATGTGCTCTGATCCAGTGCTCTGCAGAGTGGAAAAAAGACTCAATGATACACTAAATTAACCCTTTCATGTATGAATTACCAAATCCAAATGAATTCCTTTGAAAAAGGCTTGTTTTTATTTCCAAACAAGTTAAAAATCATTGTCACTTTTTCAGTGTTGCATGTTGAGGGAATCGTGCATCTGTCTGATACAGTGGGCACCATGCATCAGTGTTATGGACTTAGTGGAACTTAAAGGTAAATAAAAGGAAAAGTGTCTGCAGTATATGTATTGTTGTTGTTTAATCAAATCATCCACTAGTAAATTACACAAAAACTTAATATAAAAAATACACAATTATTTGAAATCTGAATGCAGGCATACTACCCGATTCGCTATTTTGAATTTATAATGCAATATCTCGATATAAAATGATAAAAATGTGCAATGAAATTTTTTTTTAAACTCTAGACAGAGGTTTGGGAATTTCCCACCTGGTAGTTGAGCATCGTATTGCAACCTAAAGGGTTTAAACTTTATCCCAAATATCTGGTCATAGTAGTGGACACCATGCATGAAAGGGTTAAAGTCAGGGTTGGTAATCTGTTTCAGATACACTTTTTGTTATACTGGTTAAAATGATCGTCATCTCCTGGTGCAATCAAAGCATGATGTGTTCTTAAAAGAGAGTGAAAAATAACTGCTGTAGGAGTGAAGCAGGGAAAACACCAACCAATCACAGCAATTCAGACCAAACTTATTAAACCAATCAAATCCAGCACTGCAGTTCTCCCGGCGTGCACAGACCCTGATTCAAGTACTCTGGAGAATGGCAGAGAAATGACCTAAACCCTGATTACTGGTCACTGCTCCTCCTGCTAAACTGAGCAAGAGAAGAAAGATGAAGGTGGAGAAACAAAAAAGAGTTTGGACAAAGCCAGGGCAACAACTAGAGTCAGCATCGGGTTATGAGCACTAACTAACTTCCCCTGTTTGTTTGTTTAACTTTACTATGATAATGTTTCGGTGTTTTCTTACCACTGAGTCAGACATGGCTATGTGTAGTGCAAAACAAAAACAATGTGCTGAGGACGGGTTTGGAGTTGGTGGTTTTGAATCAGGTTGTGAATCAGTGGCGCTCTAGACGGAGTCTTGTGGAGATGCTTTAATCAAATTCATGCTAGTTTTCACTGACTGCCAACCCCACCTTTTAACTCTCGGTCTCTCAAGGCTGTTCAGCCAGCTTATCGGACTATAGATACTTTGTGGGGTCTGAGCTCAGACAAGACCTCATGTGCTCGTCTCTGTGTTTGTTGTAATAAGTTGCTCATGTGCTGAGGTGTTTTTTTCCAATCCCACACTGTGCTCCCCTGACAGGTGCCTAGTTTGGGATTGTTTTTTCTCCTCTTCTTTCCTCTTGTTTTCTTTTCTGCAAGCACTTTGAGCTGCATGTATAGTAGGAAAAGTGCTGTATAAATAAAGTTTGATTGATTGATTGATTGATAATGATATGCTATTTGCCAATATTACAAAGCCTGCTATGTTACAATATGGATTAAATCTGATTTAGAGGCCTGGGATTGATATTGGGTAATGTATTATGTTACATTTACTTTTAATTTGAGATCTTTTTTCTAATTGAAGTCTGTTGTGATGCCTCAGATGGGCTTGATCTCCTAAAGACCTCATTGACAGAACATCATGTCTGCAGTGTCCATTTTACCCACCAGGATCAGAAAGGTCCAGGAGAAGCTTCATGACTAAGGCCTTCCTCACATGAGGACGGCCCCGTATTGTCTTGGCGTCGGCATCAAAACATGGATCACTGTTTACACATCGTATTGTAGATAGGCTTGTGCATTTACATGAGAACGCAAAATCCACGCCGGGACATACCTGTGGGTTTCCACGCATGCTCCTAACCCATATTGCATGCTGGGTAATATAGTTCTTGGGTTACTACACTCGTAACATCACAGTTGTGCTCCGAGGTGGATTCAACGTCAACAAGTGCTCATGCGTGCGTAACATGCTGCGTCTCTGCATGAGCACTTGTTGCTGTTGTTGCTGTAGCTGGTGTTGTTGGTGTTCTGTGAGCAAATGTTGGTATAAAAGTCCTAGCAATATTTGTAGCTGCTGCCACCATATGCTGCGTTCCATTTACCTCGGAACTGGGAGCTGGGAAATGGGAGTGACGTCATCTCCGACTTATCTGCATTCCAGTTGAAGTCGGAAAAAAAACGTGCCGATCGACCAGGCTATTGTTAGCCGTTGTTAGCATGCCTGCGTTGTTGTTCACAAACTTCACATGAAGAATGTGATTATCACTATGGCAGCATTTTTGTAAATATAGGTCTAACAATACTATGTATACAGCTGATCTAGAGCGACACACCCCAGTCAGAAGTGCAAATAAATTGATTATTACAGGAGCTAAATAACTGTTCACACTGGGGGCATCCATCTTCCATTGTCAACTCGGGGGTGGTGAGGTCTCCCCGAGTTCCGAGTAGGATATTCCGACCTCGGGGGACGTTCCAGATAGAATTTCCTACTCGGAAGTGGGAAATTCCGACCTCCGACTACGACTGGAACGCACCAATAGTTGTTGGTGGTGTGTGTGTGACAGCGTGAGTTGGGGGGCGGGGAGGAGGAGGGGTGCTATGAGGTCACCGTCTTTTCCGGACTTTTCTGTTTATACCACCTACGGCATGAAGACGAATACACAGATATCCACTTGCAAACCCGTTTTCAAAAAAGATGCGGAGTCATGGACAAAAACACGTCTCCGTGTGTCAATATCACCAGATCGATAGTTTATTTTACCGGGGTCTTACAAATTCGTACTCGTGTAAAGCCCACCTAAGACAGCAAATGGCCTCTGGGCTCGTGTACGTGGTTCACAGGTTGTGCATCTGAACCACCAGGAAACTGATGACCTGTCAGTCCTCAGCTCCTACAACAGTTTATGGAGCCGGAAGTCACTGCCTATTTCTACCTGTGACCCACCTACAGAAGTTCTGCTATATTTAGGTTTTAAAAGTTTTGCTGCATCTTGTTGACCCTTAAGTCAAAATCATCCAGTTCAGTTGTAGTAAAGTTAGTTTTTGTTTTTTCTTGTCAGACCTGAGCAGCTGATGAGGATGTGATACTGGCGGAGGGATACACAGCCATGTCTGCATCACAAAGTAGTTCCAAACATAAGGCCTTTTGGTCACACTTCGCCACCATCTCCCCTCAGGAGAGTTGCTTTGGACCATGAGCAACACACCTTCCATAGTGAACTATCCCTTTAATTTAAAAGTGTTTTTATTGATTATTCATTGGGTATAAAAAAGAAAGAGTCACAATAAGCTGCAATAACAGGGACTAAAATAACGACAACAAGGAAAAAAAAAAAAAGCTCTGCTGCTTGTTGAATTTTCAATAAAATGTTACACAGATGTTATATACTTTGCCCTTAAATTACTTCTATTTTTAATTCCAACAAGGTAAGTATAATGTCGCAAATAAGGTTGTACATTCAGCTAAAAGAGTAGGAAAGGAAAGAGAGGGTGGGAGAGGGGGTAAAGGTAGAGATGAGAAGTGTTATTAGTCTCTGGGGTGTTTGCATCAAATTTGTTTGCAAAAAAAGTCTATGAAGGTTTTTTTTTATCTTTGTACTGAGCCCTGGACTGTACACCTAATTTTTCTAGTTTGAGAAATGACATTACTCTTGAACCCAGGGCGAGAAGTGAACCCTTTAAGACGGGTCACTGTAAAATGTTTCTTTCCACAACAACGTCAGTGTTTAACTTTATTTTCTGGTCCTTTCTGGAAACACTGTTGTGTTGAATCAGAGCATTTATCACGGCTGCAACTATCGATTCGTTTTGTAATCGATTGCTCTATCAAATATTTTGGAGATTAATTGATTGATAATTGATAATTGATTGGATAACAGTTACATTGCGCTCACTGCCAATTTTTTTTACATTGAATCACTACACATTATTATTATTAGTAATACACAAAACAGAAAGGCCAGGTCACTTAAATTAACAACTTATTTTTATTATTTTGAACATTCTGAGTGTAAATGGGATCTCAAAATCAAAATCTATACTTTTATTTTTACTCTGGGCCATATCTTGCTTTTTTCAGTATTTTTTTTAAGTTTGGTTATTTTTATTTTATTTGTATTCATGCTTGTCTCTTTTTGCTAAATTATTGCCTTTACTACTGTACCATATTGATGATCTTATTTTGCTTACTTTATTTCTAGGACCAAATAATCTCATACTTAGATACTAAGATCATTTAACTAGCTAATGTACATTTCTATAACATATGAAAGCATTCCCTACACCTGCTTCCTCTACTCACTGTCAGTGTTTCCTCTTCTACTCTCTGCAATCAAATTAAATGTAAAGTTATTGGATGTGAAAAGTATGTGAACAAAATACACATGATTCTGGGCAAGTAGCCTCCGCATTGATTTACGTTCTGAACCAGCCTTTACACGGAGCCATAATCAAAGTAGGTTATTTACTAGCCCATATCTCAGTTATTGATCACATTAGCTGCTTCTGTTGATGTATCGTCAGTGTCATCCTGTTGTGTCGCTCTGACGCACAGACCGGATGTTTACTGTTGACGTGCTGCTGCAGTGACGACGTGCTATCATGCTAAGCTACGTGCTAAGCTAACTCCGTTTGACATCAGACACACTGCACTGTGTTTTCTTTTCGTCCCTTCTTGTAGTGACCACACACTTGGGACACTCTCTGCCATTTCTTCTGTGGACTCTCTCCTTTCTGTCCCTCTCTTTTCTCTTCCTTCATGATTTTACAAGCCGCGCAGCAGACCGTCTGTGTCAAACACCGTGCACTGTATAGTAGTCCAGATATATATTTTATATGTATAATTATATATTAAACGAGGCTTCGAGGCACACAATTTGCCTCGAAGATATTTTGTAATCAGAATTATCTGAGGAATCGTTTCAGCTCTAGCATTTATTGATCATTTATTGTGTTTGTTTACTGTATGTATTTTAAGCTGTAAGAGTATGACCATGTCCGGATCCACGTGTGCTCTTGTTCCTGCCCTGACACAAACTGTCCTGCAGCCTGAGTGACTGATCTTCAGTGCAGATTATGTAATGACACAGCAGCTCTGCTCTCTTTGTTCCTGCACAGTGTCTCCTCAGGCTAACGCTGGATGTTAGGAGACACATCCTTTCAAAACTTTATGAGGTCCTGGCTGCAGACTCTTTTTTTTCACCCCGCTGCACCTCAGAGAGATTCCCATTCATGCAGCGATCGAGCTGAGCGGTACACGGCTGATGAGGGAGGCAGAATATCGATGTCGGTCTGAGCTGTGCTGACTCGTGGTTCAACAGCACAGTGATAAAAAGAGAGGCCAAGTAAGATACACTACTGTGAACACTAAACACTTTCATCAAACTGATGCATTTATTTCAGAAGTGCAACAGTGTTAGAAGTAAAAAGTGATGATGTGATACTTGTCAGTTTACCAACCAGACCAGGTCATTGTGTTTCTCTTCATGATGTATGTGTCCTTAATAATGTTAATAAATGTACTTCAGTTTTAAGGGCATATGGAGGGTCACCTCACATTTTTAAAACTGAAAAGTTAATTTAAAAAACGTCAGCTGATTGCCTAAAGAATATAAGAAGATATGGCTTTATGTTTAGTCGGTATGAGAAATAAAAGTATGTTGATTTCACACACAGAGCTGCATAGTTAATGTGATTTATACATTATGATCGTAGAATAAAAGAAAAAACCTCCAACAAACCTGTTGAGATTACAGTTTACTTACTTTAGAAAGGAGAGTTTTTATTTAGTTAAATATTTATTAAATGCTGTTTATTGTTCGGAAAATCCAGGTTTTTCATCTATAAGTTGTCCAACTATTTTTTCACTTTTATAGGCACACAGGTCCTGATGTGATATTACAAAAACCTTCACCTTCACTTTTTTATACAACAGTTTTTACTTACCTAATTCATCTACATTTATTGGGGAAATGAAACACAATTGAAACTGAAAACAATCTATTATTAAATACTTCCTGGTTGCAAGGCAGTGGCTATGACTTAGTCATGACATGCCTCCTTTTTTGTTAGAAAAAAAAATAATACAAGAAAATGAGTAGAGCAATTCCACAGATTCAGAGAAATAATGTCTTGAAAAAAAGTATGTGTATAATCCTCAAACTCTGCAAACTTTAAAGCTATAAAATCTAATCCCCTGAAGTTGGACGGATCAAATATTTGGGACAAAATAAGAATAAAACAACAACAAAAAAACAACTTCATAAAAGAAAAAAAGCATAGTATTGCCAAATTAAAGACACAGAGTGTGTCTTGCTACTGCATTTTTAACAACTAAAATCAAGATACTTTATGGTTAATAACAAAAGAGAAGGTAAGGTCAGATTATGAGATGGAAAAATGATCAAAAGCAAATGCAATTGGTCAAATACTGTGAAATGGGTAATGAGATGTTATTTTTATTATATAACAATAATAATGATCAAATTATTATGATTGGATTACTTCCTGAAAACTTTGTCATGAACGGACGATTTTAAAAATGATCTGAAAGTAATGTATACTGCTTATGAAGTATTTGCTCTAAAATCTAAAAAATTACATTAACACGTCTTTTAAGTAAGAGCTGTAGTATAAACCAGAGATGTTTGATCCTTAGGATGAATTTGATGCAGTGGCGGCTGCTGGTCAGTCAGGGAGGGGAAGCTCATTTTTTTTCTGGCCTACATCATAAATTTATTTATTTATGTAAATGATCTGTGACCCTGTTGTACCAACTAGGTGTCTTTTCCTGGGATTTTACTCCCCAAAACCCACTTTTGACCAGACAACACATTTTATTTGTGACAGCACTTACAGTGAGCCATCTCACCTTGTTATACCAGGAATGCTGAAAAGATCTGATACTTTTCCCCACCTTTTGCACTAAATCAATCTTAGGAGTTGATTTGCCCTGCTGTTTGACTCTAATTTTCTCTTCGTAAGGAAGACTATCAAATGGCCTCGCCAAAATCTGGTCTCCAACATTCATACTATCTGCCATGACGTGCAGCTTGCTAGCAGCTGGAGCTGCTACGTGAGACCACTGTTTGACAGACTGTGAGTGTGAGTGAGAGGGAGAGAAGCTCCCCAGCCACAGCAGCTCGTTGGTGAAAAGAGAAGGTGGCAGGAGAGAATCTTCAAACACAACGCTAGTCGTTTTTAAGAAAGATAAAGTCGCTGGTGACCGATAAATCCTCCGAATCAGTCCAGAACAACTGAATGTAAAACTTAGAAGATACCCCGGTGAAGGGTGAGCCTTCAAGATCGCTGATTGGCTCATTTCACTGTCAATCAAAAAAGGATTCCGCCTCAGACAGATCATCCAATCATCATGCAGAAGCTGAGCGTCCAGGCCAGCCCACTGCCTCATATGGTGCGTTCCAGTTGTAGTCGGAGGTCGGAATTTCCCACTTCCGAGTAGGAAATTTCATCTGGAACGCCCCCCGAGGTCGGAATATCCTACTCGGAACTCGGGGAGACCTCGCCACCCCCAAGTTGACGATCAAAGATGGCAGCCCCCTGTGTGAACAGTTATTTAGCTCCTCTAATAATCAATTTATTTGCACTTCTGACTAGTGTGTGTTGCTCTAGATCAGCTGTATACATAGTATTGTCAGACTTATACTTACAAAAATGCTGCCATAGTGACAATCACATTCTTCATATGATATTTGTGAACAACAACGCAAGCATGCTAACAACAGCTAACAATAGCCTGGTCGATCGGCACGTTTTTTTTCCGACTTCAACTGGAACGCCGACAAGTCGGAGATGACGTCACTCCCATTTCCCAGCTCCCAGTTCCGAGGTAAATGGAACGCAGCAATAGACCCCCAGAGACGCTGAGCGTCCGATGGGCGGGACAAAGCTTAGCGTTTATCCAATGACCGTCCAGTTTCCAAAGTGGAACAACCCACTCTATATTTAAGCGCTGAAGCCTGCAGACGCTCAGCGTCCGGCTGTGTTGAAGCGCTGGGACGCTGCGGGGATAACTGAGAAGGAAGTCGCGCCAGTTACCTGTGATAAGTAGCTGATTCTGAACAAAAGATGAAGGTATTCTAGCGCATATTTAGTCAATGAAATGTACACACAGCAGGACATATCAACACTTTTTTGGGGGACATTTTAGGGGAAGCTGAGCTTCCCTTGCAGTCTTAGAGCAATCGCCACTGATTTGATGTCACTACAGTTCACAACACAACTGTTATTACAGTTGCTTAGTCATAACCTGTAAATTAAGACCCAATCATATAAATTAAAGTTAAACTAGAGAAGATCACAGTTAACAACAGTCTTGTTTTTACAGTTATCATAGTCATTACCTAGCAATTAATAGCAATTAGTGTTAAAAATTCATGGAAATTAGATCGAAACCTTATTTCTCTAAAGCAAAAGCTGTAAAAGATAAACATTCATATTTTGTTTTCATCTTGTCGGTAGACCTCTTAGATTTGATGGCATTGCCTTTTTTCAGTCACAAAAATCATTTAAATATTTGAGTGGATATTATTTTAAACTGTGACATGTAGTATGAAGAGCATAAGGTCCTTTATGTGTACTGTGTTTTTGAAGACATTACATATCTTTATGTTAAAGTTATAACATTTCTTTCACAATATTCATTGGCTACGGTAATTTGTTGACAGTCCCTAAGCCATTGTGCCATCATGCTCGATGGCTTAGGGACCGTTGTTTTATTGTTTGGCAAGTTGTTTGGTCGGAGGACAGCTCTTTCTGAGGTTATAGCTCACAGTCTTCATGGCAATAATTAAAAAGAGGTCAGTATCTTTTTAATTTTACCCAAGTAAAGACTGTACAACTCCATGATAGAGGGGAGGAAGAATAACAGGAAGACAGAGGATGGGGAGGAGCAGTCGCCAGCCTGTAACCATATTTTTATTTTTAATCTTATTTATATTTTTGTGTACACACAATTGGACTTATACTTTTGTCACTTGCCTACCAACTAGAGCTGGACAATTAATCAGATTTTGATTGTGATTTCAATTTTGCCATCTGACAATCATAAAAACATTATAATCGAAGAAAAACGATTAATATGCCACACAGTGTGGAGTGCCGTGTATGCAAGTTCCGGTGCTTCATAGCGCTTCTGTGTTCCACGCACAGCCACAGCGAGTGTGTGTGACTTATGTGGATCAATAATACTGTATGTGCCACTCGCTGGTTCTTTAAAGTTGTGTTTAAATCAATACTGAAGTTTTTAAATAAATGAATAATTGTGTGTATTAATCGTGATTTCAATATGACTTAAAATAATCGGGATTCTTTTTTTTTTACCATAATTGTCCAGCCCTACTACAGTTACTCTGCAAACCAGAATAAAAACAGTCTGTCTGCAGTATGACATAAATTAGAGTCAAAGTGAGTTTTGTGAAGTTGGATGTGAGAGAAGGCAATATTCACTCAGTTCACCTAACACAAGTAAATCTGCCCTTCAGTATCTTAAACATTCAGGCCTTACACCTCAAATGAACCTGGAATTATGAATGTTTTAGGCATATAGACAATGCCATGCCTACAAAAAGGCATATTTGACCCAACCCACGCTGTAAAACCAACAGGAAGTCAGTCTTTTCCTTTTACAGTGGCAGGAAAAACAGAGTTTCTAGAGATCCTGCAGGGAGGAAGTCTTCTCTGTGAGGTGAATCCATCCATTTAAAATCTGCTTAAGCCCCACAAATACACAACACAAAGTTATCTTTGGGCCACAGT
The DNA here is from genome assembly GCA_036419115.1 of Scarus forsteni. Classification (NCBI taxonomy): domain Eukaryota; kingdom Metazoa; phylum Chordata; class Actinopteri; order Labriformes; family Labridae; genus Scarus; species Scarus forsteni. Next base: position 2,618,474 of record JAZDUH010000023.1, read on the forward strand.
GTTGAAATCTTAATGGGTTCATTTGATTTATTATCAGCAGGCTCTGGTCAGCAAACACCAAAATGGATGTTAACCAAACCTGTGATGCACTTTGAGCTCCTGCAGGAAGGGAGTCTATATTCTCTGCTCATCTTTTTCATCTTACAAAGGAAACAGATCACCATTAACACGAGTGTTAGCTGCTTAAAAACAGACAGACAGTCAAAGGATATCAAATATTTCTCAGCCGTTTACAGCATAAAACACACATGCAGTGGAAACGACAGTGAAACAGGAGACCAGACAGAGCTCTCAGTGGAGAGAAAAGAGGAATTATCAGATATTTCTGAAATTTTTAAAATGGGTGGGTGGCTGCAAATCACTTTTAACACAAACCTTCATCCTAGAGGTGATGCAGGAGTGGACTGAGCTCACTGACTGCAGCTCACACTGATGGCAAACAGATGAACAGATGTACCTGCTCAGATCAAACACCAGAAACTCTCTGGTTACAGGATTCAGGAGAGGTGGCCCTCTGCTCCTCTGTTCAGCTCAAAGCTCTTGATTCTGGAGTGCATGACCTGGAGCACCTCAAACCTGTTCTTGGTCTGTTCCTCCCTGAGGTGGAAGACTAAACAGAGAAGCACTGTGACCGGATCATGCTGCAGACCAGAGCACCAGCAGCCTCTGCTGCTTCACCTACTCCACAGGTGACTCAGCAGTCTCTGGAGCTACGGAGAGCCAAGGAAGCACGCCTTTCCAAAACAGCTTATCAGAAAGAAGTCTGCTTTCCGAGCTTTAAAAATCCTTGGACACTGTTATAATTGGCAATAATTGATGAATCAAACTTGTGAAGTTTGGCTTAACAAGGATTGGTCACACAGCCAGCTAGCAAGAATCCATCTTTCCTGATTCAAATTTCTTTCCCATACAGATGATTTCACACACGCCAAAATAAAACTGCTGACCAAAAACGAGTCTACTTACATGAATGTGAGGAAAACAACAGACACAATGTGACAAGCCCAAATCCACCAAAGCCTAAGCAGCCGGTCCAGACAGCTTAGTGTTTAAACCACAGAACCAGTTTGATTTCATCACAACAGAGAATTTTGCTGACATGCTAAATACTATCAATACAAGATTCCTGGATCCTGATTCGAGCACCACTTAAATCTCCTCACTTCTTCCTTGTACCATGACAAACATGTCATTAAAATTTGTTCATAACTGTCTGTGCTTTAAATGCCCTTTGGACTATAAAACCAAAAGGAAATTCAGAATTTTGAACCTTTGCATCAAAAACTGCAAAAGTATTAAACATTAACTTGCTCTGTTTGGCCCTGTCAGCGGCACACGCTCAGATTCTGGCAGTATGATAAAAAGTTGTCTCACAGCTCTTTCTTTTTTTTACTACATTGGATTTTATAAAAAAAAAAAGAATATGTAACCATTTCCAGACACAATATTGCAAAGAAGTGCAAACATTTCTTTCACTCAGATTGTTTTCTGTAAATCTTCTGAACCACATTATTATCAGAATAATTGTGTTTTATGTGATGTTGACCTGTATCACTTTAGGGTCGGCCTCTCAGGACTGGACTGGGTCATAATGCAGAAAATAAGCACGGCTCACGATTATTCAAACTCAAATTTCTAGTGAACTTTTAGGACAAGTACAGAAAGGAAATGGCTCTATAATTGAATCTGTTTTTTAGCTCAGGAAGCAGCTGGCACTTACAGATGACTTTGTTTCAACACATCTTCACAAACCAATGAGCAGCTCAGAGAGACCCTCGGAGCATATCATGATTATGTCAAATATTAACATTTGACTGATCCCCACTCACTTGTTAAACCGAGTGAGACCTGCTTTGTTTACTTATCAGAACTTTAACATATGTTTCGTTATTTTTTGTGTTAAAACATACTTCATATAAGTTGATTGGCATATTTTTAAAAACAAAAATGTGGTTGAGATGCCACGAACCTGTGTCAGATGCTTCATATGCATCTAAACCACAAGGCTGTAGGGCCTGTTTGGTGTTGCTCAGGCTAATGAAGTTTATGTTTTTATATCATAGGTCGTTTCAGTTTTTTATTACTTATTAACGAAGGAAATCATTTTAAAGGGAAACCACTGCTGCCTCACTCTCTTCACCATGGTTGTGTTATTCTGAGAGAATCAGTTTCCATTCAGTACGTCATCACTTTGTTACACTGTTTGAAATCCTGTAGCTGTGTATTTGTCCTTCTCTCTACCTCAGTGAATCTGTTCTCAGAGCGTCTGACATGTTTTTTATCTGCTTAATATCAATACCTAATTTAATTGCAACTCATCTGGATGCTGCTTTATTATTTAACATCAGCTCTCTTTACCTTGTAAACACTGTAGTTGAAGGGACTGTGAGGAGTTTGTAAGTAATTACATAAAATTACATAAAGGCTATTCCTTGGCTTCACGGTCGGGTCGGACAGGGCTGGACTGGCCTGGATACTCAACTTCAGGAACAAGACAATTAAAACTAGAGAAAATTTATATTATTCAGACACGTCTTAGAGCACCGGGCTGTAAGCAGCCATATATAGCCGGCTACAAACTACAATACTAAGTTTTCCAAAAATTGCTTGTTGTCACACATCAAAAACTACCACTACGTAACTAGAAAGAGATACATTACCTCGTGGCTTTGCATCCTGTAAGTTGTTGAATAAAGAAGTTGTAAAGCAATGCAGAGTTCTGAGGAAGGTCCGAGCTGCATTCATTAGCATCACAACAAACACACGCTTTGGCTTGGGTCATGTCTTTTGGTGCGTTCCAGTTGTAGTCAGAAGTAGGAATTTCAGAGTTCCGGGTAGGAAACTGCAACTAGAACGTCCCCCGAAGTCTGAATTTCCTACTGGGAACTTGGTGTAACCTCTCCACCCCCGAGTTGACAATGGAAGATGGATGCCTCCAGTGTGAACAGTTATTTAGCTCCTGTAATAATCCATTTATTTGCACTTCTGACTGGGGTGTGTCGCTCTAGATCAGCTGTATACATAGTATTGTTAGACTTATATTTACAAAAATGCTGCCATAGTGATAATCACATTCTTCATGTGATATTTGTGAACAACAACACAGGGCGTGCTAACAACAGCTAACAATAGCCTGGTAGATCGGCATGTTGTTTTCTGACTTCAACTGGAATGCAGATAACTCTGAGATGATGTCACTCCCATTTCAGAGGTTACTGGAACGCAGCATTACGACAGTCGCCACGCGTGCTCATGGGTAGCAGAGTCTTTATGTCGCCGGTAATAGATTCTCCTCATAGCACCTTTAATGTTAACACTAGAATGATTTCTTTATCTGTGGTTGTTTTGGATAAACCTCCATAATAAATACCTTCCAGCTCAATTTGCACAGATACAACTGTTCTTTGCACTTTATGTTGGATCTTTGCTCATTTACATGTTTACTTAAATCTGTTCTGTTCTATTCCATTAATAGTGATGTTGAACATATTATAGATGTGCATAGTTGGAATTTATTTTTGTTTGAATTTGTACAGTATTTTCTTGCTGCTTATGTCTGTGTTCTTGTTAAATCTCTTTATTTTTGCCTCTTACCTGGCATTTCTTGTGGACGGTAGGATACAAATTTCATTGTGCAGGGCAACATGTTTCTTAATGTACAAATGGCAACAAACACTTCACAACACAAATCTTTAGTCTCTTGATTCTTGATTCAGTAATGCATTATTAGCCTGTGTGTGTCTGTGTTGGAGTAGTGAGGAGCGGTTTTCTCTATGTAGACTGTGTGCAACTTTCTGAGAACCTTTCCAGACCCTTGTATGTCTAAAGCTGTGTTCACACCGGACACAACTTTGCAACCAAAATTGAGTTGCCCACTAAAGTCAGGTTGTGTGTCTATAAATTCCTCATTTTGGTCACCGTCACAGTCACTCAGTGACGTCACGTCCACTCGAGTTTAACCGCGATCACATCACGCATCATATAACAGGATGTATAAGCTGACATTATCCCAACTGTATCCTTTTCACTCAGTTATCAAACACAAAACACTGCAGCTGATGATGCAGCAGCATCATCTGTCAGTTTTCTAGGAGGAACTAATGTCCTCACTAACTGATGTTTCCACAGGGACATGGACTGTTACTCTGTGAAATGAAATATAAAAGCTATATATATATATATATATATATATATATATATGTAGTGCACTACAAAATACCCACAATGCACAGCAAAAGTGAGTGTACATACGATGTACCCTATATTGTACTCCCGTATACCACAATACAATGCAGTCGTGTTTTTCCATAGAAGAAGAAGAGAAAGAAGGCTGTTAGGAGCTGCTTTCATTCATAAATGTAAAAAAACATTAAAGTATCTCTAACATGTTCGGAGCGTAGCTCTTTAACGTCTTTAGCAGCTGTAAACAGCTTCAAAATTAGCTACTTATCCTCCAGAGTGCCCTGTTTGTTTAAGTGATTTTTGGTGCGTCCACTTCCGTCTACTGACGCTACAACGTTTAGAAAATTTCAGTGTAGTGTCCGAAATGTCGTAGTCCACTATTTCATTTACACTACATAGGGAATAGTGAGTGAGTGCTAAACAGTCTGTCATGGGCGTTGTCACAGAACGCTGATTGGCTGTTGCTGCACAGCCAAATGTGATATCAGCTGATAAGTTTAAACTTTTCAACTTTGGCAACCAAGCGGTGAGTGACACGGTCACCGAGGTCACGTACTCGCGTTTGGTTTGACTACAGCCGAAGATTAGCAAAGCAACCTACCAGGCTTGTGACGACCGACTGGTTGCAGTCAGGTTGAAGCTGACAGAAAACGTCCTATTATGATCCCAGCCAGACTATTGTTTCACCTCAAATATCAAATGTTAAAATCAAGGCACACACACACACACTGACTGTAAGAACACACCTGATGACTCTATTGTTTGGAAACCTAACAGTAGAGTCCGTCATCAGCTGTCCTGGTGTGGCTTTTGTTTGCAACTTAAGCAGAAAGCAAGAAGGAATGTGTCTGAAATCCTTGTTGAAGAGACAGACTGCTGGGGTTTATGTTTGTGTTGGTGACACTGGCTCTATGATATCCATCCAACATGCAGTGTGAACATATGAACCTCGACGTTTAGGATCTTAGATCAGAGATGACCTGATGGAGGCCAACTGGACAAATACTGATTATGATGAGCCTTAATGAAGTCGTGCTTTGTGTCTGTGGATAGACTTTGAGTCTAAAATCCAGTGTTAGCCTCAAACTGTTTCTGCAGAGTTAGTTCAGGATATGACGGATGATTGACCAATCAGAGCTGACCCAGTTTAAACAGCAGATACACAGAGCAGTGGTTCATACAGATTCAGTGATATTGATAACACCTAAAATCATGATAATTCCAACAGTGATGCTAACAATGCTAAATATAATAAAAACAATGGTAAAACTAAAAATCATAATGACAATGATATTGTAAAAATCAACAAAAATAATGATAGTAGTAATGTTAAGAAAAAAATAAATAAGATTTATAGGTGTGTTGTTGTGAGGCACCTTTGTTATGTTCTCCACACGGTGGCTTTTGTGTCGAGAAGTTGACTTTGTCAAATGCATTTCTAACTCCCATACTGAACAGAAATATTTAAAAATAATAAAGGGGCAAATTCACCCTAATAAATCCTTGTATCTGACATTATTACTTCTGCCAAGGAGGTTATGTTTTCGGGAGAGTTTGTCCGTCTGTGAACAAAATAACTCAAAAAGTTATGGATGGATTTTGATGAAATTTTCAGGAAATGTTCAGCATGGGAAAAGGAAGAACTGATTCAATTTTGGTGTTGATCCGGATCAGCGTCTGGCCGCCATGGTGAAAAATGTGATTTTTGTAAATAACTACTGAACTAAAATAGATATCATTATGAAACCAGTTGCTAATGGTATGTTTTCATGGTCAAGAAATCTAAATATTTACATGAAATAAGGGTAGGACTAATATTTATGGTAAAAATAACAATATGGGTGAGGACTGTGGCGCTGGCGGAGGTCTGCGCTCTCCGAGTGCTTTTCTAGTTATTATGCTATTTAACTATTCTAATTGTTGACATCATTTCATAACTAGGCATATTGAAGATAGTTTATTTTGTACTTGCTACATTGAACTTTATTAATCATTTGATCTTGTCCAGACATATTCAATGTTCATTTCTTTATCAAACTAACATTGTTTTTGAATGCTTGAGTCAAGTTTGGACTGACAGGAGGAGGAACGAGTCCTAACTTTTTTAACAGGCCCTTTTAGAAACCAAAAGGAGCCTTTGGTTTAAGTTTGCTAACAGCTCCACAGTGAACGTGCTGTAAGCTTTAATGTTTAGGATGACTTGGGATCCTAAATTCAGTTTTCAAACACTAATTTGACTATTGTGCATAAAAATTAAATATTTCAGGTGAACATTTTCATCAGTGCTCAGCCCTAATGTGCTTGTTAAAACTCTTCATCAGTGCGAGGCTCCCTGTCAGCTCTGATTTCAGTCAGCAGGGGGGCAGTAGGGCAGAAATTTAACAAGAGGAATTAATATTCTGATCAAGTTAAGCTGATATCAGAATAAGCTGAAGCTAGGCTGAAGATTGGCTTTAGTGTCTCACATTTAAAAATGATTTTCTTTTCTTCAAGCTTTCTCTGTAGACGGAGCTCTGGAGAGCGATTATCCGGATTTCCATCCGTTAGAGCATTCAGTGTAGTATTTCAATAAAGTTAAGGAATTAGTAACCAGGCACAACCCAGGTACATGCTTCTGCTGGCCCAGGTCTAAATCCAGCCTGTGGCCAGTTTGCAGAGCGTCCTGTGTAACATCTGTGTGTGTCCATGAGTGTGTAACACCTGTGTGTATCCAGGGTCTAAAATCCCTCTTCAATGTTTTAGTTTGCTGTATTGTTTTGATACTTTCTCAAATGTCTTGCATAGTTATATTAAACAATAACTGTAAGTCATTGTTCCTCCACCATATCCTACCTGTCCACAGGTTTGTTTATGCTCAACCTGCAATTCAAGAGTTTTATTGGTTGAAGGTGTGAACTGCATCATTTGTGACCTAGCAGACTTCTTATGTCACCATTACCCGAGTCTTATCACCACAACAGCAGCTTTACAAGAACTGAGAGCTCAAAAAAAGTTCTAAAACTTAAAGAAAACATTAGTTTATAAGCAAACTATTCCTCAAGCGTATGCTTTTATTAAATTGTCAAAAAGAAAACATATTATGAAAGTTAAGTTTTGAAATATATTACAAAACCTAACTTCACAATCCGTTTAAACTAAGTATCCAGTATAAAATCGCCTGACTTAAAAATAATGTAAAACATATTCTAACTGGATGAATTTAAATAGTGGAGACTAACAGTCAGTAGTCTGGAATAGAAGTAAAGTAAATAAATGTTTAAAGAGAATTCTAATACAGTGTGATATCTGTGTGATATATGAGAGGATGAAGATGTCAGCATGTCACCTGTCTGTCCTCTTTGTCAGAGAAAAGCTCTGGACAATCACAGATTCATAACAAACTAAGATGAAAAGATGAGCTACATACAGGCTATTTTCATTTTAGCTTAATAATAAACACTCTATTAGCTGCGTGCTGTGTTACTTTAAAATATGCTGGCAGACTTCAAAAGCTGAAATTTTGTTTTTCATGTTATACTTGTTGAACAAGTGGAGCGATAAACAACTTATCAACTGTTCTGTGTTTTAGTACACTGACTTTGTCCGATCACCTCCGCTGTGTCCGCCTGCCTCTGTGTGAACATCTCTGCAGCAGTTTGGACCAAACCATTGTGGGGGGAGGGGGGTGTGATCTTTAACAGCTAAATATGTCTGACAATTTGTTTTTAAGTAGTGTTACTTGTATTGTACGTCAAAACACGTTACTGTACTACTAGAACAATCTTATTGGAACAGGATTTTTGGGGGGTACAACTTTGTGGCAGGGGGGCACACGCTTGGTATTTGTGCCTATGTGTGTGTCCTTGAGTGTGTAACATCCGTGTGTGTGTCCTTGAGTGTGTAACATCTCCTGTGAGCTACCTGCTGAATGCACTTACATGACAGTACATGTTCTATGCCAGGGGTGGGCAACTCTCAATACCAAAAGGGCCACATTAATTTTTCTTAAGTGCCCGAGGGCCACACTGTTACGTATTGTTGGCACTCTCAATAAAGAAAAAAAAACAAAAATCACAATGATAAAGTTTAACCAAGGATTATACCAACACTTTAATATTCTAACTCAAACACAATTAAAAATCAAAAATGATCTAAATAAGCATGACACATCTTTCAAGCTAATTTAAACTTCTTTTAATGCAATAAAAGAACAACTGTTTACCAGTTTTTAAAGCTCAAATATATTACCATTGCCATTGTTTCCAAATATGTTTTTTACCAATACTGTAAGTTATATCTTATAATATCTGTAAGATATTTCTAGAGAAACAATCATAGCGAAGTAGGAACTTGAATGACTTTTTAAAAAAATAAAGCACGTACCAACAATCTAAGGTTAGTAAAAAATATTTTATCACCGATCCGGATTTATGCATTATATGGAACTGTTTACTCATGATGTATCATATTTGGCATCTGTTGTTTTATTTTTTCATTTTTCCAGTTTGTTTTGTTTTTCTGTGGAAATGACTGGTGGGCCACATTTAGCAAGGTGAAGGGCCACATATGGCCCCAGGGCCGCCAGTTGCCCACCCCTGTTCTATGCCCTCACATTACCCTCTTTGGTTTGTTTCATAACACATAAACTCTGCTGGATCATAATAGTGTTGCACACTGACCGTTGTGTTGTGTGTCAGCAGCCTTCAGGACTCTTGTCTCTTTTGTTTCAGTCATACTTCTACATCCAGACAGATCTCATCTCCTTAAAGACTCCTCTTTGAAATGCAAACACAACACTGAACCACGTACAGCTCTGTGGAAAAGCGTTTCCTTTTAGCTCCAGTAGACTTTTCCTGCAGCACAGTGTGTGTGTGAGTGTGAGACTCCATTGTATTGAGATGGGGTCAGGAAGGAAAGCCCCTCCTTATTATTTCCTCTCGTCGCCCAAAGTGACAGTAACGTCACAGAGGAGTTTGTGGATGCAGGTCATAGTAGGAGCAACCTACAACCTCAGCACACCACCATGAGAGAGTAACACACTCAGAAACTGTGACGGAGCGTATGTGGATGTGACCGGAGAGAGAGAAATGGATTCATGTGGGACTCAAGGGGCTCCGAATCTCATCTCCCCACACAGCAGTATTTTTATCATGTCAGCAGTTGTGTACATGTGTGTGTGAGTGTGTACATGTGTGTGTGAGTGTGTGAGACAGAGGGAGGGGAGGATGGCCTGATGTAGATAAATGGATTATGGTGTCCCCCCTGACATGATTAATGACCTGACCTACTGCCTCTGTTTTTGATGGTATCAGTGATCCAGAAGCCTGACACAATGTGTCCGTCTCTGTTTATGGATGCAGAGAGTGAAGAGGACATGTGATGTGTAAATGTAGTGAATGTAAGTTGTTGTATCAGTCCTCCTTCCCTTTAAAAGCATGATGCTATGACTGATATCTCGTTTTGTTTCAGACTCCAGAAACAGAAAACACGAGGCACTGTATGAAAATATTAATGCTCACATAAACAGTCTGATTACTCTGCACCACAGATTTGTATTTAGACTGGGGTTGGCAGGTCTAAGGAGTTGAGGTGCATCCTCAAAATTTCATTATACAGCCTATAGCCAGATTATTTCTCCTTTTAAAAATTAAATACAAAATTATATAATGTTAAACAAAATCTCAAACCATTTACACACTGTGTAAGACAACATATGTTTTAAGTTCAGTGCTTTCAATTCCTCAAATATTCCCATCAGTTTACATTGTCGTTATCGTATTAGTTTTCTGCTATGTTGTTGTTGTACTGTGACTGTACTTTTAATGTACAGTTACTATGCTGTTACTATAGTGTTACTGTTCTGTTACTGTGCTGTTACTGAGCTGTTACTGTGCTTTTACTGTGCTGTTACTGTAGTGTTACTGTTCTGTTACTGTGCTGTTACTGAGCTGTTACTGTGCTCTTACTGTGCTGTTGCTGTAGTGTTACTGTAGTGTTACTGTGCTGTTACTGTGCTATTACTGTAGTGTTACTGTGCTGTTACTGTGCTGTTACTGTGCTGTTACTGTAGTGTTACTGTGCTGTTACTGTGCTGTTGCTGTAGTGTTACTGTAGTGTTACTGTGCTGTTACTGTGCTGTTACTGTAGTGTTACTGTGCTGTTACTGTGCTGTTACTGTGCTGTTATTGTAGTGTTACTGTAGTGTTACTGTGCTGTTACTGTGCTGTTACTGTAGTGTTACTGTGCAGTTGTGCTTTTACTGTGCTGTTACTGTAGTGTTACTGTGCTGTTACTGTGCTGGTGTTGTGCTTTTACTGTGCTGTTACTGTAGTGTTACTGTGCAGTTGTTGTGCTTTTACTGTGCTGTTACTGTAGTGTTACTGTGCTGTTACTGTGCTGTTACTGTGCCATTACTGTGCTGGTGTTGTGCTGTTACTGTGCTGTTACTGTAGTGTTACTGTGCTGTGCCTGTGCTGTTACTGTAGTGTTACTGTGCAGTTGTTGTGCTTTTACTGTGCTGTTACTGTGCTGTTACTGTGCTGTCACTGTAGTGTTACTGTGCAGTTGTTGTGCTTTTACTGTGCAGTTGTTGTGCTTTTACTGTGCTGTTACTGTGCTGTTACTGTAGTGTTACTGTGCAGTTGTTGTGCTTTTACTGTGCTGTTACTGTAGTGTTACTGTGCAGTTGTTGTGCTTTTACTGTGCTGTTACTGTAGTGTTACTGTAGTGTTACTGTGCTGTTACTGTGCTGTTACTCTGCTGTTACTGTGCTGTTACTGTAGTGTTACTGTGCTGTTGTTGTGCTTTTACTGTGCTTTTACTGTGCTGTTACTGTGCCGTTACTATAGTGTTACTCTGCTGTTACTCTGCTGTTACTGTAGTGTTACTCTGCTGTTACTCTGCTGTTACTGTGCTGTTACTGTAGTGTTACTGTAGTGTTACTGTGCTGTTGTTTTGCTTTTACTGTGCTGTTACTGTGGTATTATTGTGCTGTTATTCTTGTACTTTTACTGTTCTACAGTGTTACTGTACTGTTACTGTGCTGTTACTGTATAGTCCTGCTGATATAACATTTCTAATTGAATTGAAGACTCTGCTACTTTCACATTCAGATACTTGAAAAGGTGTATTTACTCAAATACCAACATTTCTATCTCTGGGTGAATATTCCAAAAAGAGGAGTAAAACCTCATCAGCAGGCTTTTTCTTTTTTCATTCCCTTTTTCAGGATATTGATTTGATGGAAATGCTGGTTTGTTGTTTAGTCACAGCTTATCTCTGTGGTTTTTTGGGGTCATTAATTAATTTAGTGGAGTAAACAGTGGAGGCAGGAGGTGGTGCTACAATCTTCAGTCTCTACATGTCATCGTTTTAATATATTCTGTATTTTCTTATTGTTATTTTAGAGCTTCCTGGTGGTGAAGTTTTACCCACTGTGTGTTTAAGACAAACACTAACAATAACACAGGAACAAGTTTGTTTTTTTCTATTTAAGCAACAAAACTGCAGCAAAAATGTCAACTGCATCAGGTGGCTAATAGGAAACTCATCTATGCTGGACACCAAGACAGTTTGCATTGAGCAAACAGTACAGATTTATGTGTTATGGCACTTAAATGGCCTAAAAATACATAAACAATAGAAGCTGAAGCTCTGGGGTTGTGGAGTGTTAGAGTGTGGGGGAGGAATCAGCCTGTGGGTGAAGCTGTCATAGCATCACTGCTCCAAGGCTGAAACCACCAACCATGAAACACCCCCGTGTGTGTATGGGCGTGCACGTGGGGCTTTTCCCACTGTAGGCCACACGTCTTCTTCATGAATTCAGTTTTCAAAATGTCCGCCGTGCATTACCATGCCTCTGAAGGTGAAAAGCATTTACACAGAATGGCATTAAAACATAGACCCCTGTGGTGGTGAAGTTCAGCCCTCACCCACCAGATGATTTTGTTGAATTCAAGCATCTTTTTAAGATCAGAAACAAAACAAGCAGAGCGTGAGCAGCGTGCACAGGCAGTAAGAGAAAAAGTCCATCACAGCAGGGATTATTGATTCTCTTACAAGAATTAAGGCGGCTGAAGGGGGTGAATATGATCATGTTGAAATCTGCTAGTGCACTGATTACTAGGCAGTATATAGGTGTAAGAATTTTAACTTGTAGTACAAAGAAAGGAAGTTCATGTGACCAGTGAAACATTTGTTTTAACAGCCATCCTCTGTGTTTCAGTCAGAATGGAAGGGAAAAATATTGATACATAGGGCCAAGATTTGTGATTGGAGAAAACATCCAAACATGTGACTGCCTGCCCTGAAGCTGAAACTGTTTGCTTTGTAGAACTGCTTTTTCAGATCAACATTCATTTGGATTGATAGCGTTTAAGTTACGCCCAACACAGCATGGTGTGGATTTGCTGTTCATCATGAGACTGGGATCCACATTCAAGATTTCCTGCTGCTTAACAGAAGGTTTTTTCTTGAGCCATAATGAAGGGATTCATGGTTGACTATATGGATTCATGTTGGCTGTTGGATGTATATATTTGTATATATATGTATATGTGTATTTTATATATGTATATATGCATGTATGTTTATCTATAAAATAAAGAGTTTTTGCTCTATTGTAAAGTGTCCTGAGATAACACCTGTTATGAATTGGCGCTATACAAATAAAGATTGATTGATTGAAGTTATGTCAACATGGGACAGTCCTCTGTGAAAACTGTGGTTTTATCAGTTTAAATAGTTGGGATATATTTTCCATATATATATCTATATATATATCTATATATATAGATATATATATATATATATATATATATATATATGTATTAGGGATGCAAATTATCGAGTAATTCATTAATTGATAGTTGTTTCATCTTATCGATCGATGTTCGATTAATTGATAAGCGGCAATTTTCCTGCAAAGCTGAATTTCCCTCTGAATCAACAGGTTCCTTTTCACAAAATCTACGATCTTTCTTATGAAAGAGAAAATGCAAATCATATTCCTTAATAAAAGATTTATTCTTCACAGCAGGGAACAACACATTCACAAATGGGACAATGCAATAACAAGGCTACTTTGAGGCTACTTGAAACATGAAAATAAATAAGTGTAGATAGAATATGGAGTCACACTTAAATGCAAAGAAAATTTGCTTTGGAAGGATTTTGTTCATGATGCATTGTAGTAAAGTGTAGTGTTTGGCTGTGGGGACAGGCAAGAAATGCTCTGTATTAGTGTTTTGGATGCCATTTTAAAATATTAAAAAATTATATATCTGTAATTTCTACAAATATTAACGTGTATGGTGTTTAGTATAATAGTAAAATACAATTTGTAATATATTACTACTTGTGTTTATACATTTAATATACAACAATATGCTGGGGACAGAAATGTCGCTCTTTTGGTGGAATCGTCCATTTATTGTCAGCATGTCTGTCGTAACCATGTCACATATCCGCTGGGTAATGCCCTCTGCCTTCGTGGAGTCTCATATACTGTTATGTGATTGTAGGCTGATTGTAGGCTGAGACTGAATGTATATTGAGGTGATAATTTAGCGAAGTTGTGGAGGAGTTGTACTTTAAAATACTTCCACAGATTGTGCATTTGGCGCCTTGTGTCATTAACCAACTTAAAGTCTTATAAAACATTTCATTGAAGTTAGCAGATCCTTGTGCTTTGGAGTTTTGACCCTGTTGAAGGAGGTCGACCGAACTGAGGTCTGGGTTTGTAAAAACCAGTTAAATAGTGGTTCACATATAACTAACTTCTAAACAGTGAATTATTTCTGCTTGCAAATTGTTCATTATGTGCATTAGTGATAATTACTGAAAGATTAATTAATCTGTTCTCTGCTGATGGCTGCAGAAGCCACAGAGTCTGATGCTTCATATTCTCCAGTTGTCTCTTGATCCTGAAGGGAGTCGATGACGCAGATGAACACACAGAAGGTTTTTAGCACCTATTTCACAGGAATAGGGCACTTAACCCATTGACCTTTTGGCTATCTATCACACACACACACACACACACACACACACACACACACACACACACACACACACACACACACACACACACACACACACACACACACACACAGCCAGAGAAAAAGCCTATAACCCGAGCTCTACTTTACGATGAATCATTGTGTCCCTCCATCCTTTCTCTCTGTCTGCGTCAGTGGTACAAGAACAACGTGACACACAGAATCAGTCTTTACTGATTATTGGCTGTCATTCATTTTATAAAAGACATCCAACAAAAGAAAGGGGAAGAGGAAATATACTTAACAAATCCAAACAACACAAAACATGACAACAAACAAAGGACTTTTACTGTTTTTTTAGTTTGTTATTTTTCCATTTTGTTGACTTGTCGTCATGTTTAATATCAGGGTAACTGTAAATATTTTTAAAGATTGATGAATAGGGGAAATGACAAAAACAGCAGTATTTAATGTTGGGCAATTTGAATTATTTGCATAATGAGCTACTTAATCACTAAAAAGTGGAAATGGATGCAATTTTGTTTCTAGTTAACTTAGAAAAGTGATCTTAAAGTCTAAGTCCATGTTTTTGGTATCCAGTATTATTCTTTTGCCATGGTGCTGCCATGCAACCTTTCTTCATTAGCATCATTTACAAATATTATGTATTAAAGATTATTAAATCAGGAAATTGTTGGATAATTTCGGTTTTACGCCAACTTAGAAAGGTGATCTTATAAACTAAGTCTGTGTTTTGATGTTCAGAAATTCATCTCTCACCATAACTAATTTATGCAATATTTCCTTATCAACAAAATGTGGGATCCAAGTCTATATTCAAGCAACATGGTGGTAGATATCATTTATTTTTTATTTTTCAATATGTAATTTATCCCTAACCTTGCATAGCAGATGGGCCTGCCTGATTCAGTTCCTGAAATCCTGCAGGTCCGATCTTGTAGCGCTCCGTTGACCAATGGATTCACTCGGCTAAAATTTTAACGGCCCAATCAGGGAAGAGAGGCGGGAGCTGCTGAGTGTGGACGTGACGACAACCGGAAGTTCAAAACCGGAAGTTCAGAACAGACATGCTGATTATCCTATTGTCCTCGTAGATACTCAGTAAAACTTGGTGAAATCTGCCCTCCTCAGAAGTTTACTTGTAGGGATTGTCTTTGACGAGGTTCATGTCACTTATAAGTGTTAAATGAATCATCTGTGTGCTACAATTTAGTTTAAGATCATAGTATAAGGTCGTTAGCCGTTAGCAGTAAAGTTAGTGGCTAACGGCTAACAGTCATTAACTGTTGTTAACTGTTAGCGGCTAAGTTAGCAGCTAACAACAGCTAACACAAAAGTATGCTACTTTTTTTTTCAATTCTTTGTTCAGCCATTTTAAGTAACAAACAGGCACATTTTGCATCATACAGTCTTCAAAAATCACTGAGCAGCACACACACACACACACACACACACACACACACACACACACACACACACACACACACCAGAGAAAAAGCCTATAACCCGAGCTCTACTTTACGATGAATCATTGTGTCCCTCCTTCCCTGCTTGATGTGGATTGGTCTGTGATACACACAGACACACACACACACACACACACACACACACACACACACACACACACACACACACACACACACAGTAAAATATTACTGTGGCAGATATATGGAGCTGTCCATCTGTCTTGTCAGGCTAATTTATCCCTGCCCTGTGATCCACTGGCAACCAGTTTGGACCCATATTCAGCCGGCATTTGCAGTGTATCGGCTGGAATCCAACAAACATTTAAATTTGAAAGGAAAAGCTAACATTAATACCGTTTCCCTTTTTATTAGCTCGTTTTCTTGATATTGTTATCTGTCTTTTATACTTTACTATTTGGAAGTTATCTTAAATTTGGCTGAGAATGAATACTAGAAGCCAATGCTAGTGATGCTAATTACGCTAACTACGCAAATTGCCCAACATGCAACTTTTTGCAACCAAGTTGAATTTCATCCATGAGGCCAATAGGTGACATTTCAGTCATTAAAGCTCATAAGAAACACCGTTACTGGGTCCAAGACATTTCCAACAGACTACAGGAGGATTTTGGCATTTGAATATTGTCATTGAACTTGTAACTTGAGTAAGTGCTCAGCTCTAAGCAGTTTATGATTCATAGAGACCTGACAGAGCTGTTCTGGTGATATGAGACAGTCACACACACGTAAAGCTGTTTGTGTCGTTGAAACAATTCTTCCATTTTTCTTTACGCGGCTGTAACAGAGGCTGCAGAGGGAGAGCATCTCTGCTCACTCAGGGAGAGCCATTATAGGACACCATGTTCCAGAGGACTGACTCTATGAGCCACTTTACAATCAGAGTTGTGAACCTGAAATAAAGACGATGAATTTGCAAAGCTAAAGTGTCACTGGTACTACTAGTACACATAAAAATGTTCACTAGCACTACTATTAACTGTTGTTAACTGTTAGCGGCTAGGTTAGCAGCTAACAACAACTTCTTCTAAAAGTATGCTACTTTTTTTTTCAATTCTTTGTTCAGCCATTTCAAGTAACAGTTGGGCACATTTTGCATCATACAGTCTTCAAAAATCACTGAGCAGCATCAGCAACCAATGTAAACAAATTAATAAAATAAAATGTATATATAAATGGCAAGATTAATCACATCACACAAACATTTTGATATTGTCCAGCTGGAGGACCCGTACATGGCAGTGGCACGTGTCACTTCACACATGTGTCTCTAGTCAAACCAAACAAAGCCCAGGTGACAACAGGAATGGCATATTTAAGACTTAGGGCTCTAATTTATGCGCAGAGCGCAAGCCTGGCGCATCAGTGTTAATTTTCTTCAGCCGTTAATTTGACAATTTGGTAGACCGTCCCAGATGGGTGTGGCGCACCAGGGGAGGTGAAGGCGCACCTGGGAGGTGCCGACAGATTCGAGTGGCGCAGTGACAATTTCGTGCCAAAAAACAGTGCAGAAAGTGCGCTGAAAGCACGCCAGCTCCAACCTGGTCTAACCTCGGCGCAGGGCGGAGCGCACCCTCCGCAGCTGTAATTTGGTGACAAGCGCACATGTGCACATGCCTCAGAGGCAGGTTTCCAGAGTGTCAGGCACATTTTAATGCAATAAACAATCACAGCAATCACTATTTAATGTAACAGTCTGAACCAGCATATACATTTATATCTATATTAACTGTCCCGTCACATCTGATGTGGGATTTAAGCCGTTTGTCATAATGAAAACTTAACCTGACGGCAGCTGGAAGTTTGATGCACATTTTACAAGTCAACAATAAACAGCCTTAACATCTGATACTGAGTATATATCTGGCTTCTCTCATTTCATTAAATTCAAAGAAAAGAGGGAGAAAAAAGACAAAGAAAAAGGAGAGAAAATAAATGTCTGTCACTCAGGATTTACCCGTGATTTCCCATATTCCTCTATTTTAGTCTTTATTTTTAACGTGATCTAAAAAGATAGAGTAGGCT
The DNA here is from genome assembly GCA_036419115.1 of Scarus forsteni. Taxonomy (NCBI): domain Eukaryota; kingdom Metazoa; phylum Chordata; class Actinopteri; order Labriformes; family Labridae; genus Scarus; species Scarus forsteni. The sequence goes on from JAZDUH010000023.1 coordinate 2,636,163, forward strand.
ACATCATTGCAAGGAGGATGAGGCGGAGACACGGGGAGAGTATACAGTATATCACTAAAGGCTCTGCTATTTGTCGATGACAAACCAGGAATGCAGGTGGATCACAAGTATTATGAATGGATAAGCCAGCGGGTGTGAAACTGTCTCTTATTTTTTTTACTCCTATTAATGACAAAGGAACAGATTACATCTGTCCCGGGAGCTGGCCCACACGGTGACGCACCCCGCTGTCCATTCCTGCTGAATGACAGCAGCTCTAACCGTCTCCAGCAGCGGGGATCATTCAGACCAATCAGACGCTGTGCCTCGGCCGCAACGCATTTAAAGGCGAGGAGAGGCGCTCATTTGATTGGTGAAGACGGCGATCGGCTGTGATAATCCCACTCACGTCTATTCTCCTCCTACTCTGACATGTGCGCGTGGAGGCAGAGGCGTGGGCGTGGACGCGAACCTCTGCGCCCCCTCTGCGCCATGAGTGCGCCTGTCTTGGCACTGCAGGAAACTTGCAAAGTGCGCTGGTCACACCCAGTCCGCGCGGCGAAGGCCGGCGCAGGCAGGTGCGCCGGCGCAGGCAGGTGCGCCTGCGCTTGCGCCTGGTCTATGAAATTAGAGCCCTTAGTCTTATTTTATTTTTGAATGTGTTTATCTATATTTGTACTACATTCTTTAATAATGCATCAGGCCTAATTGTTTTGCTGGATGTCCTCGACCTTTTTCTTATTTTGAATTTGATTTATGAAAAACACTTAAAGTGTAATTTGAGTTGTCTGATTGAGCTTAGAATTTTCTGGACAAGTTGCCCTGACTTTGGTTTTATTTAGTCACCAATAAAAATGTAGATTTACAAATCTTCACTTCTTAGTGTATTCATTTGATTAGTCCTGCACTACAATTTTATAATATCCTAGAATTCAAATTCTTTATTTGGGTACTTTAAGCAGATATGAGATTAACATGTGATTAATTAGATTAATTATAAATCTGGTAATTAATTAGATCATTTTTTTAATCATCTGACAGCACTAGTTACAACCAAACAGTGTACTGAATTTGGTTAAATTTCCACCAAACTTTATTTAAATACGGTCTACTAGTACTACAAGTGAATCTTTTGTTTTTACTGGTAGTAATGGTCATGGTCCTGGATGTCGAGGTCTGTCAGGCCAAAGACTGGGAGTTAGATTTGCTGAGTTCTTATGAAAATTGTGTTCTTAAATCAACATTTCAGTTTGTCTGTTTCTTTCAGTCAAATTAAATACAGTATGTTCTTGGCTTTATATCACTCTAAAGAAATAATTTACTCATTTTTTCATCTTCTACATTTTCAATTGAAAATCGCCCTGTTGTCCTCCTGAGTGGACATGCTGTGAAGTTAAAACAAAAATCCTTAAAAATGCATTTTAAGTGTCCAAAACTTTTTTATACAGATTACAGTGTTTCCTCCACAGCAGGATGAATGAAACCTTAAGGTTGATGGAAATTTTCTGAATATTTTTTCTTTTATTTATTTTCTCTTTTTTTCTTTTTTTCCTCCTTTCCCCCCCTTTTTACTTGTTTTCTATTTAAAAATTTGATCATGGGCTTTAAATCAGCTCTTACTGCTCACTTTAACATAGCCACATCCCACCCTTTTGTTAACTTGCTGATTTGAGCTTCAGTCCATGACTGTCTCCTGTCTTCTCCATATTCTTTATATTTTGGTTTACAAGAGCAGAAGTGGCTTGATAGTTTGTATTTATTTAACCGGTTAATATTTAACCTTATGTCCACATTCAGGTGGTTTCCTCATGTGGCTCACACACTACCTGCTGATTCATCTTATGTGACGTTTTAATTAAAAACCTTGTAAATGTCATTACCTAGGACACCCATTGCTCTCTGTCTCCCATTAATCTTACCTTTAGGTGATATTGGAGCCGTAGTTTAGTCTAAAACTCCTACTGAGGAAGCGTCAGATTTATTTTCTCTTTGTTTATATATTCATTGATATTGCTGTGTGATTTTCTGACAGTAATGAAGTGTTCCAAGAGCAAAGGGATTAGGAAAAGAAAATGGCCTCTCTTTAATATATTACAACATTTTACACAATGTGTTTCAGATAATTTTGGGATGTTACATCACTGTTTAGTTTGACTGCACTGGCCCACAAAAGTACAATAAGAGGGTATTTTTAGAGGGAGACACGGCCTTGTGTCTGTGAAACAGTGAAGCAGCTGTTGTGGCTCTGTTAGGCTTTAAAGGAGACGCTCTATTTTCATTTGTCAGTGTTATATTCAGAATTAGACTCTTAAGTGAAAGATGAAATTGTATAAAGCAGATTTAAGTTAAGTTTAATAATGAAACAGCTGTAATCATTTTTAGATTGTTGTTTTTCTGCAATGCTAATTTATTGTAGATAAAGGAATTTAAGTATCTTCATGTCTTGATGGTGTATGTTTAAGTGTATAGTGCTTTGTCTTTAAGATTTCTAATGCTATCTTTATTCTTAAACTCTATATTTGAAAGTTAAATGAGGGACACGAGTGGGAAATAAGTAACAGCTTTAAACTGTATGTGTCCTCCACTGGATCTTTGCTAAAGGGCATTGTCTTTATCAAATGAAAATAAATTCCCATTCAGTCTAAAGTAGAATCCATCCTATTAGAGAGAGAGAGAGAGAGAGAGAGAGAGAGAGAGAGAGAGTGCTGATATATTTATGTCTTTGTTTCATCACACTGAGATAAATTTAACAGGATGGTGTTAATTCAATGACTCATTCATACAAGGAGACACACTTCACGTGTAAGGGCCAGTGAGTGCTACAGTCATCAGCATTTAAACCAATACTCACACATGCACATGGTAATCCTGCGGGGCACGGACGAATTTAGGGCAAGCCTGATTAGTGGTGCAACTGCTTATCACCCCGAGCCAGAGAGGGAGAGAGAGAGAGAGAGAGAGAGAGAGAGAGAGAGAGAGAGAGAGAGAGAGAGAGAGAGAGAGAGAGAGAGAGAGAGAGAGAGAGAGGGAGAGGGAAACTGTGTGCTCGGCATGAGAAAACTCAGAGTTTGCAGATTCACATCAAAATCACAACTTTCTGATTCATTCATACATAAAAAGGAGGAGAAGAGCCTTTACACTGACAGGAGAAGAGAGAGAGAGAGAGAGAGAGAGAGAGAGAGAGAGAGAGAGAGAGAGAGAGAGAGAGAGAGAGAGAGAGAGAGAGGGAGAGAGGTCATTCAAAACCTGCTGCTCGTATCTGAACTGCAGCCAGAATCATTCTGAAGTTTGAGTGTTTATGTGGTGTGAAGCAGCAGAGGAAACTAGCTGCTCTTTTCTGTGTGTAATAGTTGCTCCATGTGTTGTGGTTGGTCCATGTGTTATGGTCAGTGTCTTATGATTGGTCCATGTGTTAAGGTTGGTCCATGTGTTATGGTAGCTCCATGTGTTATGGTTGGTCCATGTGTTATTGTTGGTCCATGTGTTATGGTTGGTCCATGTATTATGGTTGGTCCATGTGTTATGGTTGGTCCATGTGTTATAGTTGGTCCATATGTTATGGTTGGTCCATGTGTTATGGTTGGTCCATGTGTTATAGTTGCTCAGTGTGTTATGGTTGGTCCATGTGTTATGGTTTCTCCATGTGATATGGTTGCTCGTTGTGTTGTGGTTGCTCCATGTGTTACGGTAGCTCCATGTGTTATAGTTGGTCCATGTGTTAAGGTTGGTCCATGTGTTATGGTTGCTCTGTGTATTATGGTTGGTCCATGTGTTAAGGTTGGTCCATGTGTTATGGTTGCTCTGTGTGTTATGGTTGGTCCATGTGTTATAGTTGGTCCATGTGTTATGGTAGCTCCATGTGTTATGGTTGGTCCATATGTTATGGTTGGTCCATGTGTTATGGTTGCTCTGTGTATTATGGTTGGTCCATGTGTTATGGTTGGTCCATGTGTTATGGTTGGTCCATGTGTTAAGGTTGGTCCATGTGTTATGGTTGCTCTGTGTATTATGGTTGGTCCATGTGTTAAGGTTGGTCCATGTGTTATGGTTGCTCTGTGTATTATGGTTGGTCCATGTGTTAAGGTTGGTCCATGTGTTATGGTTGCTCTGTGTGTTATGGTTGGTCCATGTGTTAAGGTTGGTCCATGTGTTATGGTTGCTCTGTGTGTTATGGTTGGTCCATGTGTTATGGTTGGTCCATGTGTTATGGTTGCTCCGTGTATTATGGTTGGTCCATGTGTTATGGTTGGTCCATGTGTTATGGTTGGTCCATGTGTTATGGTTGGTCCATGTGTTATAGTTGCTCCGTGTATTATGGTTGGTCCATGTGTTATGGTTGGTCCATGTGTTATGGTTGGTCCATGTGTTATAGTTGGTCCATGTGTTATGGTTGGTCCATGTGTTATAGTTGCTCCGTGTATTATGGTTGGTCCATGTGTTATGGTTGCTCCATGTGTTATGGTTGGTCCATGTGTTATGGTTTCTCCATGTGATATGGTTGCTCGTTGTGTTGTTGTTGCTCCATGTGCGTTATGATTGATCTGTGTGTTATGGTTTGTCCTTGTGTTGCGTTTGCTCCTTGTGTTGCGGGTTCTCCTTTTGTTGCGGTTGCTCCTTGTGTTGTGGGTTCTCCTTGTGTTGTGGTTGCTCCTTGTGTTGCGGGTTCTCCTTGTGTTGCGGGTTCTCCTTGTGTTGCGGGTTCTCCTTGTGTTGCTGTTGCTCCTTGTGTTGCTGTTGCTCCTTGTGTTGCTGTTGCTCCTTGTGTTGTGGGTTCTCCTTGTGTTGTGGTTGCTCCTTGTGTTGCGGGTTCTCCTTGTGTTGCGGGTTCTCCTTGTGTTGCTGTTGCTCCTTGTGTTGTGGTTGCTCCTTGTGTTGCGGGTTCACCATGTGTTGTGGTTGCTCCTTGTGTTGCGGGTTCTCCTTGTGTTGCGGTTGCTCCTTGTGTTGTGGGTTCTCCTTGTGTTGTGGTTGCTCCTTGTGTTGCGGGTTCTCATTGTGTTGTGGTTGCTCCTTGTGTTGCTGTTGCTCATGTTGCTGTTGCTCCATGTGTTTATTCCATCTCTGTGCGTTGTAACCCACTCTTTGTATTGTGGTTGCTCAGTGTGTTGAAGCCCACTCCATGTGTGTGTTCTGCTCGGCATGTTGCAATCCGTTCATAGTTGTAGTCCACTTGGTGTGTCGTGGTCCACTCCGTGTGTTGTGGCCAACTCCCTGCATTGTAATCTACTCCGTGTGTTGTTGTCTGCTCCGTGTGTTGTATTCCGGTCCGAGTGTTGTAGTCTGCTCTGTGTGTTGTGTGTGTAGTGTGTAATTCAGGTCATCTGCACCACATCCTGATGTGAGAAACAGTCTCACTGGTGTGTGTTTTGACCTTGTGGGAGGAAGTCTTTGTCAGGATCAGTCCTCATCTGAGCACAAACACACCCTGATTGCAAACATATTTGTAAAAAGAGTTGGACAAAGCCCTGTGATTGTGGAGGGCTGAGGGTAACTCATGTATGCTCAAAGAAACAAAAGTTCTGCACAGCAAAGCTGATCCATAGAAACTTTATCAGACATGTGACCTGAATTTCATTCATAAATTTACTGACATTTACACCGACCAGAGGTCTACAGCCTTTTGTTTTATTTAATAATGCCTCTTATTTGTATCCAGTTAAAGCAGTCTTTTTTATCATTCTGCCCAACAATTAAACATGAGATTGGCAGACACTTGTCATCTGCTGCAGCAAAAATATAAAAAAAAAAATAAAATAAATAAAGTTATTCACCACAGACTGTGGCTGAAGGCTGAACACAGCAGGAGACAAAGTTTGCAGAGTTGTTTAAATCAGAATGATGCGTGATCAGGGGAGCTGACAGTTACTGACATCTACACGAGTCTGACGGTCTGTGACCAGACTTTTTCTGTCAAAGGCTTTAAAATATAGAAGGACCTTCCTCCTGAGGTCAAATTGACATTAGTTACTTATAAATCTCATTTTTAAACTCACTTTTTCTCGCTGGCTTTTGTTTCGTGTGGCTTTGTGGTCTGTTTTATGTGTCTGTTATTTTCTTAATTCAAGTTTTATGGACACTTTTGTCTTGTTTTTGTGTTTTATATGTTGTCTTCATGTTTTATGATTCTAACATGCTTTAATCTTTGATTTTACTTCTATTCATAATTTTTTATTTCCACTCTGTAACAGCTCTGTCTACTGTCTGATGTTTTAAAAAGTGACAAGTGTTTGCACAAAAGTTTTTTAATGAAGTAATCCAGATAAATTTAAGGCCTGCAGCTCCTTACATTCTGCTACAAACATAAAGCATCATGACATGCACATTGTTAAACGTTACAGCAGCTATGGAGCATGTCCATGTTTAATAAATGGATAGATATTATACAGTCATTCCCTAATATGGTGTAATTATAATCTGTTACAGGATCCTGGACATTATTTTAATGAGAACAGGGCCTCTATGGGATCACACAGACTTCCATACCTTTATAATAGAGATGGACTACTGTTATTCCAGCAGCTCAGTCCATGCCAGTGGAGTACCATGGGACCTTCCTCTTCCTCTCATCCACTGGATACTTTTATAAATCCACAACAAAAGTCTACTGGACTAGTAATCATGATCTCCAAGGACAAAATATTGTTTATCCTGGGATAATATCTGAAAAAAAAAACATATTTATATAATCAAAAACCCAGCTCAGTAACTCATTTATTATAAATTAAAATATCATGCCACACCTTATAGGTGCTTCAAAATGAAGCTAGCCCCAACTGTCCTAAATGAAACTTAAATACTGTTGGTAATTATTTTAATATTTTTTGGGAATGCCCCTCTGTTGCTAATCTGGTCCAAAATAACTAAATGTTTACAAAATGTTTTTAAGTTCCCAGCCCAATAAGATGCCTCTTTACTCTTATTCAATGATGAATTCATCCTCAGAGACAATGCTAGTTTAATTGCAAGGAAAATTGTGTGTGCAGGTTCAACAGCAGCTAAAAAAAACCCACATTTCACTCCTGGTTTAACTCACAAATGATATCAGAATGGTTTAATCATTTTGGAGACATTTATCTTAAAAGAGGATCACTGGCTGTAATTAACTTGGCCCGGGCATCCACGGTACAAACTTGGGTTTTTTATCACTACTCTCTAAAATCAACTTTTTATTGAACAACTGTAATCATCAAATTATGAACTAAAACACACACACACATACATGCTAATATTTTATTAAAGATGTTTATGTTAAATTTCTGTCTATTTTGATTTTCCATTTTATTTTCAATGACAATAGCATCATGTATAGTTTACATTTACATTTGATCTTGTTATATGTGTAAATTCAATAAAAAAGTTGATCACAAAAACAATAAAAAGACTAATACAAGATTTCAAAAGCTTAAAGTAGACACTTCATAGATACCTAAGGATGGGAATTGATAAGATTTTATCAATAACAGTGCTGTTAACGATCCTGCTAATCGATCCAATTCTCTAACGATTCCCTTATTGATTCCTGCAGATTTTCCATGTGGGCAAATGTTGACCTGATTTTCAGTGTCAACAATGTCAAACACAGGTCACAGCATAGATAACTGCTTCTGCAAAGTGTTTTCACTTAAGTTTGTGCAGGAGGAGCCTTTTATAAAAAATTAAGCCCCAATTCTGACGCTTCTGAACCCTGTCAGTGGAAAGAACTGATAAGAGAATTGATTAGCAAAAAGATTAATGATATTGATTCTTTGATGGAGCTGTTAACGATTCTCAACTGGAACTGGTTTTCGATTCCCATCCCTATAGATGCAGCTGTGGTCTTTTTTCAGTCTTTAATGTAGCACCCATGCTAATCTTAAAACCACTGCTCATAGTCCTGTTATCACGCCCTTAGCTCCTGCCTCTAACAGAGGATGCTGATTGGTCCAGGCCTCTGCAGGCGGAGCTCGGTGGTTCAGGCTTAAGGCTTTGAAAGATCACAGACCTTCAATCAGGTAAATCTAGCTGCACAGGGTTACCCCTACATGCATGCTAAACTGCCATCATGGAGCGCTGAAGCAGTTATTTTATAAACCATTAAAACATTGTGCAGAGTTCTTTTGTCTGCCACAGCTCAACAGTTTAAAGATGGCATCAGGTGAGATGGATGGTAGTGGGATGAACACGCAGCTGACGGTTCTGTCTGTGAATCTGTGGAGAGACTGGATGGTGAGAGCACGAGGTTCATCCTGTGTCTTTTCTCTCCAGCCCGTCAGTTTTGACTGACTGATACACGAGGCAGGTGTATAATTTATCACTTCCTGGTTGCTCTGGTCTCACCATGCCTGCAGCCAGAGAGCAGGGTCGGTCCCTCGAGCAAATTCCAGTTTATTAAACCTAATGTACACTCCACACACACACACACACACACACCTACACACACCCACACACACCCACACACACGTGGGAGGTACACCGTTGGTGTCTTCCCCTGGCTGGTCCTGTCATGTTTAATGCATTAGGAATGAATGATTCATGGCATGGGAGAGGATTTTGTATTTTAAGAGTACTTATTCATTTAAACTCACAGCTCCTATTTTTAATATGCCCATTCTGATTTCTCAGGTGTGGGATTACTTGGTATTTTAGGCACATCGTTGGAATCATTTAGATTAAAAATAATCCTCTGGCAGAGTTTATGTTTTGTACCATACCCATGCTGTGCTTTTCCAAGTCATTTATACATCAGTAACGACTTGTTTGTGCTCATTAATATCCAGTAAAACCAGGCCATATGTAAGTTTCATACCTGTTTAACCTTCTTATGATTTGTAGGGAGAAGACAGTTGTTGATTGCTCTGTCCTGGGACCAGCAGGGGTTGAGGAAATATTTTTTTACATTTATGAATGAAGCAGCTCCTAACAGCCTTCTTTCTCTTCTTCTATGGAAAAACACGACTGCATTGCATTGTGGTATACAGGAGTACAATATAGGCTACATGGGTATTTTGTAGTGCACTATGTAGTGAATAAAATCAAAAGCTGAGAATTCGAACAACACTGCAGAATGGCGAACACACTATATAGTGCACTATATCCGTGATAGTGAACGGTTTCGAACACAGCTCATGTCACAGATGCTGTCTTTGACCTTTGCAACAGTCTGGATGGTCCTTTTCCTCTTTCTCTCGGAGGACACCAAAACAGTCCAAAATCATTCTGAAATGTGGACTGGTTGGTCTGACGTGTTCCTGAGCCTGAGTGATCCTTTACAGAGTTATATTGATTTTTAAGCAGGCCACCTGAGGGGTCATGGCTGCAGTTTTGTCACCAGATCTGATGTTATGAGTATATTTAAGCAAGAAAAATGTATGGATTTAATTCTAAAAATGCAATAATAGGTGATAATTCTTTTCTTCCAGCCCTACATGTTACATCAGTCCTCAGACACAGATGGTGCTGAGGCCTTTTTAGTGCTGAGGTTTGGAGAGCTGATTTTACAAGGACCTGTTTGGATGGTACTTTATGCATGATCATGTCCACAAACATACATGTATATCATGTGCACAGAAGCACATCCCACAGGGCAGAAGCTCACGAGTGCTCAAGCTGTCAACCTGCAAAATATCATTTAGTATCATATTCTGAAAAAAAAATGAATGAGGGCCCTCAGCGGCATGTGTTACATCAACATCTTGACAGGTAGGTACATTGGAATAATGCCACTGGTCCAGCAGGCTGCAGACTCACTGATGCTTTATAATGAATATTAACCATTTTACTATTATGACTATAAATGGTCGCCTGGTCTTTTTTTTTTTTTTTTTTTTTTGCCTTTTTGTAGGTAAAAAAGTCAGAAAAGAGTAAATTATTTTGCACCGTTTTTCAGATTAAAATTAAAAATTCTTGCAAGTATTTGTCATTGTAAAGTTGTAAATGCTTAAAACAGAGTGTAATCACAAGAAAAGATATAAAGAGGTTTTAATTTCAAAAGGCTCCTCTTTATACACTATTGGCAAGTTGGTGCCATCATGTCCAGCTTGCCGTCAACCTGCTCTGCTGTATCTAACTTTTTCTGCTGCTTTACTATGTCTACTTTGCCAAGACTCCTCTAAAACCCCATCTCTATTATTTGGCGTTCAGTCCCAGCTAAACGAGTCTTGTTTTTTATCTTTTTATCTTTGTATGTTTTATTCCTTATATTTTATTCCCCATCCTCTCTTTTACTCTACTTTTATTGTTTTTATTCTTATCTTATTTTATTTCTGTTTTTATTCATATTTAATGTTTGGCTCATTTTAATTCTTTTTACTATTTTTATTATCATTACTGGGTTTTTAATGTAAAGTGTATCAGAGATTATTTTGTACCCCTGTACAGCACTTTGGTCAACCGAGGTTGTTTTTAAACGTGCTCTACAAATGAACTTTGACTTGACTTGACTATTAAAAATAAGCACGTACAACACGTTTGAGAAGACAAAACAGATAATGATAAAACAAATTATTATGAAAACATGGATACTCAAGGAGTTACAGTAGTTTGAATCACGCATGTCTTTTTCTGTCGGTGGCGTCATCTTCATCTGTAGAACAAGCTGAGCAAAAACAAAATATCGTCGGGAATTTCAAAAATCCCTCAGGTTATAATTTTACCACCAAGAAAGGAGGACATGTTCGGAAAAAAGAGGACCTATGGTCACCCAAGTCCCATGTAACCACCCCTCAAAATAAGTAGAATATGTATGTCTTTCTATCTGTCTATCTATCTATCTATTAGGGGTGTAACGTAATGGTCAACTCACGAAACGATAAAAAATACGAAACAGGGCTCACGATACGAAATACTCAAGATACAAAATAAAGATTATAGAAAATCTCCAACAGTAGGAAGTTGTGCAGAAATCTCATTTTCTTTATTTTCTTCCTAATGCAGACATACAAAAAATATTGCTGCATCAGTACAAAATAAATGCTCTTTGAAAAAAAACAAAATTGTAGTTTTTTCCCTTATTTAGACTACAGTGCAAATACAAACATAAAATCTCAATAAAAGTGCTTTGTTGTTGTAACAATCAGGATAAGTACATTCTTGAATGAAAAGGAAAACAAACAGCAGTCCTCAGAGCTGCAGTTTAGACCTATAAATGTCTGAACTGTGAACTATAATATTTAGCCTATAACAGTGCATATACTTCTGATCTTCAAGTATGATCAAATTCTGTCAACTCAACAGTAGATGCAAAAATCAAATATTGTTTTTTATGCAGACTTACACAAACATACAGTTGCTGCCTGTCTCCAGTTCAAAGTAGTTGGTAGTTGTACTCGCCGCAGTATACGGTGAACTGTAGCGGCATATTTTGCACACGGTTGTTGTTTTGTCCGCAATCTTCTCACCGTTCTCTCGTCTTTTACATGGGAAGCCAAAATAGGTCCACACAACCGATTTATTTGACGAAGGAGCGTCAGCTAATTCCCCAACCTCGTACGGTAGGGGAGGAGGGTAAAAAATCCCCAGCGGTCCTTCGCGTTTTTTTATTTCAAGGTTTTATTTCGTGTGTCTTTGAATTTTATTTCGTCATTTTTTCAAATTTAATTTAATTTAAAATAAATTTTGTGGAATGAAATTTCGTTTCACCCTTTCTATCTATCTATCTATCTATCTATCTATCTATCTATCTATCTATCTATCTATCTATCTATCTATCTATCTATCTATCTATCTATCTATCTATCTATCTATCTATCTATCTTTGTTTATGTAAATATACATATATAAACATGGTATATTAGAAAAGAAAAAGAAAACTAAATGGCTGAAGGACTAATATTGTATTTTCTGTGTCTTATCCATGACTTCTGCCTTTCTTTAGGATTGTCTCATACTCTAGGCTGGATCTGTGTATGAGTGTGCAGGAGAGGAGCAGATGGTGTGGCCGTAGGAATCATTTCCTACATTAGGTTACACAGCAGGTGGTGGCAGTATGTGCATGTGTTCGTGTCCATGTGTGTCAGGAGTCGTGTGTCGCAGGAACCAATTTGCAAGGACATCTTTCAAACCTTACCACCTGCCTGTCACTTTCCCCCTCACTGTCTTTGCTGTACAAAAAAATGTTCAAGTCATTTCTCTTGGCGTCACAAAACAGAAAACAGATGGAACAAAATGACCAAAAGGTCCGACTGCTCCTTAATAATCTGCATGATATAATGACATATATGTGTGCGTGTGTGTGTGCATATGTATTACTAACTCCTAACCAGGAGACCATGACAATCAAACTGAGCATCAGTATCCTGAAAACTGAGAGTGAAGTGACAACTAACCCTAACCCTAACCCTTTGACCGGTGTGGTTATTGGTGTCTGTCGAGCTGCTTTAGGACTGCTAATGTACTGCGGAATAAATGACACTAGACTTGGTTAAATATTAAAATACAGTGCTGGTATTTTATTAGTTATTTGTTGTTGTTTTCTTCTTGAAAATATTGTTGATATACAGTGTACATCTGACATATTTAAGATTAAACATCTGAAAATTAATATTTCTTCAGATTAGGGATGCACTGAAATGAAAATCTGTGGCTGAAGCGAATAAAATATAAACGTTTCGCCGAATACCGAATATCCAATACGGCGGCAAAGTAGTTCACTGTATTTTTTAATAGTGCATTAATAGCTTAGAGTACATTTTTAGACATGTTTTTAAAAGAAAGTAATTGTTTATTGAATATTATGACATTTTTTTAAATTCCAGTAGCCTTTGCTTTTCAAAAAAAAACCAACAAAGTTTTTCTTTCATATTAAGCCTTCGCAAGTCTGCTTTAGGGCTGTCACTTTATATTCAATATTTGAATAACTGATCGAATATGGGAATAAATATCCGTAGCCAAATAGTAAATAAATATTTGAATGTAAAATATTGAGTGTGGTGATACATCAGGTCTGGAGCAGTGGACCGTTTCGTCCAACAGAGGGCGCTGTGAGCGCGGCTTGTCTTGTCAGTCACATCCGCTGCTCTCTTGACCTCAGTAAACAAAGAGTTTCTGCTCTGAGCGAACATTAACAGCTCCAAATCATCTGAGGAGAGCTGTGTGGAAGTAGTTTTGGTTCTACATTGTAGATGTCAAACTTACAATCAAAGACCAGGCTGTGTTCTGTGAAATACAGTTTAGTCACTCGTCCTCCGCTTATTTTGGGGCTCAGCCGTCGGCTTTTCATCCAAGCTACACGGCCGAGTGCAGCGGCGCTTCGTCAAGAGTTTAACCCCGTGTGACTGTCTTTTTCGGCAGGGTGGATAAAAGAGTCTCTGTCCCTTACTGAGGGGGGAGGAGGGGGGTAATCGAATACCTTAGATTATTTGGGTGCATGATTGAGTTTGATTTTTAGAAAAAGTGACAGCCTTAGTCTGTTTAGCCACAGTCACACGCAATGACGTAGTTGATTTCGTCATTGCGTCAAACGGTACTATTCGGCCTTGCTATTACCTCACTCCACCGAAGGCCGAATATGGCTTTTTTTTGCATTATTCGGCCACCGAATATTCGGTGCATCCTTACTTCAGATGATGTTGATTGAACTACTGTTTATAGTGAAAATAGAAAAAATATATTAAATAATTTTGTGGCAATGGTCCATGTGTAACTCTTCATGTTCACTTCTTCTCTGTTGAACTGCTTCTGTTTGCTAAATGCAGAAATGCAGCAGCTGATTGTTACACCTCCAGAGACAGTAATGAGTTTTTTTTGGGGGGGGGGATGCTCCTCATAACTCATTCCCTTCTCCCCGTCGTCTTGATGTTTACCGAGGGGGTGAAAGATCACAGTGGCATAAATATTGTGGAATATTAAATATAAATTTGCAGAGGGCTGCAGACTGCATTTACCCTCTGATGCTGACTGATTTTCAAGAAGTGGAGTCTCTCTGGGAGCAAATCACAGCCCGGCGTGATATTGAGAGTGCCTGAGGCTTTGAGCTGAGCAGATGGCTCCTTAGTGAATGAGGGATGACATTCATGTGAAATGTTAGTGGGAACAGGAGCAGACATTGACTGGTACTCTGATGGAGGTGTGGGGGCCATGTCTGATTCAGTTACAGCCAGATGTCAGTGTTTTTTATCTTGTGATTCTTGATTTTACGCTCTCTAAGTGGAAAGCTACGTCACCGCTAAGTCTTACTTCCAGAATATGGCAACATAATTCTGAGTTTCATTCTTCATGAGACAGTTGATGACTGAAATTATTGGACACCCATAACTGAAAATACATTCCTCACACTGTTTCTGTCAGTAGATTACACATTTAGTCACAGCTGTTCTTGGTTTAAGGTTGATTGCATTTCACATGTTTTCAATCTTTTCTCTCCTTGGTCAATTGGTGGTGTTTTTTCATCTGGGGTAAAGAAGGCTGTCAGTCAGCAGATGAAATAATGAGTTTATTTAACGGTCCGTGTACTTTGCGGCCATTGGTTTTTCATGTTGATATGGGTAAACGGAAAACGGGAAACCATCCGATTTTCCGAAACGAGTCGTTTCCCGTATTTCATTTCCCTTCATCCAAACAGATATCGGAAAATCGGATGGTTTCTCGTTTTCCGTTTACCAATATCAACACGAAAAACGAATGGTACAAAGTACACGGACCATTTAACAGACTGTGTTTGATGTGTTGCCTACAGTCACCACCAGGAGGTGATGTGTCAGAAAATATGCAGGTATGACTGTGTTAGTGGGTCAAGAGCATTCACCCTCATTGATTATTGATTAGTTATTAATGCCTTCTCCCACCTTATTGGCAGTGGTTGGCACTATGATGAATTATTTTTCTGTAGGTGTGATCAGACAGATGGTTGTCTTGCATGACAAATATAAAGAAGAGAGAGTGAAGTATTTAAGAGTTAAATCCATTCTCTGATTGGAGAAAGGGTCCTGAGGTGATTTTTCAAGTCTTATAATACATCCATCCATTTTCTATACTGCTTATCCCTTTAGGGCTCTGGGGAGCTGGACCTATCCCGGCAGAGTTTGGATAAAGCTGAGTTCAACCGAGCTGTTTTTTATTACCAGGAAATGAAAATAAGGGTAATATGATTACTAAATTTAGCTTTTCTTCCACCCCTTTGATACAGCAGGGTACTCATGTTTGCATTCTGATCTTAAATTTTGAAAAATACTTTTTTATGTGCAACTTCAAGAAAGTAAAAAATGTTGATTTTAAAAGGGAAATTTAAGATTTTCAGTCAATCCAAAAGGGTGTACTCATTTATGCTAAGCATATATATGAAAACATGGTGGTGCTACATCGCTGAAGTGGTGGGGCTACGTTGCTGAAGAAGTGAGGCTACACCGCTGCAGTGGGGCTATGTCGCTGAAGCATTGGTTGGGGCTACATCGCTGAAGTGGAGGGGCTGTGTCGCTGAAGCAGTGGGGCTACGTCGCTGAAGCGTTGGGGGTATATCGCTGAAGTGGTGGGGCTACATTGCTGTGTCAGGGCTATGTCACTGAAGCAGTGGGGCTATGTCACAAAAACGATGGGGCTACGTCCCTGAAGCGTTGAGGCTTAGTCACTGAAGCGCAGGGGCTTTGTCACCTAAAGATTGGGGCTACATCGCTGAAGTGTTGGGGCTACGTCGCTGAAGCAGTGGTGCTATGTCGCTGAAGCATTGGGGCTAAGTCATTGAATTGGTGGGCCTTTCTTACCTTAGCATTGAGGCTTAGTCACTGAAGCGCAGGGGCTTTGTCACCTAAGCGTTGGGGCTACAAGGCTGAAGCGTTGGGGCTTTGTCGCTGCAGTAGGACTGCTACGTCACTGAAGCATTGGGGCTTTGTCGCCTAAGCGTTGGGGCTACGTCACTGAAGCGGTGGGGCTACGTCCCTGAAGCATTGGGGCTTTGTCAGTAAAGCGGTTGGACTACGTCACTTAAACGGTGGGGCTACGTCGCTGAAGCGGTGGTGCTACATCGCTAAAGCGGTGGTGCTATGTTACTGAAGTGATGGGGCTATGTCGCTGAAGCGGAGGGGCTAAGTCGCTGAAGCATTGTGACTAGGTCACTGAAGAGATGGTGCTACATGGTTGAAGTGGTGGGGCATGATTCTGAGCATGTTCAGGTCCCCAGATGAGTCTTTCTGGCACTTAGTGCGGTGCTCGGCCTGAATTAAAACCAGAGATTATGCTGGTGTGAGGTTTTATTGATGCCTGAAAAGTTTAGACTTTACTTTATGTTCCTCTTTACTTTAAGGTCCTCTATCCCAAACCTCATGTGGTCTCCTCTTCTCTCCTCAGACACAATCCTCGGTCCAGAGAAGTTTGCCGGCGTGTCGAACCTCAGCACCCTCCTGTTGGACCCCTCCACCGGCATGCTGTTCTTGGGTGCCAGGGATGCCATCCTGGCTGTGGACACATACAGACTGGACCAACAACCCAGAAAGGTAGAATCAATGTCTGTGCAGTATTTTTTTTTATTTTGAGCCTCACATTGTTGATTTACTTATAGATTGAGTTTAAATTTATGTCTTCTTATCTATAAAGGCTGAAGTGTGTCGGCCTTTTGAGGTTAAAATGTTTTATGAAATCAACAGATCCTGGGACAGACAAGGGTTTTAGTAATTCAGATGCTTAAACATAGAAAACTGTACAGTGTAATGACTCAGAGGATCCAAAAGTTAAATGGTAGGTAAGGTAACCCTTAAAGATGATGATGGTCCAGTCTTGCTATTAACTTGATGAACTGTTCCATATTGTTTCTGGAGGTTTCAGGACCTGACAGAGTTTACAGTGCTACATGAGTTAAAACTTTTCTTTTCATAAATGTTAGTGAATGTGAAAAGAATTTTTCAAGGGGCTTGCAGACGACAGTTGCTGTTATGACTGAAAATCAGCAGTGAAAAAATGTAGAAAACAAAGTCGTTACTCATTAAAAATCAGTGTCACCCTGGTGAAAAGAAGCAGCTAAGTTACAGAAACAAAAGAGCTCCTACATCCAGGCTGTTTTCATCTAGTTTGCAGATATCATCATTATTGTTTTTACAATTGTTATTATTACTTTTTTAATATTTTTAGTGTTAGTGCTTAATTAGTTAGTCTAAGTGCTTTTCATGTGTTTGTTTTAACTGTCTATATCTGGTGACATGTGCCACTGTCACCAAATTACCACTGCGCCGGGTGCGCTTCATCTGCGCCGAGAATAGAACAGCTTGAAGCTGGTGAGCTCTCAGTGCACCTTCCACTCAGTTTTTTGGCACAAAATTGTCACTGCGCCAAGCTGAATCTGTGGGAACCTCCCCCTGGTGCACTGCCACACCCATCTTGGCTCAGCAGGTCGACCAAATTTCCAAAATGGCTGTGCATAGCAGTGCGCAAATTGCCACTGTGCGGGGTGCACCAGACTCTGCCACCCTGTGCTACCCTGTCCTGTGCCACGAAATCAGGGCCTGAAGTTTGAAGTCATTGAGTTGGAGGCAAATAAACACACTGGTGAACTCCAGCAGAGACATCTCAGTGTTGCCAGAAGAAACTTGATTTCGGAGGCCATCTGTGAAAAGCAAGCAGCTCAAAACTGGCATTGTTGGATAGACAATATGTCTTTATTGTTATTTCTAACCAGAGGTTGCAGTAACCTTTTTTGCTTTCTGTCATTTTTTCCGACAAAGATGCCACTTTTCCTTCATCTGACACCAGATGTGACGGGACATTTAATATACATACAAACGTATATGCTGGTTCAGACGGTTACATTAACTAGTGGTTGCTGTGATTGTTTATTGCATTGAAATGTGCCTGACACTCTGGAAACCTGCACCAAGAATAGACCAGGTTGGAGCTGGCGAGATTTCAGCACACCTTCTGCGTAGTTTTTGCGTTGGACAAAATTGCCATTGCGCAGATTGCGCCAGGCTCCGTCACCCTATGCTGCACCAGGAAAATATGGCCCTAAGTGCTGTTACATGTTGCTCAAGGACTTAGCAACATGTAACAGCTAGAGATGAGCATGAAACCTCAACCTAGTGGACACGCTGACCCCCCATGCTTATTTATCCTCCTCAATACTGCCTTATTTAATACTTTATTTATGACCTTAATCATTACCTTATCTTATCCTCGTTACACTCCCAAGACATTTAAAGATGACAAATCTACAGAGAACGTGATGCAGCCACTATTAGTGTCTTCTCTTCTTCTATATTAGCTACTATTTAGCTCTAACCCTCCGAACTATTTGCTCTCCATATGTGAATGCAAATAACGTCCAAAGAGCTGAGTTCTCCTGTTCTGCCACTTTTCACATGGCACATCTGTGACTCTGTGCAAAGATCACAGACAACATAATGAGTGGACAGATTCAGACTAAGAGACAGAGGGACAGATGTAAAAAGTTATTCTGTGCTTAATTGTACATTAAAGGTGGCCTTTATTTGTATTGTTCAGTTTATGCTCTATTGTAAAGTGTCTTGAGATAACACTTGTTATGAATTGGCGCTATACAAATAAAGATTGATTGATTGACAGAGAGGTACTGAGCCTTTAAAGAAACATTTTTTTCATTTCTTTTCTTTTCTGTCTTTGTTAAGAGTTGGTGCATCAGACTGATTCCACCTCATGTTGTATTCTTTTGTGAACATTTCAGGCTGTTGGTGGTTCGACTCTCCTGATATCTCCTTAATTCACTGAATTTATGTCTTTATTATCAGATCATCTGGAATGTGCCGGAGGAGAAGAGGAGGTCTTGTGTGGCAAAAGGAAAGACTGAGGTGGGAGCTGCTTTATTTTATTTTATTATTTCAGTTAACCTTTTAAATGCGTTCTTGAGAGACAGGGCTGAATCCTGATTGTTCCCTTTTTCATGGTGATTTTAACAAAGTTAGGACACCAGGGAAGGAGTTTAGGGTCAAACAACTGAAACTGAGATAAAACAGGAAAATTAAAAAACTGAAATGACGTCTATCACTGCAGTGAGAAAGGAGAGCTCTGCTGCTGTCATTTTTACACACCGGGCAGAATACATGCAGAAGTGTTCAGTCCAAATATATGGCTAATATCAATGGGTAAATTCATCCACGAGCAGAAAATACAGGAGAAAAGTTTAAATCTATTACTGCACACAAACTGATAATGCATCAAAGTCTGTGTCATTACTAAACATGATTAATCCAAGCTCCCAGTCATTACACTGTTTAAAGGTAATGTCGTGAGTTAGCCTCATCTATGACGTTGACCTGTGGGATATTAAAATCCTGAAAATATTTAAGAATTTAGTTTTGATCAGGACTGAGGTTGATTGAAAGATTTGAGCAAAAAAGATTCAACAAATATTTATCTGATAAGCTTTTAAAGTTTTTTCATAGAAGCCTCCCTGTGGTTACAAGGAATATAAATGTTTAGATTAATATTTAAAAGTCATGGCTTTAAGGGGTGATGGTTTGGCAGAGTGGTCAGCAACCATTCACGTCCCATGTACATGCTTCTGCCGGTCTGGGTTTGAATCCAGCCTGTGACCAGTTTGCAGAGTGTCTTCCCCTACTCTCTCTCCCCCTTTACAAGCCCACTGTCTCTCTCCTATCAATAAAGGCACAAAATGCCTAAAAATACATTTAAATAAAACAAAGTCATGGCTTTGCATTTGACTGCTTTTGTTTGTAATTGTGTGCATATGCGTGTGTTTGTGAGAGAAATATATTGGCTTTTTTGTCATTTTTTATTCTTATTTAATAATTTATATTTTTCATATTCAGTGTTAATTCATTTTTTAAATACAGTGGTTCCCAGCCTTTTTTGTCTTGTGTACCCCCTGAGCCTCTTCATCATGCCATGAGTATCCCTTCACTCATACACGTTGATGATTTTTCTAAAGTAGAATATAACACAACTGATTAACAAATGAAAATATTTTATCTCCTTAATTTGAACATTTAGCTCACAAAAATGTTATTCTTTGAACTCAAATGAAACATACTAATAAATAATATGTTTCCTTGAAAATAAATATGTAATCTAAATTAATAGATACAAAATCAAAATAATCAAACTGCCTTTGTTGTAAATAACAATTGGAAAGTTTACCACAAAACACCGGAGCTCCTTTGAATAAGACCTCTTTAAACAAGCATTTAAACTTTAAAAATCAGGAACAAAAAACTCAAAACAGTGTCTCTTAACCCTCTCCTGAATCCAGAGCAACTGGATGTTTCAGCCATTTATCCGTATTTTCCTGGCTGCAGGTTTGCAGCTGTTTCCATTTCAGGTTATGGTTACCCCAGAAGAAGAAGTTGTAGCACACACATACAAATCTGTTGGCAGGCTTAACTCAGTACTTCCAAGTTGGAAATACTGTAAATTATACAAATTTACCCCCTAAAATGTTCTTGCATACCTCTTGGATACACGTACCCTGGTTGGGAATGGTTTAATAGAAGAAAGCACCATAATACAAGAAACAAACATTAAAATGTGTTTTTATTCTGTTTTCTCTCTTTGTCTTTGGTCCTCTTAAATGTATTATAATTTATAGTGTTTTTTTCATCTAATTCTTTTGAATCAAAGTTCTGCATCATTCTTGCCAATGTCAAGAGTGAAAAGAGAAAGAGACTGTGCCACAGCCTGGTGCTTTAAGGCATCAGATTGGGAGTTCTGGGAATTCTGCCCAGATTTTGTCAGAGTGTTGAGTCCGTGTGTGCACAGGAAGAGAAAGATCTGGTGTAAGTGAGGCAATATCTGAAGCCACAGATGTCTGGTAACTGTCTCGTCTGGAAGCTGATAACTGGAGCATACTGTAAGCTGTATATGACTCAATGATATACGACCATCAGACACTCTGTGTGCTTCATTAACCGCCAACTGGAGCTTTATTTTAGGTTTTAATAAATAAAAGACTTATTAATGCTTAGACTTCAGCCAGTGGCCTTCAGACCATCAGAATGAGACTGATAAACAGAGAAGGTCAGTCAAGGTCATCACAGAAGATTCATCTGTGTAGTTTAATGCTAATTAATAGCTGCATGTAATGTTTCATTTTTCAGCTTTTCTGCCTTTATAAATGAGGGTGTGGGCAAAAAGATGAAGGGCGGGGATCCCAGGCAATAAAGAGCTCAGATTTTATAAATGGACTTTTGCTTGCAAAGCATTTTTTAGTAACTATTAGTACCTGCACACACAGGTCACATAATTCAGAGAGTTTTATTAAATGTGTCAGGATTTTTCCCCTTACAGTCCTAAGATTGCTCAGAAACCAGTTCGTACCACACCTGAAATAATTCAGATAAAAGATGACGACGAGGCAGCTGGATGCAATCAAGGCGATGTTTACTTGTTATAACAAGGAGTTACAACATACATGTTACAACATGAAATGTTGAACTGAAGAAATACAATGTCTTCTCTCATTTATAAGAATGTGTGTGTGTAACATGTGGGGGTGTGAGATGAAGTGACCTCCACATAAGCTCCACTTCTCATGCCGGTTTGAGTTGGTCCTGAAGGTGCAGACATAACACGGATAAACAAGGATAAGCAATGGACGAGGAGTGGGGCTATGCAAGATCATGTGTGTGTGTGTGTGTGTCTATATGTGAGAAAACATGTAGCCAGCTAAGCAGTGATTATACAGAGAATAAGGATACAGTGAGAAAGAGATGTTTCAAATACATCAAAAACTATATACAATATATACATTTCCTGACAAAATGTTAAAGAACAGTACTATTAAAAAAATCTGAAAAAAACAAAACAGTAAAGCAGATGTATATGAAAAAAATCAGAATTTAATAAAAAGATTAGAAAAGCAGACCTCCACCAGCGCCACAGTCCTCTCCCATATTGTGATTTTCACCTTAAATATTAGTCCTACCTTTATTTCATGTAAATATTTAGATTCCTTGACCATGAAAACATACCATTAGGAATCAGATTCATAATAATATCTATTTTAGTTCAGTAGCTATTCATGAAAATCACAGTTTTCATCATGGTGGATCCAGACGGTGATCTGGATCAACACCAAAATCTAATCATTTGTTCTTTATCCCAATCTGGACATTTGCCACAGACTTTCCCATGTTGGCCATGGGAGAAAAAAAACGATTCACATAAGTATGGATTTTTAAATCGATTCTTTTCCTAATGTGAATGCTTCATTAGTGTGTGTTAATAATCCACTTTTAAATGCAGTCCAGTCTTTTGAAGAGAGAGTATAAACAGCTGGTTAAAATATATTGCTGAATAAATCCTAAAAACAGACTCACATGTGATGTGTATTTTTCCTGATATAGTCTGTAGGCATCATCATTGTTCATCTTTTTCACTGGAGTTAAAAAAGCTAACTAAAGATTGCAAAAATCGGCAATATTGTAGAATTGCAATTTAAATCGAATGGGCGCATAAAAAATCGAAAAATATTGATTCTGTGCCTCTTTATCACCAAGCTGTGCTCCCAGAGTCTGATCAGGACTTTTGTTAAAGGCAGGTCTTTTACAGTGCTTGGCAGGGCTCCAGAGTGCCAACATTTTGGTCGCACACGCAACCAAAATATGTGAGAGTGCACCTAACATTTATTTTTGGGCGCACTGGTGCACCAAGAAAAAAAGTTTAGGTGCACTCTTACAAATTTAAATTGACAAAAGTAACTGATGCCCTGACTGACGGACTCCAACTGAACATAAAGCTGTAGGCTAAAGAAAAAAAAGCAACAAAAGAGAAAAAAATGAAGAAGAAGGTCATGAAATGTTCTGTCATGTATGTTGTTTTTTATAAATTAGTCTGGGATTTTTTTTTATTATTATTTACCTTAGTTTCAGTTTTGTAAATATTGACTGTAGTGTGTGAAGTCTTCTTCTAGGTTCAGATTCATTGGAGAATAAGACCATCCAGTTAAATGTTTTGTTGTTGTTTGTTAAAATCTGGATATTTATTTCATTTTTCAGTTCAGTATAGCTCCTTAAACATTAGCTCTGTTTATTTTGAAATATTTTATTTAACTTAAGATGTTTGAGTTTGAAATGTTAAATTTCAGTTCACTAAAGCACTTTAAGCACTTTTATTTGGAAATGTTTTATTTTGCTTAATGTTTTTGTTTAAATGTGTCAATTTTATTTAGTGAAGCTCTGTAAACGCTCTGGTTTTCTTTTAATATACAATTTTGCTTTGAATAAAAACATTTATTTACACCTTATTCTTGTTTACAAATCATTTATGTTATATAAAAGTTATGAAGAGTGATAAAATGATGACCTTATGGTGTTAAAGGTGACACAATTAAAAATTTGGGTGCACCTAATTTTTGTGCTGGGGCACCTTAAAAAAATATTTAGGTGCACCGTTGCAACCAGTGCAAAAAGTTAGTCTGGAGCCCTGCTTGGGTAGTTAAATATTAACTTCCTTACATACCCATTTACCCTCCTCTGACTCTGCAGTGGGAGATATTTAACTATCAGCTCATCTCTGTACCAGCGCTGGGCCTCGACTGGAGCGATGAACACGAGGTTCAGCTTTCTCTATATGAAGCTGTCATTATATGAGGAGGAGGCATCGTGCTGGAAGGATGCAAAAGAAGGAAAAAGGGGAAAAATAATAGTAGATCGAGGTCAGCAGTGAAGATGTGGAGGTGACATTATATCATAATACTGATGTTTAAAAGAGAAGTGAGCAGGTTTCACTTCTTTAAAGACACAGATTGCTGTCAATGACAGCAGATGGAGGACCAACAGACACTGAAAGGAACAGAGACCTGCCTTCATTTGACTAGAAGAGAGTGTGTGTGTGTGTGCGTGTGCTCATAAATGATGCAAAAATGTACAGCCTCTGAAATCAAATAAGAGGAAGTTTGTGGTGTTACACAGTGGCTCACATTCCTTAATTTTGTCAAGCCAGTTTGTTGGCTTTCATACTTTATCATCACCCTTCATCAATCTTAAAGTAACTTATTTTTGCCCTTTTTCTAACCTCAGAAGGATAATGTAATGGTCTTTAGGAGGACGTGCAGTAGGGCTGGGTGATATTACCTAATCTCAATATCACGATTAATTGAAGGCCTCCCCTCGATTACGATTAATGAACTATTATTTTATGATATGCTGGAACATATTAGTGGTGGCCAATGTTCATCGACATGGTTTTCTGCAGTATTTACACTAAACTTCTTTCTGCTTGATGTCCTCTGCACAGAATCCAAAATGTGCCCAAACAATTGAGACTGTATTTTTCTTATGATAGATAGATTGGCGCTTGTCTGCTCTATGTTAGTGGCGCTCCTTCGCTCTTGGTGAAAGTGAACGCAGACTCTATGAAAATAATCAAACTAATCGTCATAAGTAAAATTTCTTCAATTATAGGGTCAAAATGTTGATTTTGATTATTTTTGGATTAACTGCCCAGCCCTAACGTGCAGGCATGAGTCTACAGAGAATGATCTACATCATAACATCATTCTGTCTAAGAAAAGATAAAGGTGTTTCTCCATGACAGCCGTCTCTAACAGATAAGACAAAGAATTAAGTAATAAAACAGGGAGATGCTGGAAATGGGATCTTCCAAAAACATTTAATCATGTGTTATTAGGCGAGTGCAGATATGAAAAAAAAGCACCTTACCCCTAAAAAATTGCAACAAAAGCTTTATCAACAGTTTTCTGTAGCATTAGATGTCCATAATAACATACTAAAAGTCTACCAAAGTTTGACCACTAGAAAGGTGTCATTTTCAAGATGGCATCCCAGATGGTCAAAAGCACACTAAAATGCCTATAGCCTCTTTATTCTATACACTAGACAAGTAATTTTGGTGTCTAACCCTATGTTTATGGGGCCTGGGAATCCACTGGTCTTGTCCAAACTGCAGAGATACATTTAAATAATTGTGAAATCCAATATTTTGTGTGTGACCCTATTAAAACCCTCTGAAAGGATCACCCATTTCAGGTGAAGGGTACAAGTTAAAACAAAATAATAATAAGACAATATTTTTTACTCATTGGAAGGTTGTGGATAGCTCCCTGGATCAAATTTGTCTTTAACTAAATTCTTCTTTGACTATACATATAATAAATATTCTC
The DNA here is from genome assembly GCA_036419115.1 of Scarus forsteni. Classification (NCBI taxonomy): domain Eukaryota; kingdom Metazoa; phylum Chordata; class Actinopteri; order Labriformes; family Labridae; genus Scarus; species Scarus forsteni. The sequence goes on from JAZDUH010000023.1 coordinate 2,661,151, forward strand.
TTTCAGGCTGAAACAATCCCTCTGCTCTCCTCCCCGTTCCATGGGAAACTTGATAACTCCTCCCCTACCAATGTTTTCTTGCAGTCTGAACCAATCCCTGTGTTCTACTCTCCCTCCCAACACCACAGGAACACAACTACTCATCACTTCTCATTTTTGCACAGACAAGAACAGTGTCATGTTGTAGAGGTGGCTGAGATGCAGACATTAAAAAAATTTGATAGATTTTGAACTGCATTAAACATAACTGCTGAACACATTATAGCAAGGCTAACAGTTTGAGAGTGCCAAGAGGGAATGCCAGTTACTTTAGCAGGTGGAAAAAGCTGACTAAAAGTGATATAGCCTGACCATCAGTGCTGCTCTTATAAACCAAGAGACTTGCAAAATATGCCATGCAGAATTAGGAGATGATTCTGATGTGGTTGAAGTCCGTCATGAGGGGGTAGATGGAATCAACTGTGCAAGTGTACAAAGAGGGGATGACATTGTCGTTTCACCTGGTGAAAAAGTACACACAAAATGTCGAAAAGAGTACATAAATAAAAAAGACATTAAAAACAAACATAAAGATAAAGTTGAACCACCAAAGAGAAGTGCCAGGGTAGCAACTGGTCTTTTCTAGTCTGTCTTTTCTGCGGATCCACAGTAACACATGGAAGCGCTAGTTATGTAAAGACAGATACATTACATACACAAAACCAATTTTTGGGATCTCATTCAAACGACAGGGCAAAAACCCTTGCAGATGATTCTAACATCAAAATTGCCCAAGACCGAACCATTGATCCTGCTCTTTTGTTCGATGGCAGTCATGTTTGGTGACAATAATACCGATGCCTTTGCATCTTTGCGCTGCAATCTTCTGAGCAAGAGAATCGTGTCTGCAAAGTCATTTCTTACCCCAGAACATCTCCCTCCTACAGAGTCCTCAACGAAATATCATTGCCAAAGAGTTTATTACCAGATCATGGTGTGGACTGAAATGGATAGTGGCATGAATCCTGTGGATTGGGGATGGAAATTCGGTTTCCATCCAGTCGGTTTGTGCCAGTTATGACAAAACAAGCTGCTGCCCCAGAGAGTCTCCTGCAGATGGTTCACTGCAATTGCACAACTGCTTGTCCAGCACAACGGTGCAGTTGTACAAGATACGGACTGCCTTGCATGTCTGCTTGTGGACCATGTCAAGTTGACAGTTGTGAGAATCCACATAATCAAGCAGTATGGGAAGAAGAGTGTGATGACTAATTGTTAATCTGGAGTGGAAAAAAAGGGAATGAAAATGAAAATATACAGTACAGGCCAAAAGTTTGGACACACCTCATTCAATGTGTTTTCTTTATTTTTATCACTATTCACATTGTAGATTCTCACTGAAGGTATCAAAACTATGAATGAACACATGTGGAATTATGTACTTAACAAAAAAGTGTGAAATAAATGAAAACATGTCTTATATTCTAATTTCTTCAAAGTATCCACCCTTTGCTCTGATTACTGCTTTGCAGACTTTTGTCATTCTCTTTATGAGCTTCAACAGGTAGTCACCTGAAATGGTTTTCACTTCTCAGGTGTGCCTTTCCAGGGTTAATCAATGGAATTTTTTGCCTTATAAATGGGGTTGGGACCATCAGTTATGTTGTGCAGTAGGCTGATGCACAGCCGACAGCCCTATTAGACAACTGTTAGAATTAATATTATGGCAAAAACCAATCAGCTAAGTTAAGAGAAACAAGTGGCCATCATTACTTTAAGAAATGAAGGTCAGTCAATCCAAAAAATTGCAGAAACTTCGAATGTGTCCCCAAGGGCAGTCGCAAAAACCATCAAGGCCTACAACGAAACTGGCTCACATGAGGACCGCTTGAGGAAAGTGAGACCAAGAGTCACCTCTGCTGCTGAGAAAGAGTTCATCTGAGTCACCAGCCTCAGAAATCACAAGTTAACAGCAGCTCAGATTAGAGACCAGATGAATACCACACAGAGCCCCAGCAGCAGACACATCTCTACTGCAACTGTTAAGAGGAGACTGCGTGAATCAGGCCTTCATGGTCAAATAGTTGCTAGGAAACCGCTGCTGAGGAGAGGCAACAAGCATGAGAGATGTGTTTGGGTCAAGAAACACAAGGAATGGACATTAGACCAGTGGAAATCTGTGCTTTGGTCTGATGAGTCCAAATTTGAGATCTTTGGTTCCAACCACCGTGTAATTGTGCCATGCAGAAAAGGTGAACAGATGGATTTTGCATGCCTGGTTCCCATTGTGAAGCATGGAGTCTATGGTGTGATGGTGTGGGGCTGCTTTGCTGGTGACACTGTTCGGGATTTATTCAAAATTGAAGGCATACTGAACCAGCATGGCTACCACAGCAGCCTGCAGCGACATGCTATCCCATCTGGTTTGCATGTAGTTGGACCATCATTTATTTTTCAACAGGACAATGACCCCAAACACACCTCCAGGCTGTGTAAGGGCTATTTGACCAAGAAGGAGTGTGATGGAGTGCTACTCCAGATGACGTGCCTCCACAGTCACCTGACCTGAGCCCAATGGAGATAATTTGGGGTGAGCTGGACCGCAGAGTGAAGGCAAAAGGGCTAACAAGTGCTCAGCATCTCTGGGAACTCCTTTAAGACTGTTGAAAACCATTTCAGGTGACTACCTGTTGGAGCTCATAAAAAGAATGCCAAGAGTGTGCAAAGCAGTAATCAGAGAAAAGGGTGGATACTTTAAAGAAACTAGAATATAAGACATGTTTTCATTTATTTCACACTTTTTTGTTAAGTACATAATTCCACATGTGTTCATTCATAGTTTTGATACCTTCAGTGAGAATCTACAATGTAAATAGTGATGAAAATAAAAAAATATATATTGAATGAGAAGGTGTGTCCAAACTTTTGGCCTGTACTGTATGTAAGAAAGTTAAAAAAAACTAACAAAAAATATATATAAAAAACAAAACAACAACAACAACAAGGGGCTAGCGGTACTGAGCCTTCATGTGGCAGCCCAGTTTAAAATAATTTCACAGTACCATAAAGTAATAATCGAAGTATCCCTCATAGGTATCAAAATAAATCTCCAGAAATCACCAGAATGTGAATTAAGTGAAATCTAATTTCCACATGCATTATGGCATTATTTATTATGGCACATGGAAAAAGGAGATTACGTTTAAATGTTTTTATTTCATACTGATGTACTGTATATTCTTTATAAATTTGATTATAATTGATTGTTTTACAACATAATTCTACTTTAATCACCTCACTATAATTTGTATATGCTTATTTTATTTATAGATCATCAAATCATAGGGTTAGACACCAATATTACTTGTCTAGGATGAATAATGAGGGAATATTGGTCATTTTTAGGGACTGGCGGTGGCCATTTTGAAAAATTGACCTTTTGACCTTTCTAGTGGTCAGATTTTGGTAGACTTTTGATATGTTATTAAGTACACCTGATACTACAATAAACCACTGAGAAACCTTTTGTTGCGATTTTTTAGGGGTCAAACCATAAATGCACCCGCCTATATTTACATTAGAAAATGATGCTGCTTCTTAGAGAGCACAGAGCATTATGTAAAGAGAGATAATAATGTTCTTTTTTAGAAGTTCTACTGTGACCTATTTATTTAGAGGGCTCAACAGTTCAGTTACTAACATGTTTAATTAGATTAATTTGTATCTCTTGAATGAAAGACATTTATTTTTTCAGTATGATTCACTAACCAATGAAGAAAGAAGCCCAAATCGACAACATCGACTCAGTCACGTGTTAATGAAGAATTTCTTGTTCAGAGTTTCCTGAACTTTGAAGATTCTACGTCATTAAAAACATGATTAATCGTCTTTATATCTGTAGATATCTTGATCAAAGATATATTTGTCATCTTGACGGTGTGTTAGGGGGAAGGATTCTCCAATATCGTAATATGTAAATAATCTTTTGGCTAGAATATTTGCTGTTTTAGGTAGGGATGTCCCATTCCGATATTGATATCGGATATCGGTCAAAAAAACAAATATCGGATTATATTGGCCTGCATCCTAAATCTCCGATATCAGCACTCCGATACAAGCAGTCCATTCTAATATATTTATTTTTTATTTTATTCAGTTGTAGAATATGCTTATGTTTAAGTTCAACACAGTGGTTATTTTGCAATTGGTGAAATATGTTTTTGTTTGATTTATTGAGGTCACTTTTCAGGGTCTTCTAATATTTTTTATTCATGTTGTTTTAATTGTAGTATATTCTTATGTTTAAGGTTAAAATTTATTTAACCTATTGGTTTATAACAAATGGGTCAGTTTTTCTCATACCTACTATTGCTGACTACTGTTCTCTGTTTGAGTAATCTGACCTGATCAAGACTTTTCTTACAGTCCATACTACAAAATAGGTAATAAAAGTCTGTTTGATTCCTGCTGATATCATATCGGATTGATATCGGTATCGGCCAATACTCAAGGCTGCAATATCGGTATCGTATCAGAGGTGAAATAGTTGTATCGGGACACCCCTAGTTTTAGGTAGGCCTGGGCAAAAAATCAATAAGATTTAAAAATCCAGTTGGCAAGTCAGATCCATCCATTTTTCCTGAAACTCGAGTTTAACAACTTTTTTTTAATTCAACCCGTTTATTCCACATTCGCACTTTGAGGCACTTTTCTATTTCTATTAAGATTTTTATTTTTTTACAACAAGCGTTACCTCAGGCATTTTGTTATCTTCATAGTTAATTCAGACAAGTGTATAAAACCACAGTGCACAGGCACTTTGTGTCCATTTCTGTGCAGATTTTTTGAGCTGGAGGCACTTTAAATGGATGTTTTAAGTATAAATAAATGTATATTTTGGAAATAAATTTAAATTGAAATGCATCGAATCAAAGGTTTTTGTTTTTTAATTTAAGGTTTTCGGGCTCTAGTTTAAGGTGATATATAATGTCTGTAGTGCTGTGTAAGAATCCAAAGGGCCCATAACATTAAGTTTGCATTAATATCTCTGGTGTGTTAAAGTTTCCCGCCTTTAAGAAAAGTTTATGTTGACTAAAGTTCCAGAACTTTAAATTCCCCCGTCTTAGCATAAAAACCACACTATAGTCCTTCACAGTTTCTTTAAACTAAGATCATTTATAACAAGGTCACAACATTCTGAGCTCTGAGTGTTATTTATTAAGTTGATAATAACTCTAAACGGTCTTTTCAGTGAATCCTCCTCATGTTTGAAGCTCCATTTGCTTTATGCTGATCTTCACCCTGAGGTGTGTGTCTCCCTCTGCAGGTCGACTGCAACAACTACATCCGCCTGCTGGAGTTTCTCGGTGATGGACGCATCTATGTGTGTGGTACTTATGCCTTCGATCCGCAGTGTGCCTTCCTGGTTAGTACGATGGTTATGGTATATTTATATTTATATTTATGTTTATATAAAGGCCCATGCCTACATATTTGAAGTGTGCACAAAGTGCTGGAGTAAAAGATCCTCTGGTCAAATATACTCTGATACAAGCTGCATGGTCTAATTAATACATAAGGAAAAGTACTAGAGTACATGCTCTGAAAAATATAAGTATTCAAAATGATTATTTTAAGAATTGAATATTAAGGTCTTACAGTTCATGAAGCCTCAGTTAAGACCACTCCTCTGTTTAATCTGTGGCATGAAAAGTTTATTCACATTTTTCAAATACTCACCACAGGTTTTGATTTGCAGTTATATGTCAGCAGAATTACAAACATTTACATTTGTTAGTTTTTCAGAAAAGCTGCAGTGCCTCTTTAACTTCTGCAATAGTGCAGAATTGTCTTATTCAGGATGTCTTTCTTTTTTTTTATTAATTTGCTGATCTGTAGCAACCAAAATGTGCTAACAGGGCTTCTGTTGTTCTGTTCATACTTAGTCTTTTACCTGACTGTAAACTGTCTGATAACCTAATCCATACCTTCATTGTGTTTTACTTCTGTCAGTGGCGATAGTGATCAATTCTGGTCAACACAATTCAGACTGCTAAACTAAAACTGAACAGCTTGAGCAGCAAAAGAGCACGAAACAAGAAAACTGGTTATTTTTGTCTCTTTTAAATAAGGTTTGAAATATCTTTAAAGGGACTGTGAGGAGTTTCTAAGTAATTGTGAAAAAGTCTCACTTTTAGATATATGCCTGATGGAAATACACACTTTAAGATGAGTTTTATAGCATCAAAATAGGTTAGCTATAAATGCTATTCCTTAGCTTCACGGTCGGGTCGGACAGGACAGGACTGGCCTGGATACTTAACTTCTGTTGTAAAGTGATGCAGAGTTCTGAGGAAGGTCTGAGCTGCATTCATTAGCATCACAACAAACACACGCTTTGGCTTGGGTCTTTTGGTGCGTTCCAGTTGTTGTCAGAAGTAGGAATTTCCAAATCCCGAGTAGGACACTGCAACTGGAACGTCCCCCGAAGTCGGAATTTCCTACTGGGAACTCGGTGAAACCTCACCACCCCCGAGTTGACAATGGAAGATGGATGCCCCCAGTGTGAACAGTTATTTAGCTCCTGTAATAATCCATTTATTTGCACTTCTGACTGGAGTGTGTCGCTCTAGATCAGCTGTATACATAGTATTGTTAGACTTATATTTACAAAAATGCTGCCATAGTGATAATCACATTCTTCATACAACAATGCAGGGCGTGCTAACAACAGCTAACAATAGCCTGGTAGATCGGCATGTTTTTTTCCGACTTCAACTGGAACGCCGATAAGTCGGAGATGATGTCACTCCCAGTTCCGAGGTTACTGGAACGCAGCATTACGACAGTCGCCGCGCGTGCTCATGGGTAGCAGAGTCTTAATGTCGCCGGTAATAGATTCTCCTCATAGCACCTTTAAATTCTTCAGGTGCTTTAATGTAACTAGAACATTAATTAAATATGCTGTGGAGTTATAAGAACGATTTTTGCCTCTTAAATGAAGTGATGTAGAAGTCAAATCAAAATTTAATATACTTTACTGTCCTACTCAGGGAAGTTTGTCCACAAATGCCCCCACAGCCACAAACCAACACCAGCAAACACATAACAACATCACACAGAATTAATGCAAGTAAAATGTTCCTCAAACACTAACACTTATAAAGAGTACAGATATTTAAAGGCTTAACTTTAGTCCAGGTCTTTCGTAAAATAAACTTACTCATTGTCCACCACTGAAGCTCTTTTAGACCAAAGTCTAGACTTAACCGCGCTCAGTCCTCTTTAGTGATCTTAAATTACAGACTTTATTTAGAAGACCGGAGACAAGCTTTCTATCGGGGTCCTAAAACAATGTGTTGTTTTGAAAGCAGTATTAACGGTCAGCACCCTGAAATGGATCTCTGAGCTTTTCCAGTGAGTTTTTAAGTGTCCTTGGGCAAAAGTCTAAGTAGCTGTTATTTGAATCAGGCTCCAACACGAGGCATCCAAACACGCTTTTGAGCTGTACCGCCAGTTTGTTTTTTCATCTCTAAAAAAGAGTGAGTTTACCTGCGTAATTTCAACTCTAAATTCATGCAGACATTTAATGTTAAAGTCTGTCAGATGCAGATTATGTACTAAAGACATCGATGTACAGCCAGAAATTTTATTTATCTACATATTTATCTTGTTTTCTTTCTTCTTGTCACCTTCCAGGAGCTCAACTCTTTCAGCTTGGAGAAAACTGAGAGTGGAGGAGTGAAGATGGAGACAGGGAAGGGAAAGTGTCCCTTTGAGCCGAGTCAGCACTACACAGCTGTAATGGCAGGTTAGCATGAAGCTAAACGTGGCTAACAGTGTTTGTTTGTTCACCAATTACTTTTGTAATAGTCTTAAACTTGGACATGGACAAAAACTAAATTAACTGATATTTTCATCAACAAATAAAAACTAGACTAAAATGTCTGACAGACTTAAAGGTGCAGTTTGTAGAATGTGGCATTTTATACATCCACCACATTTCGCCAAACAGAAACGGTGAATTTAGGAGATATATGTTTCTATTTGTATGTAAAGTCCGTCAAAATAGGAGTACAATCATCCCCATAAAGTGTCTGTTTTATTTTTATTTAGCTAGAAAAATCTTTATTAAAAAATTACATTACTGCTTTTTGGTGTCGGCTGACATATTGATCCGCCGTGTTGTCTATGGGTGGTTTTTAGGAACAAAAGAACGAACCTTGAGTCTGTCCGCCGGTTCTGAAATCTACCTGGAATGCAGGTGAAGAAGAGGAGAGGATGGCAGTGGATGCATAGACAGTTGTTACTCTGTCCTAGGGATTCAAACTGTGTGTATAAACACACACACAACATAAATTGTGTGCTGTGTTCATCAGCGACGTGACGTTTTGGCTACGGTTAGGTTCATTCTAGAATCTGAACGCTAGATGTTGCTAAAATGCCAAATTCTACACACTGCACCTTTTCACAGCTACTTTGGTTGTGTTAAAGGTTGGATGAGTTCAGAGGGACATCCAATCACAGCTGCCTTAGCTTGGTGGTGGTGGGATAAGTTGTGGAGCGATCCAATCAGAGCTGCTCTCTTTATGAACTGATATATTCATGTAGAGCAGGTTCACTGTTTGTTGTCAGTTCTGGTATTGTAACTGAGATGCTCTGCCAGGTAGCCTAAATAAAGGTGACTGCATTTCACACAAAGGAACATTTGTTTCTGTTCATTTAGACATTCAGACTTTACTAACATTCAATAAAGGCTTAGTAGATGTTTGATTTTATCCAAGAGGAAAACAGGACTTCAGAAATGCCTTACCCTTTACACTTCAGATTTTAGTCGACTACATTTAAAACTAGACTGAATTAAAACAATTTAGATTACTAATATGTGACTAAAACTAAAAGATATTTTACGCAAAAGACTAAAAGACTAAATTAAAAAGTGCTGTCAGTATTAACACTGGTGGTTAATTGTTTCTCATCAGGTTTATTTATTGAGTTAAATTAAAAACCTAAATCTTCTCTTTTGGGTAGGTGGTGTTTTATACACAGCAGCCACCAGTAACTTCCTGGGCACGCTGTTCGACATCTCTCGGGCTACAGGCCCTGAGCAGGAGCGGATCCGGACTGAACGATCCATCAACTGGCTGAGTGGTGAGCCGCTGACTGACATGCACGTCTGTCTAACTGCAGATAAACCTTTACTTTATGTTGTTCTGTTTTAATGCTCTACCTGTGAGAATTAAAATGTGCTGGTGTCTTTCATAGACCCAGAGTTTGTCAGCTCAGCCTTCATAGAGCAATCTCCAGACAGCAACCCAACAGGAGATGACGACAGAATCTACTTCTTCTTCACTGAAGTTGCCAAAGAGTATGACCTCTACACCAAAGTAAAGGTGCCAAGAGTGGCCCGAGTCTGCAAGGTAACCCGTGGTCTGTTTGCTCCTCTTCACTGTGTTGGTACGTTTGTATGGATGAGCTCACGAGCTTTTCTTCTCAGTCCGATGTAGGAGGGATGAAGACTCTGCAGCGGCGCTGGACCACATTCCTGAAGGCCGAGCTGGTCTGTGAGGACAAACCCAGCGGCCAGCGCTACAACATCTTAACTGATGTTTTCACCATGCAGCACACACCAGGCGACCCAAGCAGCACCAACTTCTACGGCCTGTTCACCTCCCAGTGGTGAGTTTAGGCTAAATGAAAACAACAAAATGAAGATGAAGCAAAGCAAAGCAATGGCCCATGTTCTCCAGGTGGACATCAGGCTCAAGGAGGAAAATTGCAGTGCTCCTGTTACTTAGTTTTAGCTATCATGTGTCAAATTAACCTGATTTTGTTCAGTTTTGTCCTTAAAAAAGTGAGAACTAGGATGAGAACAAATGAAAGTGTAACTTTGATCTGATCCAGGCTGGAAACAAGTCTTAAGGCCTTTGCATTTACAGCATAAAGACAGAAGTACAACACTTTGGAGTTTTACACCCTTAGAGCCTGATCTACTAAAATCCAAAGTAACTTGCTTGTGCAAACTTAAAAAAATTGCATGTGCTATTAGTGGGCGTGTTGCCAATGATCTACTATCACTGCATGCGCATTGCATAACAGGCGCAAAAGTGGTGCAGACCGCCCTCTTTAAGGAGGATTTTGCAGGTGCGTTTGATTTTGTGAGAGCAGAGAGGCCATAGGTGCAAAATAAAGTTTGAAGCCGTGGAGTTTGAGGCAAATAAACACACTTGCGACACTTTTTTTCGCCGCATGTCATTTTGACGTCATTTTTCCCACATGCCATAATTCCGTCATTTTTAATTTTCCTTTTCTGATTGCAATGAAACATAATCTAAATGGCAGAACACAGTTACACAGTTGCACAGCCACCATGATCATAGCCTCCCATTTGTGACACTGTTCCCTTTGCACCTGCATTTCAAACATACTAAATACAGACATGAAAAATGCTGTGCACAATCCTTTGTGGCTTTGATAAAACACATTGCGGGTGTTAAATATTTATATTTGCATCTCCTCCTCCCAGTATTTTGAGTGTTCTGCATGTTTCCTGCATATTTATGAGGAAAAACATGCAAAATGGACTGCACGTGCCATTTTGCCTGTCTGACAGACGCAATCCTCAGTGCACCCTGTTAGTAGATCAGCTTTACATGTGCTATCAAGTTTGCACATGTTTTTATACATGCAAACCTTTTGTAGATCAGGCCCTAAGTGTCAAGTCTCAGAAACATAGATGCTGTTGAAATACTGTATGGGAATCAGGAAATGTCATATGAAATACTTGACGGTTATCATGGAAGCTAGTGCTTAAGTAACACAGTTTGCAGGTTCTGGGATGACCTAAAGATTGTCATTTGAAAAACTTGAACATGTCCAATTTTGGCTAAAGAAAAAAAATTTGTACAACCTTTGATTTGGTGCAAAATACATTTTCAGACAGGAGATGGTAAATGAGCAGTGGGCGTCGCCACACCCCCTTTCCTGCTGCTCCTCTGTAGTCTGGCTCCACCCCTTCCTGCTCTGGAGGACATTGGTTGGGCTGTGGTGCTTCAGGTGGAGCTCAGATGTTGTAGCCTGGAGCTTGTTAAGGTGGATCTGAAGGGTCATGGACAGAAAATCAGCAGCTCAACAGTCCACAGATCTTGAGAACTTAAACCAGCCCAGACTGTTGTACCTGAGCACAGTGACATGATCTCACAGAAAGACACATCGGTCCATTGACCCGTCAGTTTGCTGCATTTCTTTTCATCAGCCTTAAAAAAAGTCAGACTGAGCCTCCTCAGAAGATGAACTTAGATTAAAATCCAAAGTAAACATACTAACCACATCAGCTAAAAGCTCTCCTTTCTTTTCCTCCCCTGACTTTTTCATAGGGAGCGTGCAGAGTTATGGGCGGTGTGTGTTTTCAGTCTGTCTGACATCAGCAAAGTGATGGACGGTCCCTTTAAAGAGCTGAAGAAGACCTGTGAGAACTGGATCAACCCTGAGCCTGTACCTACACCAAGACCTGGGCAGGTAGTCAACTATACAAACACTTATCAGCTGTGTGCCTGCAGTGTTTAACCCTTTAAATAATTCATTAGCATACATTATTCTTACTGTTGACTCTCTTCTCTTTGGCTGTCAACTCTTTTCTAGTGTCTGAACAATGCTCTGCGGGCCGAGGGGTACGAGTCCTCCCTAAAGCTTCCTGACAAGGTGCTGACATTCGTGCGGGACCACCCGCTGATGGAGAACAGCGTCATTGCTGCGCCTCTTCTTGTCCGTAAAGGAATCACATACACCAAACTGGCTGTTACCCAGACAGGAAGTGGAGAGGAGCAGCGAGGGACAGTGCTGCACCTTGGGACAGGTAAGAGGAAGTCAGCAGGGGAGCTCTAATAGAAAGAGTCAAATTAAAGTGAATGGAAAGCAGTGATGGACAAAGATCTCAACTCCATTACTCCAGTGAAAGTGTAGATATTTACTTAAGTTAAAGATGCTATGAGGAGTTTCTAAGTAATTACAAAAAAGTCTCACTTTTAGATATATGCCTGATGGAAATACACACTTTAAGATGAGTTTATAGCATCAAAATAGGTTATCTATAAATGCTATTCCTTAGCTTCATGGTCAGGTCGGACAGGGCTGGACTGGCCTGGATACTCAACTTCAGGAACAAGACAATTAAAACTAGAGCAAATTTATATTATTCAGACACGTCTTAGAGCACCGGGCTGTAAGTAGTGATATATAGCCGGCTACAGAACTACGATACTAAGTTTTCCAAAAATTGCTTGTTGTCACACATCAAAAACTACCGCTACGTAACTAGAAAGAGATACATTACCTCGTGGCTTTGCATCCTGTAAGTTGTTGAAAAAAGAAGTTGTAAAGCAATGCAGAGTTCTGAGGAAGGTCTGAGCTGCATTCATTAGCATCACAACAAACACACGCTCAGTGTTGCCAACTTAGTGATTTTGTCGCTATTTCTAGCTACTTTCTGGACCCCCCCAGTGAGAAAATTAGAGAAAAACGACCAGCAACAAATCTAGTGCCGTTTTTGGTGGTCAGAGGCTCCAAGATCACACTATCTGACTGGAAACTGTTGTGCTTTTGTCATTCAGCGACATACCCCATACCATGATAGTGATTAATCATTAAATTACTTTAATTATTAAGCTAAATAACAAATTTTTACACCGTGGGGGAAAAAAACCTCAAAATTTCACAGGAGTCCCGCCCTGCGCACTGCCTGGGGGTGTATGTTTGATTTGCTGGAAAGAAGAAAAAAAAATCTGGCGACCTATAGCTACTTCCGATGCTGAGGAGTTAGCAACACTGCACACGCTTTGGCTTGGGTCACGTCTTTCTGACAGTCGCCGCGCGTGCTCATGGGTAGCACTGAGCATGAGTCTTTATGTTGCCGGAAATAGATTCTCCTCATAGCACCTTTAAAGACAGCACTCAAGTAAATCTACTTCAGTACACCTGGATAGAAGAAGTAATTGAACAACATTCTGCAAAATTTATTTCAGACAAAAATTAACCAAGTTCATGCAAGTTGAACTTTGAGTCAGAGATATTTTTGGGTTTGCCAACAATTTGCCTGCCATAGCAACAACCCCACCAAGTTTATAATGTGCCTCCTTTTGGGACGTACAGGCTAAATTTGACTTTCCTTTAAGCTTCAACAGCACAAAAAGACAATTGCACCAAAATTAATGTAGCTGATGATCACAGATGAGACTATGTTAAACCAATTTTCTTTTTGGCAATTTTAGAAAGGGAAAATATTTTTTTCGTTTCACTTTTTTATAAAGATATAATTGATCAAGTTAAAGAAAAAAGGTTGTAAGAAGACTTATACATCTTAAAATAGCTGTATTGCAATAACTTCTACCAATTTTTTAGCGTGTCCACTTTTGGGATCTTATGTGCAGTGTGTATTTTTATTTTAGTGTGAGTAGAAGAGTTGTGATTATTTTTCTGTCATTTATGTTACAGATCGAGGAGAGCTCCATCAGGTGGCAGTAGTTGGTCAGAACACCACTTTACTGCAGGAAATAGCTTTGTTTACCTCACAGGAGCCTGTAAACAATATTTTACTGCACCAGGTACTCTTTGGCTTTTTGTTCACGTCACATTTATGCAGACCATCTCATCTGCAGTACAGAGATTTATCTGCCATGTTGCTCAGTGGTTGTGTGCCGTCTTCCTGTGTTTCAGGGCCGAGCTTTAGTCAGTAGCCCTCTGTCGTTAGCACGAGTCCAGGCTGAGGGCTGTGCCCTGTACTCTACCTGTCAGGTCTGTGCCAGGGCCAGAGGACTGGGGTGTGTGTGGAGCTCCGAGGAGGAGGCCTGCAGGTCCACCAAAGCAAAGTGAGTACGACTGAGAAACAACAAGGGAGGTCATCGAAGGGTTAGAAGACTGGTCCATCAATTATTCTATTCTATTCTTTTTTTTCTTTTTTAAATTTTATTTAGGTATTTTTTTCAATTAAACATAGAACATCATCTGAGGCAAGGTCAGAGGTGTGAAACAAAGCGTACAAAACATATTGCATACATAAATATTTCTGCCTTAATGCAAATGTACATCAAATATACATTATATTGTAAAATAGTTAAGAAAAACAAACAGAACAAACACACATAATACAAGAAATAGATCAATAAAAAAATAATACAATGAATAAATAATTTAAGAAAGTAAATAAATAAAAACATAAAAAAAATAGTAATGATAGGAATACTCAATAAACAACCTAAATAGTTCACATTATCAGGTAGTTTCCAACAAAGCTCCACCTCTGATCAAAAAGGTCTATTTCCAGCTGTAATGATGCGCTCATTCTTTCCACTTGTCTTAACCTCTGCTTCCATTCAGCCACCGTCTGTGTTTTCCCACCCTTCCAATTTGCAGTTGCAGCTTTCATGGCAACCAATAATAAAATATGCAGAATATATCTTTGGTCAGCAGTGAAAAGGTCGATCGGTATAACACTGAGTAGATAAAAAAGTTCATTTGAAGGGATTTCTCTTTTCATAATATTCTCAATTTCATCTTTAATATTTTTCCAGAATTCAAAAATAACTGGACAGCTCGTGAAAATGTGTGTATGATCTCCTATTTTACTGCATTGTCTCCAGCATAGAGCTGTTTGATTCAGATATTTTAATGAAAATATCTATCTATCTATCTATCTATCTATCTATCTATCTATCTATCTATCTATCTATCTATCTATCTATCTATCTATCTATCTATCTATCTATCTATCTATCTATCTATCTATCTTCCAGTTTAACAAAAGAGCATTAATAACATTAATAACGCTGTGTGATTGGGACACCATAGGGACGTTAATCTTTCATGCTGATCAGTTTTTGAGAAATGAGACAAATGTGTTTTTATCTTAAACTGATTAAAATATGTGACTTGTTTGTTTTCCAGTCCAGGTCCAGGTGACATAGTGGATGAAGCCTTAAGAAAATGTAATAATGAGGATGGTAAGTGTAGCCTGGATGTGTCCTTAAATAGTTTTAGTCTAAAATGTAAATTTAAATATTTTCCTGTGTAAAATAATCACTCTGATGTTCCTCTGTCTCTACTTTTGGCGTTTGTTTTCGTGTTAGTAATTTGTCTTGTACCTTTCTTAACCCTAGGGCGCTGCAGCCCAGTGGTAAGGGAGCTCCGAGTGTCCGTTGGTCTGCGTCTCCTGCTGCCGTGCGTCCAGCTGTCTCCCCGACCCTGCAGCTGGGAACATCCTCCCCACAGACAGACCAGACAGCACAACTCTGACCTGGAGGTGACCGTGACGGAGGAGAGCCTGGGGAGATACATCTGCACATGTCAGGTAGGAACAGGAACCAAAGGTAAACGTGTGGGAGGCTGCAGCAGGAGTCACTCTGTGAGTTAGTTTGGCTGCTGCAGTTAGATAAGCCCGTTTCAACCAGAGCATTCACAGTTCGGTTCATCTCGGTACGGCTCTCTTTTTGTGGTGTTTCCAAAGCCTAAAACCAGGACAGGACTCTTATAAGTGAACCGTACCGTCCTACTTTTTGGGACCCTTCTGTTGGGGTGCCAAGCATGCCGATCCGACCCCAGAAGGTGGAGCTAGAAACACTGCAGTCCGTTGATTGGTCGAAGGAGACATCAGTTCCTGTGTGACAGCAGAACAACACATAACCCGCCATGTTTAAATCTCCTCTCTTCTTCATGAAGATAACTCTCACAGCCTTCTCTGAAACAAAGCTTGGTTGTGCTTCGTAACAAAAAGTCACATGCTGATCACAAAAAGAAGAATTGCTGGATGTCTTCCATCGTTGCTCTTTGTTTTCTGTGTTGCGTTTCCTTCTTTGTTGTATTTAATAGCCAGCATACGGTGTTGTGCTGCTATGACGTCATGCTATCAGCATCCGGCTTCTACGCCGCCTACCAAGTAAGGTTTTGTTATCTGTTGAAATGCAAACAGGATCAGGCTTTACCGATTCAGCCTGAGCCAAACCATGCTGATCCATTCTGGACCACTTGTTGGAAATGGGGCTTTGGTGAGATGTCAGTGATCAGAGGGTTGCGGGTTTGAGTCGAGCTCAAAAGGTGTGAACATGGTGGAGCGTTTGAAGACCATGTCTGACCAAAGGCATAAAGTGGCAGCAGTCATGTCCTCCATCCTGTCTATAACCTGTTAGTCCTAATTTCAGGCTGCCAGTAAACCATGTGAGTTCAGACCAGCAGGGAACAATATGCTTAGGCATTGTCCTGGTGTGATAAATAAATGATGATAAAATATAAATAAAAAGGTTAAAGCTTCTTATGTGGATCAAACTTTTATTACTGAGGGGGAGAGATTGTTGATTAATGAGGGAGCTCTGACATTAAGCAGATAAATCAGCATGTGACCCACAGCAGTGGGAGTCAGGAGTGATGATGGGCTGTGGATGTTTTGGCTCTGCTGGAGGAGCTCTTTTATTCTAACAGTTAAAGTTACAGGGACAGTGCATACCCATAACACTTTTGTAAATGATACATGGACTGAGGTTAATTGCCGCCTCGCTAGTCTTTTTACGACTAAAACCAGCATTCCATTGGAGGTCTTGTCCACCCGTTCACACCCATTTACCCTTTTTCAGCTGAAGATAGTCTATGATTGGAGAGTCAGAATCATCATACCTCAGTTGTTCAGCTGGGGTACCACAAGGCTTCATCTTAGGGCTGATCTTATTCAGTCTTTATGTTAATGATCTGCCAAATGTCTGTTCAAATTTAAAAGTGCAACTATATGCCGATGACACCGTATTTTACACTAATGCAAAAACAAAACAAGAAGCTGCAGCCATATTATCTTCAGCTATGACACCAGTGTCTGATTGGCTGCAGAATTCCTGCTTACACCGAAACACCAAAAAGACTGTGTGCATGTTTTTCTCCCATCAGCCAGCAGGGGGTCAGCAGCCATCTGTTTTTGTCAATGGAGAGAGACTTGATGAGGTGGAAAAATTAAAATACCTTGGTGTAATTTTTGATTCAAATTTGACTTTTAAAGACCATGTTAAGAAAATCTCAAATGTCGTAAAGTTCAATCTGGCAAATTTCCGTCATATAAGACCCTTTCTCACATCACAGTCAGCTAAGGCTTATGTGCATTCAATGATTTTCTCTCATATGAAGTACTGCAATACAACCTGGTCACATAGTATAAGTACAAACCCATAATATCTCTCTTTAAAAGGCAGCAAAAATCCTTGACAGGAAACCATTTCATTTCCATTATTGTTGTTGGAGCTATTTGTTTATTTTTTGTATTTAGTGGTTTATCTTTAATTTGGAAGTAAGTTGAAGTATTAGTTTTTAGATTTAGCTACATTTTTTTGTCTTATGATAAATTTAGGTTAGATTTTGGGGTTGAATATATAAATAAATATATATATTGGCTAGTTATTTGTTTTCCATAATTAGATGTTTTGCATATTTATTATTATTAGTTTTGTTTGTCTGGTAATGACAAACTGTGGGCACCGGATGTTATTTAGGTAGGTAGGTGACAGCCAGCCAGCATGCACCGGGGTGGGCCGATGGTTTTTTACCATCGTGAGAGAGGCAGCAGGAGCCGTGATCTCCTTTGTTCTTTTGTTTGCTTGTTTGCCAAAAAATAAACCATTGGAAATCGCATAACTTTTGGACATTGGACTTCTTTTGCCTGCGTAAATTACATCAGTACATTCAGTGATCCATTAAGTTTGGTTAAAGTTTCAGCTTGATATTTCGATTTTTTCTTTGATTTTTTTAAACAAGTGGTCACTACAATTGCAATATCATCAGTAAGTAAAAGATTTTAAATTTTGACTCTTACCAAACATACTCTGATGTTTGTCTTATTTTTAGGGTATTGAATGGACTTGTTTCCCCAACATTAAATGATTTTATTCAGAAAAAGGACATTAGCATGAACACCAGAGCACAGACCAGAGGAGATGTTTCCTGTTTTTAGATAGATTGAGAGTTATATGTTGTTATTACATTATGATGCTGATTGAGATGGCACAATCTACTTGCCTAAATTCACTGAGAACCATAAACAAAACTTCAGATTTTAATAATCATCATCAAAGATGCAATCTTCAATCCATAAATAAAGATTCTGTGGATTTAAAATCACATTAGCACTTAACAATGTTTGCAGCCTAATACAAAACAGAACTCATCACTAAGAACTGGAACAATGTTAGCATAAAACACAATTCACACAATTTATCTTTCTAATGCAAAAAACTATTGATATGGAGAGAAACCAGATTTGTCACGGATATGAAAAAATGTCGACCTGTGTGTCAGGTGAAGGGTGAAGCATATAGTCTTAAAGATCTACTCCAACTGTCTAAAAGATCTACAAGTAGATCAAGATCCACAGGTTGGTGACCCCTGGTTTAGAGTTTTTTTTCTATTAAGACAGTTGACCAGTATTTACTAACACATCCTCACCTTTCATACTCATTTCCACTCCAGTGTAGAGAGCCATTAAAGCCATCATGCAGCTGCAGCACGATGTCACTTGTTGTTTTTTCCATGTAGCAATATTTCTGAAAAAATAACATGATAGCTCTAGTGATTTTATTGTTTAGAAAACATGTTTATTAAATATATACAACATAAAAACTTGACTCTTGAGCTGCTCATCATGGTTTCACAAAACGTAATATAACCTACACATACTCTACGTATGATGTAAAATACATTTTAGATGTCATATAAATTAGGGCTGAACAGTTAATTGCAAATTAGATTAAATCACATATGTCATATGTCTTGTTGCAATTTTCAAATCGCAGAAGGTTCAATATTTTTAGCCCTAAATGTGTTGAACATTTTGTCATTGTGATGTAGCTTTTTGCCATTTCATGCCATTTTTTTTACCTCTATTCATACACTTTTTTTCCCACTTTTGGACCATTTTTACCTTTTTTAACCCCATTTTTACAACTTTATGCCTATTTTGCCCCCATTCATCTTTTTTTGGCCACTGTCAGAACCATTTTTGGAATTTTTACATGGTTTTTGAAATTTAATTTCAAATTTAATTTCCAATTTGGCTGCCATAATCAATTTTCCTAAGCCACTTTTGGATTTTTTTTGCCAATTTTTCCCCAATTTTTTTGCAGTTTCATACCTATTTTGCACCTATTTATTAACCTTTTTCTGCTTGTATACCATTTTTACCCAGTTTTTACAAGTTCATACCTATTTTACTTCTGTTCTTCACTTCTCCACTTTTTCTCAAATCTTTTATCCTTAGATAAATTTAATGTCATATTGGTTTTACTATAAAAAGATCTACTGCTTATGTTTGTTTAAGAATACATAAGATGAGGAACATTAAAACAATTGCAGAGTAAATCACAATATTGGGGGAAAAAATCGCAATTAGATTATTTTCTCAAATCGTTGAGCCCTAATATATATTATAGTATTCAGCCTAAAATCTGTAAACCTGCCTATCTATAAATGCACAAATTATTTTAAATAAAGTCTCTTGTTCATCACAGACTGCACTGGCTGAAATGTGTGATCTCCAGCTCGGTGGTGGATTTTTTAAAAGCTTCTGTGAATGAAAACATGGCGAGTTGTTGGTTGTATGATTGATAAAGAGGTCCACTGCATCTTTTACTCAACAAAAAGTTTACTTTCCATCATGACAAGCTGAATCCAAACTCACCTGTCTTTTTTCCTGCTCTCTTGTTTTTACCCAGGAGGCAGGACCAGGTATCAGGGATCCCACGCCGTGTCGCCGAGCGGCCTATCAGCTGTCGTTAGAGGGGCCGAGTGCCGGAGGAGCAGTGGCAGCGGCAGGAGGCCGTCACGTCCTGGCCGTCTACATCCTTTTCTTCTGTGGAGGTTTGCTGTTTGGCGTGGGCCTGCTCTACGTCGTTCGCCGGCGCAGCGTCAGGCACCAGGGGAACCACCTGCCCGATAACTCCCTGTCATCAGAAAAGGGGCGGGACTTGCTGGGCTCCTCGGCCACGCCTCAGTCTCCCAGCAGTGCCAGCCTGCTGTCTGAAGGGTTCAGGCTGACGGAAAAACGCAACGGCTCAGCAACCACCAACACAACCACAACGCTCCTCAGTAGCCATGGCAACGGCTCTCATCAGTGCAACAGCTACAGTGGGACCCTAATCCACGGCAACTCCAGCAACGGCCATGGAAACTCTCTGTACGCCAACTGTAACACGAGCATCAGCGGCCTTAAGTTCACCTCTGAAATAATAACGGCAGACATGCTGGACGGAAGGACAAGGGAGAGGGGGAAGTCGGGGGGGCTGGAGAGGGATTCGGGGGAGGGGGATGAGGTGGACGAGGGGCTTGGGGACAGGGCTGGGGATGGGATAAGGGGACTGGAGGAGGAGCTGGCCAGCTTTACTGTGTTTAACTCAGCAGCACCACTTGCAAAATGTGAAGAGAGTTCAATCTGAAAAGTTTGCAGTGATTGAACCCTTTGTGCAGCCCTTAATAACACGGACACGTCCTGGACAGCGTCGCCCAAACGCCCTTTAACTGGAGCCCAGCATGAAGAGAAACAGCAGAAATGTGAAACTTTCCTGTTAAGCATGCAGAGGTGTGACCATGGAAATGAAGGAAGGTCTAGTCACTTCTTATCACTCAGGAGGAGCATTAACTTAAGAACTACACACTACAAATGTAAATATGTGACTGTGGACGTGGAGTTTGATGTCACACAGTCTGTGTGTGCAGTGAATCAAAGAAAAATGGAAAAGCCATATTGACACTCTCCATAACTCGTGTTCCCGTCTCACTCCTGATGAAGGTGATCGTCTGTGTTTTTATTCCCCACACTGGCACAGCACTTCACTCCCAGACATGATGGGCCAAAGTCACCAGAGCACTGCTGCTGCGGGACTGGACTGTACCCGGTCTGCAGACTCAAAACGAGAGCGAGGACACCATCAGAGGAGAGACCCTGTGGGGATGTTTAAAACTGCTCCGCTGGTCAAAGGTGTGAATTAAACAGGCCAAAGAGGCATGTGATTTTCTGACCAGTGGGATCATTTCAGTCTCTGAGAGTGGACCTAACCAGACAAAGCCACTGTCACCTGTCACAGTGGGGGTTACATAATGAAGAAGTGCGGGTTTTCACAAAAATGTATCATTTCTGACCTGTTGTTTTATAATAAAACTTCCAAAAGTCTGTGTTAAACTGCTTTTACTGTTGCCTTTACTGTGGAAAAATTCAGGATGTGAAAACATGAAGAGATTGTTTTTTTTCCATTACTGTTTTTATTATCATTTTCACATCAAAAATACAAATAAAAAGTATTTCAGCAAAAAAACAAAACAGGCTTTGAAATAGGGCTGAACAATTATTTGCAAATTAGATTAAATCGCAATCTGGCTTGTTGCAATTTTCAAATAGCAGACAGTGTAATATTTTTAACCCAAAATGTGTTGAACATTTTGGCATTGTGATGTAGTTTCTTGCAATTTCATGCCTATTTTAACCTTTTTTAACCCAGTTTTTACAGCTTTATGCCTATCTTGCTCCCATTCATCTTTTTTTTTGGGCCGTTGTCAGACCATGTTTGGAATTTTTACATGGATTTTGAAATTTAATCCCAATTTTGCTGCTATAATCAATTTTCCTCAGTCACTTTTGAATTTTTTTGCCTTTTTTTTTTTTGCAATTTCATACCTATTTTGCACCTATTAACTTTTTTTCCGCTTTTAACATTAAAACAATCGCAGAGTAAATCGCAATTGCAATATTGGGGAAAAATATCGCAATTAGATTATTTTCTCAAATCGTTCAGCCCTATTTTGAAATTTGCACTACATTGTGTTCCCCGTATGTCGTACATTTTTTTAACATGGGGCATGGGGGAATCATTTCAGGAGGTTAAAGTTTTGAAAAACATGTGTCGCTTTAAAGTTAAACCAACACTTTCTAGTTTTCCTGCCTTAGTAAAATATTTCTAGAGTCATTGTGATGGTTCATCACCTTACATCAGGTTAAATGACACCTCTCATGGTCTGAGGGTCTGAATCACCTACACTGGCACTATGGCCTCCTTTACATGGGTAGTTTTCCTCAATCTGATTGAAATTGATCAGATTAAAGCTATGGTCTACGATTTGGAAGCTTTGTACATGTTAATAACACCGTTTATAAGGCTGTTATGGTCCTATGGTCCTATCTACACAGTATAAAGACCAAAAAGAATGAAAAAAATCCATTCAGTATATCCGCTGAAAAGCTGCATACTAGCTGACCAATCAAACCTAGAAGCCTGTTAAGGTTCAGTTGGTCCGTGAGTTGGTCCGTGAGTCCATCCAATCCCCTGTCTCCCTCACTACGCAGCGTCATGCCCATGGTCCCGCCTCCTCCCCTCTACCTCCGGTGAGCAGCTAGCAGCGTTAGCTACTGAACTAGCCGGAAAAGCCTAGTGCAGAAACCCGGAAGCCGCTTCCCTCTCCCGCGGGGCCCAACGGAGCTCTGCCCGCGGGTTGAGGCCTGTTAGCGGGCTAACAGCTAACGAATAGCCTCAGCCGGCCGTCAGACCTTCAGCATCGGCCGTTTCGCCCCTGGTTGATCAGGTAATGGCTTTGTTTACTACAGTGGGAGATGTCTGCTGAATAACTCTGGTTAGTTTGTGCCTGTACTGGCTAATGACTTGTAGCGGAGCGGGTTAGCCTGTTAGCCGCTAATCGTTAGCATTGTAAGCTGAGCTGGGAAGGACAGGCTGAGAAAGATAAATCCTCCCCCACACTCGGCTCCGCTCTGGCGGCGCCAGACCCGCATTGCCGCCAGTCCAATTGAAATGGCTACTGCTGTGTGTTACAAGGGAGATGTCTGTCGTGTTTGATACTTTCAGTTGAGCTGAGCTGTTTTTGATTGAGTTTGCTGCTGATATATTATGCTAGTCGCTTGTAGCTCTGTCCGAGGGGGCTTGTTAAGAGGCGAGGCGACATGAGCTGGGGGCGGGATCTTGGAACACGGAGAGGAGAGGTGAGGGAAGGGGGGGCAGGCTGCGGTTTCAAATCGTAGACCACAGCTTTAAGTGAATCTGATTCGATCTGTATACATGAACTTTGAGTAAAGAGATCCACGTTCAGTCCGTGTTTGCATGGCCCCAGCTGAATCTGATTGTATTGTTTTTTTGACATGTGCAGAAGGTCACTCTGCCACTACCTGCAAATGTGTAAGAGAAGAAGAGGTGCACTTCCTGTTTACCTCTAGAAAGATGGATCCACGTCGTGTTTTGTTGGGGTTTCTATTAAAAACGTTAGTTTCCTCCACCGTCCAGTTCTTCTGTTTGTTCGCCATGTTTGTTTGGGCACGCTCTGCGTACGTCACTACGTGCCTCTTACGTACTACAGAGCGCCTACAGACCAAACAATCCTCTCTATCCACCCAATCCGCTCCACTCAGCCGTTTACATGAAGCATGGAGCGGATTATCAATCAGCATAGACTACCTCTTACAATTCAATCAGAAATACAGTCAGATCTGGGTGAATCCAATTGGCTAAGGTGTTTACATGAGACATTTCTAATCTGATTGTAAATAGGATTTTTTTGACCCATGTAAATATGCCTATGTAACTTTTGTGTGGATGGTAGGAACACTTCACTCTAAAAAACTACAGATATTTGCTGTTTTGATTTTATGTCACTTTCCACTCCTTGCTGATCCATTTAAAAGACAGTTGTAGAGGCAACAACTTAATATGGAGTTGTTACCATGGTGTAAGCAGTGAAAAAGCCACGGAAAAGAAAAGTTTAAGAAAGCAGGAGAGTAACAAACTAAATGCCTGGACAGGGATAAACGTTGGCCTGGTGTTCACTCTCTGCTGTAAGCTGAAGACGAGGAGGGATGTCTGACTGATCCTGATTTAGCCTGTTATTGTTGGACTTGTAAGTACATGATGATTTATTCAAAAAGAATGATCAGACTGAACCTTATCAGTCCACATGGATTACAGTGGACAGTGCAGTTACGCTCAACAACCACAGAGGGCACTAGAGAGCTGAAAACTGGAATCTTAAAATCTAAAGTTGTAAAAATGTTTCTGTGAAAGCACAAAAACAGTCCTTCTGAAAAGCACTGACTTTTAGGATGTACTGGGCTAAATGTGCTCTTTTTGAGCTTGTAACAAAATGTAGGACCCAAGTATCTGTGAAAGCCTGAATGTTTTTACTTTATCTATTCTAGGACCATGAACATGCTCTGAAATGTTTAGGCTGACATTCAGAGTTTTGGATTAACTGGGGATCTTTGTTTATAATAATTAGAGGAAGGAATTGTATTGATAGCGCCACCTTTTGGTATATAAAAGATTTTTCATTCATTAATTGGAACATTATGGGCCTGATCTACTAAAGATTTGCAAGTATAAAAACGTGCAAAATTCAGTTGTAGGTCAGAAGAGTTTTTTACCTAATTATCTTATTTTCTTTGAGCAGACAAATGGATTGCACAGATTGTCAGTGAAAAGGTATTTTTAGTATATAATATATAATATATATTTTAGTATAGTTCCAGTATTTTTGAAGTGTGGTTGTCCGAGCTCCATGTGAGTCCTTTAGCTGCAGTAGAAAGTTCTCTCCCTCAGTAAGACACAGTCTGTGAGAGTCTGTTACACAGAACCAGCTGCAAACAGGGAAGTATGTACCAGGAACAAAGGGGATTTTTCTCCACCTACAAGAACCCTCATCAAAAATAATACCACAGTTGAAGGCAGAAGGACGGGGTCAGAAGCGTCAGAATTGGGGCTTAATTTTTCACAAAAGGCTCCTACTGCCCAACCTTAAGTGAGTGAAAACACCAGCAACTTGCAGAAGCAGTTATCTATGCTGTGATGTGTGTTTGTGGACTCTGAAAGTCAACAGGCCAACATTTGCCCACACGGGAAATCTGCAGGAATCAATAAGGGAATTATTCAAGACTTGGATAGATTTGCAGTATTATTTATAGCATTGGTATCAATAAAATATTATCAGTTCCCATCCATACCCTTAACGTCAAGCTGCAATTCAAATCCAGAAAACTGTTTTCACCGTGAAAGTGAAATTTAACTTGGTGGCGGTTCTCGTGTTAAAAGACTTGAGGAGAGCGATTCTTTAGTCATGTATCTACATTATCAGTTTAACATTTTAAACATTTTAAGGATGAGCGATTGCCAAGAGAACCCCTGATTTTCCTAAATGTAAACATCCTAAGGACAGCAACTGATCTCCAGCCTGGAGTCCTTTGGAAAGGTTTTAAGCCATTTAGCATCCAGATTTTTGTAAACCAACTTTATTGAATTTTTTGCTCTGTCCTCAATAAAACTCAGACAACCACATGAATGCCATGATTTTGGAGTTTGTATTAACATAAAATAGGCTATCTGAAATTGATCAATACTTATCATTAAAATAGTTAAACAACTAACTTCAGTTATTTTACTCGTTCAGTTTAAAGTTTTATTCTTGTCAAGACAAACGGCTCAAAAACATTAAACGATTTTCATCATCTTCATTCCTCAAAAATTTTGTTCTCTGCATTTTTTGAATCCTTGATACCATATTGATAACTGAGGAACTTTTCATGTAAGTAATAATAGATGCAGTGCCCTAAATTCAGAGCCAAAGGCTATGAGATGTTGAACATTTGTATGCATCACAATAATTGGCCAACAGATGGTGGTGCTGCTGCAGAGAGAGGAGACAGTGGGGAATGAACATGTCCGATAATACTTCAAACCTCTTCAAGACAAAGGCATCAGTTTGGTGTTGATCAGGTATCTTGAAATTATTTGAGCCCCCAAAATCTGAGTCTGTTTTATTACAAGTTACATGAATGATTTCGATTAATTTGTCTTAAGTGCAAAACATTAATAAAAGAATTCAAGAATAAATACTACGGTCAAGTCAGCCTCCACTCCGACATCTTGTAAATGTAAATGTTCTTTATTTATACAGCCCTTTACAACAACCCTTTCGGTGAACCAAAGTGCTTTACAATAGGTGCAAAAAAGGCAATAAATAAAACAATTAAAAGTAAATAAAAACAATAACAACAAATAAAAGCAATGGAAAGAATAAAAGCAATAAGAGCAATAAAATACAATAAAATAAAGTAAAACAGAGTAAAAGTAAAGTGTCACCACACTACTGGGTATTAAAGCCATCCTGAATAAATATGTCTTCAGTCTAGATTTGAAAAGGCCCAGGTCAGAAATGAGAAGCATTTCAACACGGAATTTATTCCAAAGCCTGGAGCAGTGATGGATCACCCCAGTGTTTGTATTTTGACCTGGGCATTTCTAGCAAGAGTTGGTTTGATGACCTCAGCGCTCTACCAGGCTCCCGAACAGTTAAAAGCTCAGTTAAGTACACTGAGGCGAGACCATGAAGAGCTTTAAAAACAAACATTAAAATTTTAAAATCAATCCTGTACTGGACGGGAAGCCAGTGAAGAGATTTAAGAACAGGAGTGATGTGCTCTCGTCTGTTAGTGCTAGTTAAAAGACGTGCCGCAGCGTTTTGCACAAGCTGGAGGTGACCAAGAGAAGCCTGGAGACACCGACATAAAGAGCATTACAATAATCCAGTCTAGAACTTCTAAGAGCATGGATGGCCATTTCAGGGCTGTGGTGACTTAAAAACATTTTTGCTTTGGCCAGGAGACGGAGCTGGAAAAATCTTGTGGCAACCTAGCCACCACTCAATTTGGCGGTGTCCGTATACACACAGTATTATGATGATGCAGAGCCAGAACAGATTTGAAAATAAAAGCTGTCTGCACGATCACACGATTTCAATGGGTCTGTCTGTTAACTGATTGATAAACGATTCTTCTGTGTGTATCATTAGTCCAACTTAAATATAATCACGGGAGCTGGAGTGTCTGGTGAGGAATTGCAAAACAAAAGCCCACTTAATAGTCATATACAGTTGTGGTCAAAAGTTTACATACACTTGTAAAGAACATAATGTCATGGCTCTCTTTAGTTTCCAGTTATTTCTACAACTCTGATTTTTCTCTAATAGAGATTGGAACAGATACTTCTTTGTCATAAAAAACATTAATGGAGTTTGGTTCTTTCATGACTTTATTATGGGTTAACAGAAAAAGTGAGAGGGGTCCAGCTGCAGACCTCCACTCTCAGCCGGCCTACGGCTGCTCCAGTGTGAATCGGAAACCACCTCCAACGTGAGACGGACATGACGTAAATATAAATAACTATATAGCCCCCCTTCACACCGCCCCATTTGGGTGACGGGCGGCAGACGGGAAACATTTAACCGTGGCGGTAGGACAGAGAAGCGGTTGCCGCCCACGTGAGCGCGCACAGATTTTGTCATAGAAATCATATACGTGTAATATAACATATACGTATAAAATAGGTATAATAGCGTCAGGAAAGGAGAAAGTGAAGAGTCCTCATGATGCCAACAATTTATTTATTATTATTATTTATTTAACCACGCCAAATACATCTCTCAACATCCTGCGTCCTCTCCGGGACAGAAGCACACACACCTCCGCTGCCTTTCTTGGTGGTGCATTCACTGAACCTCGTAATTTTGAACTATACAACAACTCGTGTATA
This sequence comes from Scarus forsteni, assembly GCA_036419115.1. NCBI lineage: Eukaryota > Metazoa > Chordata > Actinopteri > Labriformes > Labridae > Scarus > Scarus forsteni. Next base: position 2,688,720 of record JAZDUH010000023.1, read on the forward strand.
TAACTCATATAACTCACATAACTCATGTACATAACTCATAAAACAATAACACATTTCTCTCCAACATAAACAACCCACCCAATCCAATAGAGTATTATATACTTATGATATACGTATATACTGCCTATACACTTTGCCCTGCGGCACCGAAACTGGCAGCACCTGGCAGCAGCCAATCACATCGAAGGAGGGAGAGAATCCGGAAATAGCCGACTTCACGGGTCAAAGCAAACATTAAATGAGCTCTACCAAACTGCTCCACCTTCATATAAAGATAATCGGGAGAAAAACTTGGCATGAGACAGCATTTCACTTCAGAATGTTTGAGGAGGGAGTGTTATGAAGGACTTTTGGGCTCTGCTGTGACGTTCACCGAATCACCTCTCCGTCCCTGCGGCCTCGGACTCCATGCTCGTTCCGGGGCGCAGCAGACGCTTTAAAAATACTTTATATTTAATGGACTCATCCAGCAGGGAGGCTGTTTTTGGAGATGTTGTCGTGCAGCGGTGTGAAGGGGGGTGAACTGATAAAACCTTGAATTGATGCTGCCTTTTAACTGTGTTTTTTAATGAAACACGACTGACAAATCAAGTTACCATGGTAACCGAAAACGCTGACACCATTTCCTTCTCACATTGGAGGTGATCATGACGTCACTTCCTTCTGACGATGGAGTTGTAGAGTCTGCAAGCTAGTCGGCTGAGAGTGGAGGTCTGCAGCTGGACTGTCTTGGGAAAAAGTGACTAAATCTTCTGGGTCAAAAATATACATACAGCAATGCTAACATTTTGTTACATGTCCCTTGGCCATTTTCACTTCAATTAGGTACTTTTGGTAGCCATCCAAAAGCTTCTGGTTGAATCTTTGACCACTGCTCTTGACAGAATTGGTGCAGTTCAGTTAAATTTGTTGGCTTTCTGACATGGAATTGTTTCTTCAGCATTGTCTAGGTGTTCTCAATGGGGTTTAGATCAGGACTTTGGGAAGGCCATTCTAAAACCTTCATTCTAGCCTGATTTAGCCATTCCATTACCACTTTTGATTTGTGTTTGGGGTCATTGTCCTGTTGGAACAGCCAACTGTGCCCAAGACCCAACCTTCGAGCTGATGATTTTAGGTTATCTTGAAGAATATGAAGGTAATTCTCCTTCTTCACAATCCCATTTACTCTCTGTAAAGCACCAGTTCCATTGGCAACAAAACAGACCCACAGCATAATACTCCCACCACCGTGCTTGACGGTAGGCATGGTGTTCTTGGGGTGAAGGCATCACCCTTTCTCCTTCAAATATATTGCTGGGAATTTTGGCCAAACAGCTCGATTTTTGTTTCATCTGACCACAGAACTTTCCTCCAGAAGCTTTTATCTTTGTCTAGATGATCAGTAGCAAACTTCAGTTGGGCTTTAAGGTGCTGCTTTTAGAGCAAGGGCTTCCTCCTTGCACGGCAGCCTCTCAGTCTATGGCGGTGCAAAACATGCTTGACTGTGGACACTGACACCTGTGTTCCAGCAGCTTCTAATTCTTGGCAGATCTGCTTTTTGGTGATTCTCGGTTTACTCTTCACCCTCCTGACCAATTTTCTCTCAGCAGCAGGTGACAGCTTGCATTTTCTTCCTGATTGTAGTGACAAACAGTGCCATGCACTTTATACATACAAACAATTGTTAGCACTGTTACTCTTGGGACCTGCAGCTGCTTTGAAATGGCTCCAAGAGACTTTCCTGACTTGTTATAGTCAATGATTCCCTTTTTCAGATCCATGCTGAGCTCCTTTGACTTTCCCATTGTAGGGTTTTTGTTTTTTGTATCCAGTGGGCCCTATTTAAATGGCCTCAGAGAAGTCCCCAGCTATAGTCACTCATAATCATTCACAAGAAGTTAAGAGGCCATGCTATGAAGCTCATTTCATTGACACAACTTTCTAAGTCACCAAAATTGCTAATTCATGTTGCTGTATGTATATTTTTGACCCAGCAGATTTAGTCACTTTTTCTGTTAACCCATAATAAAGTCATAAAAGAACCAAACTCCATTAATGTTTTTTATGACAAAGAAGTATCTGTTCCAATCTCTCTATTAGAGAAAAATCGGAGTTGTAGAAATAACTGGAAACTAAAGAGAGCCATGACATTATGTTCTTTACAAGTGTGTGTAAACTTTTGACCACAACTGTACTTAAACTACTTTCCTCAGATTTGAATTAAATTTAAGAGGAAACTACCTGTTTCCACAAACACATTTAACTTTAGATTGATAGTACTCAACCCCAGAGAGTCACTCATTTCATTACAGGAAGTTCTTGCTTGGTATTATCGGCCTTACAGACTTTGTGTCACATTGTTAATTTTAGGCTAAGATATGCTGCTCTGCTATATTCAATTACTACATTTTTGGTGATTTTTATGTCCATTTACACTTACATAAATCTAATATTTCCCATATAATATAAGTAAATAAAGAAAACACATCTGACAGTTTCTGTTTTCACTATCAAAAAAAAAATAAAACATCCATTTCTAAAAGTCAAACTTTGGACCTGGGCCCCTAATTAACAAAGTGGCTTAAAGGCTAAAAGTAGCTCAGAACTCGCTGATTTAGGAGAAACTCAAAAACTATGGGTGTGTCAGTCCTAAATGTACCACTCCTAAATTTCTCCCCTTAAAGTGTTTCACATTCACATTTTAGAGCTAAGCCAAGCTCCTAAACCTGTGAGGAGTTAGAAGAAGTGAAGAGGACTCCTAAGTCAGAAAGAGTCTCAGCATGGCTGCTGCTGCCAATCCACCTCATGATCAGAGAACATTTAGGAAAGATACAAAAACAATGAGCTTCTGAAAAGGTACGGCCTCCATCAGGAGGGTAGAATGATGGCAATAGAATTAGTCAAAGATAGAATCACTTCACCAACAAATAGAAACAGCCCAGTGTCTTGGTGCAGAGCCTCCTCCTAATAAATGAAACAAATATAAAAGTTCATGTTAATAAAATCTGTGATGACACATTTATCAAGGTTAATTTATGTGTAACATTTCTGTTAATGACTGAACACTCTAAATAGATTGTCAGGTTTAGTTTGACTATAGTCGGTCTGACCTGTTGACGTGGTTTGTCTTTTGAATTCTGAAATCTCTGAGACTGTAAAGAGAACCAACGTTTCTCACAGTCAGCAGTGGTTCTGCTCTAAAGTGGAACGCTGACTTTATCTGTAAGATCATTTGTTCCCATGTTTTTTTTTTCTATTGTGAGGTTATCCCAGATCTAAACTCTCCTCTGATAAAGTTCTTTCTGTCATGGACACGTTGGTCAAAGAGGAAAATCTGGTGTTGTGTCCAGTTTGGTTTGGTCTTTCTTTAGCCTGATGTTTTCTCTGCCATGGTTATTCCAGAGTCCCAGTCATTAAGAGGCTGCTTATATGGATATCTGCTAATCCTTTAACCAGATACAGCTGCTACAGGTTTTTTTTGTATTTGAAGGTTTTTATTTAAATATGCCAACATGACACATTACTCTAAATTGAGTGATTTCTAGCACACCCATTGAAAAAGTTGGAAATTGAACATTTCACTCAATGTACTCACATTCAATAAAATTATGAAAAGTTGATCACAGAACAAGAGAACCAGTTTCTGGAGTTTTCGTGATGCTAGGATTAGGTGGCTTACAAACAGGGATGCTTAAAGAAAATATTGATGTAGCCTTTTCATGCCACAGACAGCACATATTTAATGATTGTTACTCTGTAAAACAATGGAAAACAAAATGTAAGGTCTCATATGTGTCTTAATTCACAGACTACTAATAGTCACAGCAAATCCCCCAAACATGAACCTGAGGGAAACTGGGCTACGATGAACACTTTATATCATATATATTTACATCCCTATTCAGAGGTTTTTCTCTGTCTCTTTGACCTGTGACATGTAGCCTGGACGATCACGCTTCCTGATACCTCCTTGTGAAAATTGTGGTGAATCAGACATCAATTAAGTTTAAACACCTAACCCCTGATGAAAGCATTTTATTCTTGGTCTGTCTGTGAAATTGTCTCAGTAATGTGATTACAGCTAGCTTGTCTGCAAGCTAATGCTGTGTAGCTTACCTTCATAGTTGTTGACGTAACTCGACATGTTCAGCTTGAATCCTTTTTCTTGTTTGCGTCTTGGGGCTGAGCTTGCTGCTTGTACAAGCCGCTGCACATCGCTGACTCTAACACGAGGTGGGTCTCCGAGGCATCTTGTGTAAGATAAAGCCATCACTGTAGTACGGTGGCCGAGACCCGCCACCTCTGCAAATAAAAGAGGACCTGCAAACAAAAAAGAAACACTGCAAACAAAAAGAGTGAGGGGGCGAACCGCGCTGCAGCATGGTTCGAAACAAGTGGGCCTAATGTGAAAGCACCCTAAGATCCAAATCTTTATTGGTGAACGACCTTATATCAGAAAATCAGATTGATTTATTCTGTCTCACTGAAACATGGTTACATGAAGAAGAATATGTCAGTTTAAATGAGTCCACTCCCCCCAGTCATTCAAATATTCATATACCACGTGACACAGGCCGTGGTGGTGGTGTAGCAGCTATTTATCATTCCTGTCCCCAAATCAATCACAGACCAAAGGCTAAATATACTTCTTTTGAAAGCCTTACTCTAAATTTATCTCATATTGATTCAAAAACTGGCCAGACAGTCCTCTTTGTGATAATTTACCGTCCTCCAGGCCCATACTCTGAATTTATTCATATTAAACTTAGTCCTTATCTCTGATAAAATAATCATTGTAGGTGATTTTAATATCCATGTGGACAAAGAGAGTGATAGTCTTAGCTCAGCTTTTATGTCATTAATGTGACTCAGTTGGCTTTATTCAGTCTGTTAATGAAGCTACCCATCATTTTAATCACACTCTTGATTTGGCTCCAGCATATGGCCTTGATATTAATGAAATAAAAGTTTTTCCTGAAAATCCATTTTTATCCAACCACTTCTTAGTGACTGCAACATCTTCTTAGAGGATTTTGCATTATGTAAGAAAATAGTGATGAGTAGAAATCTGGGCCCGTATTCCTAAAGATTCTGAGAATCCTCTCAGACAGCTCCTAACTTAGCCTAAAAATTCCCAGCAAGGAGTCTTAGCTTACGAGTGACTCCAGAACACTCTCAGATAACTCTGAGTAAGGAGTGGACAGAAACTCCTGTCTTAGTGAGGAGGTGTGGTTGACCCCGTTGCTCGGTATGAGTCATCATTTCCAAAGCTGTGATTGGTTGATCCTAAAAGCTTGATAAAAAACTGACTTTTGGTGATAATTGATAAACTTAATCATGGAATCTAATCTTATGAAGACTGTGTAATTGTAAATAACGTATCACATAAAAGAAAATACATGTTAAATGAATAGTAAACTGTACTAAAAATAATCCTACTGAATGCCCACATATTCACATAGTGATGGTCATATTAATTTGCTTTTATTAATTGCATGCTTTTGTACTTTCAACTATCAACATCTCAACTTAAGTTGGTATTAACCAGTGTAACACAGCACAGCTTTCATCAATGTCCTTAATTGCTGACAGGTGTATAAGAAGTAGGCTTGTGTGGCTTTTACATCTGCTACAAACTAGTGAACAACAATGGAGAAAAAAAGAACAAGAAAACCAAACTGGACCGAGGAACAGTGTTTGCTTTTGGCTCAATTGATCAATGAGCATAAAAGTGTTTTGAGAGGTAAATTTAGCCTCAGTGTCACAGAGCAAGCCAAGAAGCAAGCCTGGGACGCTATAGCACAACAGATAAATACCTCCTTTCCGTTGGTTGTGCGCACAAGTGAGGATTGCGAGAAGCGGTGGTATGTGTTGCAGTCAAAAGCAAAAGAGGAGATTGCGGCACAAAAACGTGAACAATATCTCTCCTGCCTCTTCCCTCCGCCATTTTGTCCTCTGCTTAGGGAACTCCTAAGCTGCTTAAAAGTCCTCTTCCCTGCTCCTAACAGATCTCACCTTAGGAGCACTCTTAGGAGCTAGGATTCTTTTGGAATAGCTTTTATCTTTACTAGGATCTACTCTTAATTTTTAGGAGAAATTCTAAGAAAACACCAAGATTCTAAGAATTTTCTTAGAATTTGGCCACTAGGAGCAACTCTTTGCACTAAGAATCTTTAGGAATACGGGCCCTGTTCAGTAGTGCCGTGGCTAAATTTAAAGAGGCCATTTCTGCTGCCTTAAACTCAATAAACTGGCCAACCGATAACTGTGGTATTAGCTTTAGCCCCTGTTGAAAGTTTTGTTCAGTTTGGAAGAAGGCACAAGTCCAACGTAAGCGTCTGGATTGGTCTACCGTGGCTTACGTAGTGCAGGGAGCGCGCATAGACGTGCACTGCGGATATAGCACTGTTTAGGCTCAAAAAATGTACAAAATGACCTCGTTCTGAATTTATTACGGACATTACCCGCTCAGGACACTTGGATTACAGCGGACGAGCAGTATGAAGGAAAATAGGCACGTTTTTGTGGACTTTTATGGACCTTTTTCTTCGGGCTCCGTTGTCCCCTGTTAGATGGAAGTTTGTTGACAGCGAAAATCCCCCCGGACCTCCGGCTGCATTTGAGACATCAAAAAAGTGCTCCAGAGTGTTGCTCAGCATGAGGGTGAGTAGAAAATTAAGGCATATCATTCTTTGGGTGAAATATTCCTTTAAGGGCCACCATACACATGGTCACTGAAATAACTTGAAACTGTCAAAAGTAACAATAAATAAAGAATTTACTGTGTTAACTATAAAATTCCCTATTGAACATTTGTGAAAGTAGCGGAAACATGCAGTCTGGAGAAGAAAGTTGCTCTGGTCCTGTGGAGTATGGACGAATGATGACAGAAAGGGAAGAGTCCGCTCTGAATGTCCGCTTTGAGAGTCTGCGGCGGCACGCTGGGTCCGGCTATGCATTCTGGGTCCACGGCTGCATTCTTGATCTGGCTTTGAATTCGAAGGCAATGTCTGATTTTCATTTGTTAATTTTCAGTCAATATTTTATATTATTACTTCTGTCAATTTCAAGTTATTTCATTGACCATGTGGGTTTTTCTTTCTTTTATGGAAGGGTAGCAACAATTTGTCCACGTGCATAGCAATTTATTAGGTTTGATATTGTATTTTTGTACGTTTGGTTTGTCAATAAATGATTTTGAACACAAAGTCACAGTTGCATGTTGCATAAGAGTGAATCTTGCCAACCTCCTTCAACTCTGACAGACAATTGATTGGGTGGCTTTGGTTATTTTTTATTAAATTAATTAAGAAACATGGTGGTGCAGCAGGTAGTGCACGTGCCTCATAGCAAGAAGGTTCCTGGTTTGGTTCCCAGGTCGAACAGGGGCCTTTCTGTGTGAAGTTTGCATGTTCTTCTTGTGCATACGTGGGTTCTCTCCGGCCACTCGGGCTTCCTCCCACAGATCTTAATTGTTACAACCTGGCATAGAAACTTGCACTGGTTTTAATACAGAACTTGTACATCAGCTTCATACAACCGTGTACTGATAAATGTGACGGTTATTCTCATGAGCTTGGTGGGGATCTTCCACTGAAACATGGACATCACGTTCAGGTCAGGTCAGATGGAGGAAAAACAAACTGTATGGGTGTCACTGAAATGTTGTGACTGCATAACAATGACAGGAACGCTTGACTGCCCTACACTTTTAACACAATCCCATCCCTGTGAAGGAGCACTTTTTAACTTTGGGAACTTTAAATCACTTAGTCAAACTTTATTATGAATCAAATTTCATCCAAATTCAGTTGCAGCCCAACGTGCTTTCCATGGAGGCAGAAAGTGACGATGAAGATTAAAAATAATAATCCCCATGATCAGTCCTTAGTAAATATGCACTCAGCAGAGCTCCATTTACTGAGAACTCTTCTACTGTATCAGCAGTGATCACAGGCAGCATGTTGTTGTGCTTTATGATCAGTGGACAACTATTCACTGTTTTACTTAATAATATTGGCTATCAGAAATAATTACTTAAATTAAGTAATGGGATTTAATTTACATTAAACCTCGAGGAACCACCTATAAAGGGGAAATGATAGTCAATTTATTAAGTTTGTCTCATTAAGGTTACTGACTATTAATTTGGAACCATGATTTATAATTAATTTAATAAAAATAAAGTTACCTAATGAATTGTCAGTTAAAGTTGAAGGATTTGGTAGTTCTGCAGAGAAGAGGTTGGCAAGATTCATTCTTATACAACATTAACAGGCCAGCAACTGACTTTGTGTTAGAAAATCATTTAATGACAAACAAAACATGAAACATACAATACCTAAGCTAACAAATCCTATGTCTAAGTGAGTGTGAGTGTGTATATATATATGTGTGTGTGTGTGTGTGTGTGTAACAGACAAAGGCAAGATGGCTGCCACTAAAGCGTGTCTTAACACCGCATGGCTCAAAGGCATTTACGACCAGGACCACATGGGGAGTGGTGGAGGTTAGAAAAGGTCTCTTTGTGTTAGGTTGATGCCTCTACATGAAATAGTAATGTTAAACTATGCAGAAGTTAGCTACAGCTTAAAGCTCTAAGAACATGTCTAATAAAGCAATGCCATGATTGTAAAACTGAACAGTCCTGTGTTTAGTCGTGCTATGCTAAAGTCTGTAAGGCCCAGTTGCGTTACCAAGTCCTTGGGAGGAAAAGGTGTCCGTTTTGGTTCTGCTCTGCAAAGTCCAGTTCTGCAGGTTTGATGGTTCCTCAGTGGTTCCCAGGCCGGTCTGTCCCTCCAGCTCCTGGCTCTGAAGTCCACTGGTTTCTCCTTTGTCCCTTGAGTTAGCAGCTTGATGCTAACTCTGTGGTGTTGTTTCTTGTTTCGAATCAGGAACTCCTGTTTCTTAAGCAGGCTCTTGTGTCGCCTATATGGTGCTACAGTCTGCATTGAGCAGGACTGTGGAGAGCAGAGCAGAGCAGGGTCTGATTGTTCTCATCAGAGGGTTCAAACCTACGTGTGAAACCTCGGGGGTGAGATGATCAGTCAAACTTTGTTTCAGGCTTCTGCAGGGACATGGTCTTTTTAGACTGCATGGATCCCAACAATGTCAAGAAGGATTTAGAAACTAATGCACACCAGGACAACTACAATAAAAGACACAGTAAAATAGAATTGCTAAAATGAAAAAAAAGAAATGGAAGAAAACCCAAAATCAAAAAGCAACGGACAGATCTGATCTTCTCCTCTTTGTCCTCAGAGGTAGAATGAATCAGAAGGTCTCAGACCAGCTCTCCATGAATATTTAGCACTGAATTTTGAATGCTTGAAATGTTGATCGAAGTTGTTGACTTGAATTTTTGTTGCTGACTTGAAATATTCGTGTGACTCGGATTATTTGTTGTGACTTGAATTATTGATAAGCTGCATTACATAATAAAAAACAAAACAAAACAAAAAACAAACAAAAAAAAACCTGGCACTTGTTCTGGCACTAGTTGGCAGCAGCTGTGGCCAATTGACTTGATGCACTTCGACGCACTTGCTAAGGTTTTTCCCCTCAGTCCAAATTCTTGCTTGTGTTGTACGTCGCTTTGGACAAAAGCGTCTGCTAAATGAAATGGTAGAATTGTAAGTGAATCTTCAATCATTTAAGTACAAAGATAAAAAAAAATATGATCATGATAAGAAAACAAATAATAAATACAAAATGAAACATCAATCAAGTTTAAATTGAACTTTAAAATAAGATAAAAGTGATATTTATGAAAAATTAAAACAGATTAAATGATGAAACTTTCATTAAAGCAGACTGAATAAATCAGTTTCAGACAGTGAGTTTAAATTCTCAGCTGGTCTCAGATCTTCTGGAGCCAGGCCGTGTAGAGCTCAATAAAGTAATACAATAACTTTATTAGTTTATAGATCTGATTACAGATCCTGTTGTTTGATTGACATAAATGTGTCTTTGATTCTCTTTCTCCACACATGAGCACCTAGTTTGCCCTACCCAGAGATCATAAACTGTCTTTGTCTGAGTCCAAGCCTCCATGGGTCAGGACTCGACTGCTTATGTGTCGCTTTATCATCATTCTCTCTCTGTTTGCACTAAAATGATCAAATGTTCGCTTAGCTTCACTAAAGACAGGGAGACACTGTCTCAAACTGTTTATTTATGTTTTTGTGCTTGTTTATTATTTATTCATTTTGTCTTATTTAACCAAGTCTGAGACCAAAACCTCTTCGACATGAAGACCTGGTAACACTGCAGTCATCATCAGCCAAACTGATCAACCCAGCGGTGCAGGGACGACGTCCAACCCTGAAGTTAGCATGTCCTCTGTGTGCTGACTGTGATGTGAGGCTGCTGTGCAGCAACACTGGACGAATAAATGAAAATCAAACTGTGTGAGAACAACACCTCTTCAGACTCCATCATGATCAGTCAGAGACCTGTTACAGGACCACAACACAGCAGGTTGACTCAGAAACGGCTGTGACGTATTATGTGGCAGGGACGGGACTGAAATGTGTTTTTCCTGTTTAATATTTTGAATATATCAAATATCCTTAGAGTTGCAAAGGTCTTCATTCAGAACTTATGGGACCTTAAAAATGGTTCCAGCTTGAAAAAAACCTTATTGACCAGAAAATTCACCATTTGGACATCTACCAATGGCCATGAACCTTTTCCTACATAACTGTACATTTCCTACAATCATTTGCTTTAATTTATCCTGATTTCTCACCTCCTTCATATTTATTCTGATTCAGATGTAGACCTCTCCTTTGTGATCACTGATGTCAAACATGGAGTGTCTGTATTTTTTAACACGTGATCCTTCTCCAACTCCGACAAAAGTGGACAGTACCTCTAACTAGTCTGTGTTATAATGTGGAGATTTGGGAACTAAAGTGGTAAAACATTTGAGTTCATTGTGTGTCACTGAAGAAGAAAACACTGGTTTTGCTCCCATTCACCATGAACTGAACTCAAAGCTCTAAAACTCTTCTGTGTACACAGAAGGCCTGTTTCTCTCAAATGTTGGTCACAGATTTGTCTGAATCAGTTGGTGAGATGATCCACCTCACAGGTGTGGCATTTCAAGTTGCTGTTTAGACCACAGTAAAAGAACTCTATAAAACGTGCAATTCAATCACGCAGCATGAAGCCACAATGTCACATGCTCTGGGAAAGTGTGCAATAAACATGCTGACTGTAGGAATGTCCACCAGAGCTGTGATCATTATCTGAGAATCCATTGCCCTACAATAAAACGTCTCCAAAGGCATTTCAGAGAGTTTGGCTGCACGTCCAGCCACAGACCATAACCACACCAGCTACTGCTGAGTGGAGCTGTAATTCAGCCTCCTGTTGATCTTTGGCTGCTTTTGTCAAGACTATGGAGCAAGTGTTCCTGCACACAACCTCTGACCACCAGCCCAATTCTACCTTCTTCATGGTGAGGAACAAATGTGCCTTTTGCCTGAAGAGCATCGGCGTCACCTCAGGGCTGTCAGGTGTTTCTACTGTGGGCAGCGGGGACATTCTGGGAGTGACCGCCATATCCAGGGTGCTGGTCCACTCGGTCAGGGTGGGTCAAGGGCAAACAGCAGTGAGCCAGAACTTGATTAGCAAAAACCCGAGAGAACGCGCTTCCAGGCTTTGAGGGGAAGAGAGTGACCTCTGTCGGTAACCTACAGTAACCTGTTGTCCCTGCGACCGTGATCATAATGGAAGCAAGTGCCAAACCGCCAGTTAGTCTGTATGTCTTTGTCAGTATTTTTCAATCATTTAAAATCACTTTATGCTTCATGTCTTGCTAAATTAGAAAACATGCGAACATTCGCTAAGCTCGCTCATGTAAAAGTGGTTTGCATTTACTACAGAACATGGATGTATAATAAGACCGGAGCATTGACACTGATAGGAGGGAGTCCTCATCATTTCCAAACCCACTACTCCATCTCACCATCCTCTGAGCACACACACATAAACTTTCTAACTACAGGCCTATATCAAACCTTCTAACTGAAGGCCTATATCAAACCTTCTGACTGGAGGCCTATATCAAACCTTCTGACTGGAGGCCTATATAAATCTTTCTCACTCCGGGCCTATATCAAACTTTTAACTACAGGTCTATGTCAAACCTCCTAACTGAAGGCCTATATCAAACCTTCTGACTGGAGGCCTATAGAAATCTTTCTCACTCCGGGCCTATATCAAACTTTTAACTACAGGTCTATGTCAAACCTCCTAACTGAAGGCCTTTATCAAACCTATCTACAGGCTTATATCAATATTTCTAACTACAGGCCTTTATCAAACTTTCCCACTACAGGCCTATATCAAACCTTCTTACTAAAGGCCTATATCAAACCTTCTAACTGAAGGCCTATATCAAACTTTCTAACTACAGGCCTATATCAAACCTTCTCACTACAGGCCTATGTCAAACCTTCTAACGACAGGCCTCTGTCAAACCTTCTAACTACAGACCTATATCAAACCTTCTAACTACAGGCCTATATGAAAACTTCTAACTACAGGCCTTTATCAAACCTTCTAAATACAGGCCTATGTCAAATCTTGTAACTACAGGCCTATATCAAACCTTCTAACAACAGGCCTATATCAAACCTTCTAACTACAGGCCCATGTCAAACCTTGTAACTACAGGCCTATATCAAACCTTCTAACTACAGGCCCATGTCAAACCTTGTAACTACAGGCCTATATCAAACCTTCTAACTACAATCCTATATCAAACCTTCTAACTACAGGCCTATATCAAACTTTTTTCCTACGGGCCTATATCAAACCCTTTAACTGGAGGCCTATATCAAAACTAACTGAAGGCCTATATCAAACTTTCTAACTACAGGCCTATATCAAACCTTTTAGCTACAGGCCTATATCAAACCTTCTAACTGAAGGCCTATATCAAACCTTCTAACTGAAGGCCTATGTCAAACCGTCTAACTACAGGCCTATATCAAACTTTTACAACCACAGGCCTATATCAAACTTTCTACCTAAGGGCCTATATCAAACCTTCTTACTAAAGGCCTATATCAAACCTTCTAACTGAAGGCCTATATCAAACTTTCTAACTACAGGCCTATGTCAGACCTTCTTACTATAGGCCTGTGTCAAACTTTCTAACCACAGGCCTATATCAAACTTTCTACCTATGGGCCTATGTCAAATTTTCTAACTGAAGGCCCATATCAAACCTTCTAACTACAGGCCTATGTCAAACCCTCTAACTGGAGGCCTTTATCAAACCTATCTACAGGCTTATATCAATATTTCTAACTACAGGCCTATATCAAACTTTCCCACTACAGGCCTATATCAAACCCTCTAACTACAGGCCTATGCCAAATCTTCTAACTGAAGGCCTATATCAAACCTTCCAACTAGGGGCCTATATCAAACCTTCACACTACAGGCCTATATCAAACCTTCTAACTACAGCCCCATATCAAACCTTGTAACTACAGGCCTATATCAAACCTTCTAACTACAGCCCTATATCAAACCCTCTAACTACAGGCCTATGTCAAATCTTCTAACTGAAGGCCTATATCAAACCTTCCAACTAGGGGCCTATATCAAACCTTCACACTACAGGCCTATATCAAACCTTCTAACTACAGCCCCATATCAAACCTTCTAACTACAGGCCTATGTCAAACCTTCTAACTACAGGCCTATGTCAAATCTTCTGACTACAATCCTATATCAAACCTTCTAACTTCAGGCCTATATCAAACTTTTTTCCTACGGGCCTATATCAAACCCTTTAACTGGAGGCCTATATCAAAACTAACTACAGGCCTATATCACACCTCCTAACTACAGGCCTATATCAAACCTTTTAACTAGAGCCCTATATCTAACTTTATAACTACAGGCCCATATCAAACCTTCTAACTACAGACCTATATCAAACCTAACTACAGGCCTATATCAAACCTTCTAACTGAAGCCCTATAACAAACTTTCCAACAACAGGCCTATATCAAACCTTCTAACTACAGGCCCCTGTCAAACCTTCTAACTACAGGCCTATATCAAACCTTTCTAACTACAGGCCTATATATCGAACTTTCTACCTACGGGCCTATATCAAACACTCTAACTGGAGGCCTGGATCAAACCTAAGTACAGGCCTATATCAAACCTTCTAACTACAGGCCTGTATCAAACTTTCTAACTACAGGCCTATATCAAACTTTCTATCTACGGGCCTATATCAAACCCTCTAACTACAGGCCTCTATCAAACCTTCTAACTACAGCCCCATATCAAACCTTGTAACTACAGGCCTATATCAAACCTTCTAACTACAGGCCTATATATCGAACTTTCTACCTACGGGCCTATATCAAACACTCTAACTGGAGGCCTGGATCAAACCTAAGTACAGGCCTATATCAAACCTTCTAACTACAGGCCTGTATCAAACTTTCTAACTACAGGCCTATATCAAACTTTCTATCTACGGGCCTATATCAAACTTTCTATCTACGGGCCTCTATCAAACCTTCTAACTACAGCCCCATATCAAACCTTGTAACTACAGGCCTATATCAAACCTTCTAACTACAGCCCTATATCAAACCCTCTAACTACAGGCCTATGTCAAATCTTCTAACTGAAGGCCTATATCAAACCTTCCAACTAGGGGCCTATATCAAACCTTCACACTACAGGCCTATATCAAACCTTCTAACTACAGCCCCATATCAAACCTTCTAACTACAGGCCTATGTCAAATCTTCTGACTACAATCCTATATCAAACCTTCTAACTTCAGGCCTATATCAAACTTTTTTCCTACGGGCCTATATCAAACCCTTTAACTGGAGGCCTATATCAAAACTAACTACAGGCCTTTATCACACCTCCTAACTACAGGCCTATATCAAACCTTCACACTACAGCCCTATATCTAACTTTATAACTACAGGCCCATATCAAACCTTCTAACTACAGACCTATATCAAACCTAACTACAGGCCTATATCAAACCTTCTAACTGAAGCCCTATAACAAACTTTCTACCTACGGGCCTTTATCAAACACTCTAACTGGAGGCCTGGATCAAACCTTCTAACTACAGGCCTATATCAAACTTTCTAACTACAGGCCTATATCAAACTTTCTATCTACGGGCCTATATCAAACCCTCTAACTACAGGCCTCTATCAACTTAACTACGGGCTATATCAAACCTTCTAACTACGGGCCTATATTAAACCCTCTAAACTGGAGGCCTATATCAAAACTAACTACAGGCCTATATCAGACCTTCTAACTACGGGCCTATATCAAACCTTCTAACTACAGCCCCATATCAGACCTTCTAAATACAGGCCTATATCAAACTTTCTAACTACAGGCCTATATCAAACCTTCTCACTACAGGCCTATATCATACCTAACTACAGGCCAAACTCAAACTTTCTTACTGGAGGCCTATATGAAACCTTCTAACTACCGGCCGTAATCAAACCTTCTAAATACAGGCCTATGTCAAATCTTGTAACTACAGGCCTATATCAAACCTTCTAACTACAGGCCTTTATCAAACCTTCTAAATACAGGCCTATGTCAAATCTTGTAACTACAGGCCTATATCAAACCTTCTAACTACAGGCCTGTGTCAAACCTTCTAACTACAGGCCTATGTCAAACCTTGAAACTACAGGCCTATATCAAACCTTCCAACTACAGCCCTATATCAAACCCTCTAACTACAGGCCTATGTCAAATCTTCTAACTACAGGCCTAAATCAAAAACCTTCCAACTATAGGCCTATATCAAACCTTCTAACTACAGGCCTATATCAAACCTTCTAACTGCAGGCCTATGTCGAACCTTCTAACTATAGGCGTATATCAAATTTTCTAACTACAAGCCTGTATCAAACTTTCTGACTACAGGCCTATACCAAACCTTCTAACTGAAGGCCTATATCAAACCTAACTACAGGCCTATATCAAACCTTCTAATTTGAAGCCCTTTATCAAACTTTCTACCTACAGGCCTATATCAAACCTTCTAACTACAGGCCTATGTCAAACCTTCTAACTACAGGCCTATATCAAACCTTGTAACTCCAGGCCTATATCAAACCTTCTAACTACAGGCCTTTATCAAACCCTCTAACTGGAGGCCTTTATCAAACCTATCTACAGGCCTATATCAAAACTTCTAACTATAGGCCTATATCAAACTTTCCCACCAGAGGCCTATATCAAACTTTCTGACTACAGGCCGATATCAAACCTTCTAACTATAGGCCTATATCAAACCTTCTAAATACAGCCCTATATAAAACCTTCTAACTACAGCCCTATATCATTATTTGATCTGATTTCAATTTATGTCTTGTTAAAGTCAGCAAAGCGGTTCCTCTCAGCAGTGAAGCAGAGTAAAATCGGCACTTGGAGCACTTGCTTCTCACGATATCCTTGCGTTGGGGCATTTTACACCTGCCCCTCTAAGGTGCATGCATGGGCCAGAGGTCAGTGCAGTCTCCATGCACAGGCTCTGGTGGGACAAAGCTTTGGGGCCCTCTTTTCTTTTTCTCCAAAGCTACAGCATGTGAAGGTCTCCCCTTCCTCTTGTTGCTGACCTCGTTTTCCATGCACAAGCATGAGGCCACTTGGATTTTGAAGCCTCACAGTTGGAACTGGACCTTCTCAGATACCTGGGACTTGCAGTCTCTCCTGTAAAGAAGCCACACCTGTACCAGGGTCAAGTCGAGCATGTGGAACACAGTGCGGTGGTACCATTTCTTGGACCTGATCTTGATGCGATAGAGGGCGGTCAAAGAATCCAAAAGATCCACTCCCCCCATGCTTTTGTTGTAGACGGCTCCTATATTGGGGCGTGAGACATGGACCACCTCTTCTCTTTTTTGTCCAAAGTTGGCCAGCAACATACCTTCAATTACAAAATATAAAAAATGTATAATGTTATTACGTTTGAAACAAAGGCAAAAGTTGTAAACAGTCTCAGGATAGTTTCATGCTATGTAGTGAGTGGAACTACATTAGATTGTATACACTAGGAATTTTCCATATTTGCATACTGTTGCCATATGGCATTAAGTCTGTTTTAGCATATTACAAAAAATGACATATTTCATGAAAATTGAATTAAATATCAAAAAATAAATAAATAAATAAAGTTTACTTACCCCAGATTGTGATTTAAATTTTTTATTTGGTGAAAATACTCCTGAAAATCTAAATAAAAGACAATCTTGAAGAGCCCCAGACAATATGTTTGGATGTCTAATGTCCATTAGCAAAAAGGACTGGCAAACAAGATATCCTGGTCCTGTGACCTCATAAATTCTATTTCCTTCAAACTAAAAGCCCCCTTTTCACACCTAAATGTAAAAACATACATTTTATTTCACAGGTTTTTAGAAAAATGAAGATAAAGTAATTGTTGCCATATGACAACCCCATGCAATAGAGGGTCAAAACAACTTTGTAGGTTAATGTCTGTTAAATTGGGATATTACTGATTTTACTGAGTTTGGCTGCAGATTTTTTTTTCCTTTGTTGTGTCACAAGACTAAAGGGGATCACTTTGTCTTCATTTAACTCTGTTGCTCTTTTCTTTTTAAGGTCATTCACAAATGGAGACCCTGAAAGCTGTTCTTCCGGCCACAGTCGTTCCAATTATCTTCATCACTGCTGTTGTGATTTACCTGTGTAGATCAAACATCAGTAAGTCGACTCTGTCTATGTCATTACTAAAATAGATATCATTATGAATCCAGTTGCTAATGTTATGTTTTCATGGTCAAGGAATCTAAATATTTACACGAGATAAAGGTAGAACTAATATTTATGGTGAAAATCACAATATGAGTGAGGACTCTGTTACCCACAGTGCAAAGCGCCTGAATTGAAAATGACTGAGAGCAGAGCATCAACAACTGGAGCATCAGACGAATATAAATTTAAGAGCCACTACTTGTTATCTTTACCTTTTCAACATGTAATAGTGTGTAATAGGTTGTAAAAAGGTCAGTTGTTGTTTATCCTTTTATGGTTCGTAACAGCCAGAAGGTGACGTTAAGTCCGTCCTTTACCTGCGGCATTATTAGTGTAAACCAAGTCTGACAATTTACCATTACGTTCCGTATTTCTCTTCTTTATTTCCACCACCCGAAATGTTCCCGCTTCTCCTCATTCTTTATACTGTAGTGTGCGTGTGATGTTTATTGATGATGTGTTGTTTTTTCTGTAAGTGGTCCTAATACGCCATCACACAAATATAAAATAATTCCTCTACGAAATAATACCTATTCTCCACCACTGACTGTTTCATTTAAAATGCTGCTTCTGGAAATATCTTTACAGATTGATACCTTAAATGTCAACATGTACTCGTGGTTTGTTTGTTTTGTACAATTAAAAATAAGTTTGAAGAGTAAATCAGCTGGAGCCTATTTCGGCATTGCTCAAACTGGAAACCAGCGTAGCTACAAAATAAACTGAACCGAACAGTCAGACTACATTCCAGAGTAGTAGGCAGTAGGCAGAGTCTACTACAGACCACGTTCATATGCAGTATGTAGTAGGAGAATTCAAAAACGGCCAATGTCTCAGCAGCTTTGTGAATAAGTTTTTAGACAAAACTCTTAGTTAGGAACTTTTAGTGTCTTTTAGGAGTCCTCCCAGTGGGAAGATAAAATGCTTTGTGAATACGGGACCTGTTATAGATGTAACAGCACTATGTGAGCTACCCTGGGGGAGGATTTCACTCTGAGTGCTTTTCTATTTCATTCTTCTGTCATCTCTGGAGAACATGGACGTCAGAGGCCTGTAGTTTAGAAATCAGCTGTTTGTCTTTGTTTGGTTCTTCTGTCCAAGCGGCTTCTTTGTCTTAAACTCATGTTTTTGGAAAGTTCTGCCCAGGTAGAGATCATCTAAACTCCAGAAGCAGGAGTGTAAGAAAATGTAGTTGTTTGATGGACTTGATCAGCTGCTGTATAACCTGACTTGTTGGATTAAAGTCTCCATCCTGCTCTTTATTTTCTTTATCCCTTATTTGGTTTTCTTACAGGGAATGTGCAGTCAAGGGTTCGAGGCAAAGTTTGTCTCTTCTTTGGAAGGTCACAGGATCAAGATCAAAATCCTGAGGTCAAGTTTGAAGCAGTTCAGAGCATGAATTTAGCAGCACTTGGAGCCTCGCTCAGACTCTTAACAAGTTTTCCACCTCAAAAAGGCTAATATCTGGTCGAAGTTTGGATTTTAAGATGTGGATGTGGAGGGGAAACTGACTGATGACAGTCACCCTGTCTAAAACACCAAGCTGTGGGGAAAGACAAAAATGTGCGTGATTAAAACTGCTGTAACTCCTCGAGTAAACGAGCAGAGAGAGAGAGAGAGGATTCAGAGAGCCATACCTGAGTGAATTATCGGAGGTTTAGCAGGATTTTCTGAGTAAATAATGTATAAAGGTTGTAAATAACAGCACTAGGATCATTCTGGAGTGTGTTCTTCCTGTTCTATCGCCATATTTCGTGGTTATAGATCGTCTTTTTCTGTCAAAGTTTGTGTTTTATGGATTTAATCAATCATAATTTGTAAATATTAAAGAAGGAGATGTGGAGGAGATCTGACATGGAAAGGGGAGACCAGAGGAGAGTCATGAAGGGGGCTAACTGCTTCAGGGACTATTGTTAGTAAAACAAAAATTAAAATAAATAAAAGGCCTGGACATGGTCTAATATAACGAGCTGTAACATGGACACTAATGCTGCAGGCAAACTAAAATCTGTGAGTGTTTGTAAAATAGATTAAAACTTTGAACATGGTCATTTACAATTGTTTATAAAGAGAATCCTGTTTAAAGTACAAATTAGTTTTTCTCTTTTCTTGTAATTACACACAGTTTAAGCATTTATAACATAATAATGACAAATACTTGTCAGAATTGTTTACTTTTATTTCAAATGAAAAAAGTTTAAACAAATTAACTTATAGGACATTTCCTGACATAGTTATTGACAAAAAAGACAAAAGAACTGTTAAAATTATAATATTAAAAGGGTGAGAACAGTGAGTAAACGCTTCCTAACTTCTGAGGTGGCTGCAAATTTTAAACAGATTTTACAGAGCACTCCTGCTGAAATTTTACGAGCACCCTGCGATTTTATCACTGACAACCTGAACAACAAAATGAAGTCAGCACTGGACTCAGTGGCTCCACTTGTTATTAAAACAATTAAATCAAAACCTACATGCTCGTGGAGAACTGAAGAAATTAAAAAACTCAAAAGGGAATGCAGGAGTGCTGAAAGGAGGTGGAGAAAATCAAAATTAACAGTTCACTACGAAATATTACGCCAACATCTCAAAACTCACAATAACGCAGTAAAACAAGCAAGAACCTCACATTTCCAAAATCTAATCCAAGACAATAAAAATAACCCCAAATTCTTATTCTCCACCATTGAGCTTTTAACTAACAAAAATTTTAAAAGATCCTCTAAGACTCCAAGCCCTGTGTGAGGACTTTGCAGACCACTTCAGAAGAAAAATCAATGACATTCGATCCAGTCTTTTATCCCAACAGCTTTTAACACCTGGATCATCAAACTTACCCGAGGAAACACTGGAAAGTTTTGCCCTGGTTGATGCGAGGACACTTGGTCAAGTTTTCTCCCAGGTAAAGCCCACAACCTGCCTTTTAGACTCAATTCCCACACCGTTTTTTAAAACACTTTATGGATTCTTTGAGGAACAGCTGCTGTATTTGATGAACTGCTCTCTTCAGACTGGTGTCTTCCCCACCTCCTTTAAAACTGCGGTGGTGAAGCCCACTCTGAAGAAGAATGATTTAGATCCCAATGTTTTAAATAACTATCGGCCTGTATCCAACTTACCATTTTTAAGTAAAATTTTAGAAAAACTTGTTTTTAATCAAGTAAATGAGTTCCTAAACTCAAAACATATTCTAGAGACCCATCAGTCTAGCTTTAGGGTGAACCACAGTACAGAGACGGCTCTTTTAAAGATTTTAAATGACATCAGGTGTAATTTAGACAACCGCAAACTCACAGTGTTGGTTCTGCTGGATCTAACCGCCGCCTTTGATACAGGAGACCATCACATTTTATTAAATAGACTGAGGAACCTGGTCGGCCTCTCTGGTACTGTTCTGAAATGGTTCACGTCCTACCTGACTGATCGAAGTTTCTTTGTAAGTATGGATACATGTTCCTCAGGAACCCCACAAGATAGAGTGTGGGGTTCCCCAAGGGTCAATTTTAGGTCCAACTCTTTTTAATCTTTATGTAGCCCGGGGAATCTGATAGCCACACAGGACAAATTAACTTGGGGTTCTTGCAGCACAAGATTTTTTTTATTATAACCGCCTAAAAAATATGGCAGTGGCACAGGCAGTCACCGTCTCAGTTTCCACCTTTAAACGAACAAGAAACAAAGCTGTACATCATGTGCTGCTACCATTACAAACTCACATGTGCTACTTAAAGCTATGGTCTACGATTTGGAAGCTTTGTACATATTAATAACACTGTTTATAAGGCTGTTATGGTCCTATGGTCCTATCTACACAGTATAAAGACCAAAAAGAACGAAAAAAATCCATTCAGTATATCCGCTGAAAAGCTGCATACTAGCTGACTAATCAAACCTAAGAACCTGCGACTATTAATTGGTCCGTGAGTTAGTCCATGAGTCCATCCAATCCTCGTCTCCCTCACTCGCACGCAGCATCTTGCCCATGGTCCCGCCTCCTCCCTCTACCTCCGGTGAGCAGCTAGCGTTAGCTACTGAACTATCATGGACCGGAAAAGCCTAGCGCCGAGACCGAAGCCGCCTCCCTCTCCCGCGGGGCCCAACGGAGCTCTGCCCGCGGGTTGAGGCCTGTTAGCGGGCTAACGGCTAACGGCTAACGAATAGCCTCAGCCGGCCGTCAGACCTTCAGCATCGGCCGTTTCGCCCCTGGTTGATCAGGTAACGGCTTTGTTTACTACAGTGGGAGATGTCTGCTGAATAACTCTGGATAGTTTGTGCCTGCACGGGCTAATAACTTGTAGGGGAGCGGGTTAGCCTGTTAGCCGCTAATCGTTTGCACTGTAAGCTGAGCTGGGGAGGACAGGCTGAGAAAGATAAATCCTCCCCCACACTCGGCTCTGCTCTGACGGCGCCAGACCCGCATTGCCGCCGGTCCAATTGAAATGGCTACTGCTGTGTGTTACAAGGGGGATGTCTGTCGTGTTTGATACTTTCAGTTGAGCTGAGATGTTTTTGATTGAGTTTGCTGCTGATATATTGTGCTAGTCGCTCGTAGCTCTGTCCGAGGGGGCTTGTTAAGAGGCGAGGCGACACGAGCTGGGGGCGGGATCTTGGAACACGGAGGGGAGAGGTGAGGGAAGGGGGGCAGGCTGCGGTTTCAAATCGTAGACCACAGAAAGTCCATACACATCTACCGCAGCAGAGCCTAAAACACATCATCTTATTATAATTCAGAAAACATTTTGTTACAATAATATTCCATAAGATTTTGTGTCTATTTTCTGTTTCAAACCTTTTTAAGATACAGAAACCACGGAGGCATCACAGCAGAAACTGCAGACGTTCGAGCTCACACAGCAGGAAGAGAGAAAAGACCATAATGCACTTGGCGAAGTGGTGTTGTTTACCAACCGATGCTGCCACCTAGTGCTCACAATCTGCAACTCCCTGTGGGTTTCCACTTACACTCTACCAGCAATTTCATTTCACAATAATTTCAAAACACATGGGAAGGTAGCATATTAAACATGTAAATTTAAAATAAAATTAAACACCTAAAAAATAAAACACCTAGTGGATAAAATGATTCCGTGATGCCCCATGTTGTTATGAACACTCTCTAGTATTTGGTCTTTTAAGCAACTGGGTACAAGTAACTGCCACACTTCACCATGGCGCTGGTCCTGAATGACTCTGTACAGCATTCCTTCCCTCTGCTGTATGAAACTCCACTGTTTCAACAGTCTTTTCCCTGGGCTGGGCAAAAATGCTCTTTCTTTTGGACTAGGCTTCCTACCCTTATCCCAGAAGGCTCTGAACTCTTTCCAGGTGGGGTCAGCAGTCTGAAAACCTTTCATTTCCTCTCTGGTATAACCTGGCAGTGTGGGTGTGTTGCCCTGTCCAGTGTTTTCCTGTCCTGTCCCTGACTCCATAGCACGAATCTGTCTCACCTCAAATCACTTAAGACCTTTACTGACTAGACCTGGATCTAAAGCTGTGACTCTTCCTATAAGGTTACACACTGTGATGCAGTTGTCAAAGTCTGAATCAGGGTTGGTCTCTGGCTCCCCTGCAAACTCCTGCCTAGAGAGGGTATCTGCAGCAGCATTGCTGCTTCCTGGACGGTATTTCACCTCAAAATCAAACACAGAAAGCTGTGCTTCCCACCTTTGCTCTATTGCACCTAATTTTGCTGTCTTAAGGTGACAGAGGGTATTGTTATCAGTCAGGACGACAAACTTTGACCCAAGTAAATAACCCCGGAATTTTTCAGCAACTGCCCACTTCAACGCAAGCAGCCCCAACTTCATACTGCTGTAATTTCTGTCATTTTTCTCAGCCTGGCGTAATCTGCTGCTAGCATAAGCCTCATAAGAGGCTCAAGACCCATCTTTTTAATCAGGCTTTTAACTGACTAATTTAACTCCTCCTAATCCTTTTATGCTTACCCATATCTTTACACTTTATATCATTACTTTATTTTATATTATTATTATTATTATTATTATTATTATTATTATTATTATTATTATTATTATTTTATTTATTTAGTTTAGTCTATCCTGTTTTATTATGTTATTGTTTTATTTTGATGTTTTAGTCAGGTCACAGATTTATTTTATTCATTAATGCATATTCTGCATATTGTTTTTTGTCCAACTTGTATTTTCCTTTGTACTTGTTAAATCTAAAATACTGTACATCCAAACATCAGCTTTTAAACTCTCCAGTGGTGCCCATATAGTGCTTCCACCATGTTTGTTTGCAGTAACATCTCATGAGATCTTGTTCAGTAGAAAGCAACGCTAAACGCTGATCACACCAGACTAGCAGGGTTGATACCACAGGCTGCTTCTCTGCACATCCAAAGAAGAAAAAACACAGACAAATGGATTGCACAGTTGATCAGTTTAAAGGAAAGTTCAGTATTTTTGAAGTGTGGTTGTCTGAGCTCCATGTGAGTCCATTAGCTGCAGTAGAAAGTTCTCTCCTCTCCCTCAGTAAGACACAGACTGTGAGAGTCTGTTACACAGAACCAGCTGCAAACAGGGAAGTCATTTTCCAGGAACCAAGGGTATTTTCTACACGAACAAGAACTCCATCAAAAAACAATACCACAGTTTAACGGAGAAGGACGGGGTCAGAAGCCTCACAATTTTGGCTTATTTTTTACAAAGGCGTCTACTGCACAACCTCCGGCCGTGGAGCATAAAACAGCTGCTGACCATACAGGTGCTGACCACACCGGGGTACCTATAGTAACCAGGGCATCCCAGAGGGAGCAGGCCAGTCGACCCCGAGCGGAGCCATGCTAGCTGTGTGGGCTGGTATGATCAGCCAGGTGTATCAGATTCCCACAACGCAGCTGCACAGGTCAACATCGGAGAGTCTGTGTTCCTAATGTGATCACACTCAGTGCTGTAAAAGCTCCATCATATGACGACTTTGACAACAGGAATCATTTCCTTTCAATCCGTGTGCAGATCATACATGATGCAGAGATGTAGTTAAGCAGCACTGTGGCAAGGTGGTTTAATACCTGGCTCAAATGTTCTGAGTAACAGCGTGGAAACAGACCACTGGGCCATCAGACTGTACAGCTCCTCACTGAGGGGAGGAGGAGGAAAAGGAGGTCTGAGGATGGGAGGCAGCTGCAGTCGTAGTAGCCAGTCATATTGTATTTGTATTTATTCATTCGTTCATTTTCTATACCGCTTATCCTTTTCAGGGTCACGGGGGGGCTAACCCAGCTGTCATTGAGTGAGAGGCGGGGACCACCCTGAACCGATCACCAGCCAATCACAGGGCCACACAGAGAAACAGACAACCATTCACACTCATACCTAAAGGAAAATTTTGAGTCACCAATTAACCTAATGAGCATGTTTTTGGTCTGTGGGAGGAAGCCAGAGTGCCCGGAGAGAACCCACACATGCACGGGAAGAACATGCAAACTTCACACAGAAAGGCCCCTGTCCGACCCGGGGAATCAAACCAGGAACCTTCTTGCTGTGAGGCACGAGCATTACCTGCTGCACCACCGTACCACCCTTTATTTATATTTAATAATAATTTCTGATATATTCATTATTTAGATGTGTTATTTTCATATTATTTTAAGTCAGGTAAAAAATTCCAAGAAATTTGGAGGTTCCGTTGAGCTTGTAAATGCCAAAAGAAGAAATGAGAGTGAGACAAAAACAAACTGAGTAAGCAATTTATATCGCAAACCTTTAAACTGAAACAGGCTGTTCATCAAAAGTTTCAGACCACAGCCTTTTAGAGCCAAAATCAAAAAATGTCAATTCATGTCTTGTTCTGTCAGGTATCCACACAGTCATGACCTCATGATGACAAAGGTTTAAAAGTTTTCCCTCTTTGAACGCGGTGGGATTGTTGAGCTGCATAAGGCCTCTCACAGCTGCTGAGGCTGGACGTAGTCAGACAGTCGATGAAACGTCTTAAACATCCTGAGTGTTATGGGAAAAAAAGTCAACTGGTGACCCAGGGGTGAAGAATTAACACAAAACACAAGCATTTTAACACAAAATCACTCTTTATATCGTCTTTCCCATCACCACATGTACCCCGGCCACATTATGTCAAACATACACATAAATACACATTTATGCCACTGATGCTGCAGTGGGAGACTCTGGGGAGTGAGTGTCTTTCCCAGAGCTGCACTTGAACCTGCAACCTCCCAGTTTCTGACCAATTTCACTATCCAAGTGTGCCACCGATGGGATATGAAGTTGTTTCAACGACGTATATTTGTTATATACTCTACCCAAATGCCAGAGCCGCTCGCTGGCTGAGGCATAGGCAGATGTGACAAAAGATAAAGCTGCATAAGATGGCTCTATAACAAGCAATTATGAATACACCAACAATTCAAAACATGATTAATACTTACTTGATGATTTAATAATTACTTATAATAATTATGCACTTTCTTAGGTCTCCGCTCTGCCTTCTTGTCAGTAGGTGTAATGTATTATGGGAAATTCTCACACTCCTTCCTTAAAGAACGGTCCAAGTCTGTCTTGGTTTCAAGGGCTGTGTAGTCCTTTGTCTTAACCTTACGGAGAACTGGAGAGGGGCCTGTCTGCAGGGCCAGGACATCACCATCATGCACATACCAGAGGAACACACCAGAGGTTGGTCTTCTTCATGGATTTTATTACTTATTAGGCCCTACAACGTGACATAGGGATGTAGGCACCCCACATGTCAAACCCATACCAGAAGTACAAACCAGAAGTTGGTCTTATTTGTGTATATTATTACGTATTCGGCTATGCAATGCCATGATGGACAAAGAGAGTGAAGAATGGTAAGATAAAAAGTCTTTTAATTACCCTCTAACTAAAAAGCTGAGCAGAACTTTTCTCTAAAATGATGTCTGAGAACTGTTGAGTGATTGACACACACCTCAAAATGATCGACCGTCAGTTCGTTTTCATCACAAGACCATGTTCCCCATACGTGATCTGTTAAGATTTCTAGATATCAATGTTGTTTGGCCTCTGTTTTTCAGACTGTTTTTCAGATATTGATCAAATTTCTGGATGAAAAGGCCCAACAGCGAAAAGATAGATATATATAGATAGATATTAGATAGATATAAATAAGCCGATACAGAGCGGTGAAAAACTTACATGATTCTGGTTTGTTTGGCATGTAGGGGACACCCATGTTCCTGCGTGGAGCTGTAGCTCTGGATAACCAATAAAATACATTTTTAGTTCTCACAGACAGACACCTGAAACAGCAGAAATGTTTTATTTCTACTGTCTGTAACATTCACAACACAGTGACAATGCAACTAAACTCTGTTGTGTCCTTGGCAAATAAACTATATTTCCAAAAGTATTCACTCACCTGTCTTGACTCACATATGAACTTAAGTGCCATCCCATTCCTAATCCATAGGGTTCAATCTGACGTGGGTCCACCCTTTGCTGCTATAACAGCTTCAACTCTTCTGGGAAGGCTGTCCACAAGGTTTAGGAGTGTTTATGGGAATTTTTGACCATTCTTCCAGAAGAGCATTTGTGAGCTCACACACTGATGTTGGACCAGAAGGCCTGGCTCTCAGTCTCTGCTCTAATTCATCCCAAAGGTGTTCTATGGGGTTGAGGTCAGGACTCTGTGCAGGCCAGTCAAGTTGATCCACACCAGACTCTGTCCTCCATGTCTTTATGGACCTGCTTTGTGCTCTGGTGCACAGTCATGTTGGAAGAGGAAGGGGCCAGCTCCAAACTGTTCCCACAAAGTTGGAGCATGGAATTGTCCAAAATGTCTTGGTGTGCTGAAGCATTCAGAGTTCCTTTGACTGGAACTAAGGGGCCAAGCCCAGCTCCTGAAAAACACCCCCACACCATAATCCCCCTCCATCAAACTTTACACTTGGCACAATGCGGTCCCACAAGTATGGTTCTCCTGGTAACAGCCAAACCCAGACTGGTCCATCAGATTGTCAGATGGAGAAGCGTGATTGGTCACTCCAGAGAACACGTCTCCACTGCTCTAGAGTCCAGTGGCAGCGTGCTTTACACCACTGCATCCACGCTTTGCATTGCACTTGGTGATGTGAGGCTTGGATGCAGCTGCTCGGCCATGGAAACCCATCCATGAAGCTCTCTGCACTGTTCTTGAGCTAATCTGAAGGCCACATGAAGTTTGGAGGTCTGTAGAGATTGACTCTGCAGAAAGTTGGCGACCTCTTCTCACTATGCGCCTCAGCATCCGCTGACCCCGCTCCGTCAGTTTACGTGGCCTACCACTTGGTGGCTGAGTTGCTGTGGTTCCCAAACACTTCCACGTTCGTATAATCCAGCTGACAGTTGACTGTGGAATATTTAGGAGTGAGGAAATGTCACCACTGGATTTGTTGCTCAGGTGGCATCCTATCACAGTTCCACGCTGGAATTCACTGAGCTCCTGAGAGCGACCCATTCTTTCACTAATGTTTGTTAAAGCAGTCTGCATGCCTAGGTGATGATTTTATACACCTGTGGACATGGAAGAGACTGGAACACCTGATTCTGATTATTTGGATGGGTGAGCGAATACTTTTGGTAATATAATGTTTCATGTCCACATGGCCAGAGTGCTTCAAACCAAACCCAACATTCATCTGTTTCACACTGGAATCAAATATTTAGCTGAATCTATGTCTTGGATGTCCACTGACAAGAAAGCTCTTAAAGCATCTCAAATTTTAAATAAGTTACTTTTTTATAAGTATCATATGAATCTCATGTTATTTTTCTGTCTCTCACCCATGCATAACAGTTGATTTTAAAATAAGATTCTGTTTTTCTCTTTTATATCACTGTATGTTCTTCCAACCATCTTTATTTTCTGGTTCCCCTAATATTTCATTTCTTTTATATACAAAACCCCAAACCAGTGAAGTTGGCACATTGTGTAAATCATAAATAAAAACAGAATACAATGATTTGCAAATCCTTTTCAACTTATATTCAATTGAATACACAGCAAAGACAAGATACTTAATGTTTGAACTGAGAAACTTTATTTTCTTTTGCAAATAATCATCAACTTAGAATTTAATGGCAGCAACACATTGCAAAAAAGTTGTCACAGGGTCATTTTTACCACTGTGTTACATCGCCTTTCCTTTTAACAACACTCAGTAAACGTTTGGGAACTGAGGAGACCAATTTTTGAAGCTTTTCAGGTGGAATTCTTTCCCATTCTTGCTTGATGTACAGCTTAAGTTGTTCAACAGTCCGGGGTCTCCGTTGTTGTATTTTACGCTTCATAATGCGCCACACATTTTCAATGGGGGACAGGTCTGGACTACAGGCAGGCCAGTCTAGTACCTGCACTCTTTTACTACGAAGCCACGCTGTTGTAACACGTGCAGAATGTGGCTTGGCATTGTCTTGCTGAAATAAGCAGGGGCGTCCATGAAAAAGACGTTGCTTGGATGGCAACATATGTTGCTCCAAAACCTGTATGTACCTTTCAGCATTAATGGTGCCTTCACAGATGTGTAAGTTACCCATGCCTTGGGCACTAATACACCCCCATACCATCACAGATGCTGGCTTTTGAACTTTGAGCCTATAACAGTCCGGATGGTTCTTTTTCTCTTTGGTCCAGAGGACATGACGACCACAGTTTCCAAAAACAATTGTAAATGTGGACTGGTCAGACCACAGAACACTTTTCCACTTTGCATCAGTCCATCTTAGATGAGCTCGGGCCCAGTGAAGCCGGCGGTGTTTCTGGGTGTTGTTGATAAATGGCTTTGGCTTTGCATAGTAGAGTTTTAACTTGCACTTACAGATGTAGACGAACTGTAGTTACTGACAGTGGTTTTCTGAAGTGTTCCTGAGCCCATGTGGTGATATCCTTTACACACTGATGCCGGTATTTGATGCAGTACCCCATGAGGGATCGAAGGTCACGGGCATTCAATGTTGGTTTTGGGCCTTGCCCCTTACGAGCAGTAATTTCTTCAGATTCTCTGAACCTTTTGATGATGTTACGGACCGTAGATGATGAAATCCCTAAATTCCTTGGTTTTGGGTTTTGTAAATAGTAAGCAGATAAGGAAAATAACACTGTACTGTCATTTTAGGTATTAATTTCTTTTGTTGGTGTATTAAGGGCTAATTTCAACAATATCCTTTGTTTCATTCATATATTTTTTAAGTTTTTAATTTTTGAAGCGCTGTATTATCTGTGTTATGATGTCCTCTGCTGGCACTAAAGGGGCGTACATGATGTCTAAATGATGCCTACACAGCATCATTGTCTCTCAGAGGAGTGTAGAGAAGAAAGAAGCCGTGCTGATGCTCTTTCTAAACTCACTCAGATTAAAGACCAAGCTGGATGAGACCAGCCTGTGCTCTTGTGTTTGTGCGCTCAGGGCTACAGTGGGATTTACCTTTAATCTCCATGATAACTTCTGTGCCTCGGCTTTACTGAAACCAAATTACAGCTAAATTCATCAGGATAATGGGAGAATCCAGGCTGAATCCCCTCTGCTTTGTGAAGTACCCCTCTGAAACAGACTGTAATACAGATCTGATGATTAACGGTGACAACACCAGTGAAATTAATTATTTAGGGATATGTGTTAAATAAATACAATTTCTCGAGCAAAAATAAGTGGAAAATGGAATTTGGAAGTATAAATTGGAAAGCTTTTTGGAATTATAATCAATGGTACTGTGTCACCAATAAAGTAAAAGTAGTCTCCTTAACCCTTTAACTACCAGCTCAACTGTTTGGCAGAGGTCAAAAATAAACTCAGGCCTATTTAACGATTTATAAAACAGAACACATCAAATCAGAGTTTACTTCCCTTAACATTTCAGGGAACAGAGAAAACTACAAACAAACAAAAAAACAGATATTTTATGATGTGGAAAAGGTTTAAAATGTTAAAGTTAATTATCTAATGATTTAAAATTCACAAATATTTGGGGCAAAATTAACTAGGAAATGCCTAAAAGTTTGCAAATAAAACAGCAATAAAAATAACTCAAAATAGTCTCATTAAAGTTAAGTATTTAAAAAATGAGGGTGATAATAATAAAAACATTTCACTTTTTAAGCCTTTAAATCCAACACAAAGGAAATAAAAGTTCTTTTGGTCTGTTTGCTGATTTTTCTGTTTCCTAAAACACTGACAAAAACAAACAGTGATGCCTTATTTCTTTGACACGTTAAATATTTCTGAATTTATTAACCTCTGCCAAACAGTTGATGTTGAAGTTAAAGGGTTAAGAAGTATTAATTTAATTTAACTCTGCAACCAGGTATTGCAAAAAATTAAAGTCGAAATTGATGTTTTTTTTCATGTGAAATTATTACAGAATTCTCCCATTTGTTTAATGAATGCATTTTTGTTTAGCATTGTTAGTATAAAAATGAAAACATTTGTAATATGTCTTGAAGTAAAAAAAAAAAAAAAAGGAAATAAGTTAGTCCAGATATAGGAAATACTAAGCTAAAAAAATGAAGGATTATTCCTTTGGAATCTGTTGATTTAATATGTAAAGTATTTTATTTATAAGTGCAATAATACCAGCTTTATTTTAAAATACTACATGGCATAAAAAACAAAGAGGCCATGGAGACTCTTCTTGACAATTAAGAAGTCTTTAAATGTATCTTCTTATTAATCATTAATGTGTATATGTGTATTTTTAGGCCCTATCACTTCTCAGATGTCTTGTTCCACTCGTTACTTTTTTTTAAGTATTGATATTTCAATGTAACTGCAGGGTGTTACACACTGATGTATTTTTGTTCTTTGTAAACATATAATGAAGTGGTTTAAAATAATGAAAACAGGACCTGACTGTAAACTCTGTTGTAACCTGGAGCACGTCTGCTGACGTGATGACGTCCGACGCACAGACGCACAGGCGCTGAGTCATCCGGTGGATGTCGGGTTGATGGATTTTTACTCCGCGTGTGAGCTGCAGAGAATAACCCAAATCTAATGTAAATAAACAATGATAGTTAAAACATTTTATAGATGAAATAACAGATGTTTTAGTGTGATGGATCCTCAGCCTAAGCTTTATGTTTTAAGTCTTTTTGGAACAACTCCTCAGGAGATGGACTTTTTTATTTCATGTTTTTTTTTAAAGGCTGAACTTACTAAAGTGTTTGTGTGATCAATGACTTATTTAGTGTTGCTAATGTAATATTATAAAAACAGGGCTTTTCAGCATGTTCACTGATGAAGAGTTATCACAGAAATTTATATTCTTACATTTTGTGTCCAAAGATACACTTTAGTATACAGGCTATAACTAAAATGCATCTTAACTGAGTGCAAATCAGAGTATTTCCCTCTCTAGCATCGCTTCTGCTGCTCACTTTGTTTTTGTTTTTGTTTTTTTCTGTGTTGGCATACTGTGATAGCCTACTCTGTATCGGACTCAAACTGCTCAATCATTTCATTAAATACATTTATTAATAAGCTAACATTTTCCTTCCATTTGGGCCGCAGGTTGTCAGTAAGAGAAGCTCTAATGTAAATGACCCCTGACTTCCGTTCCCTGCAGGACTTTTTGATGGTATGCCACACAGTTTGACCACAGTCATCATTTAAAGCTGGCTTTAAGTGCCATCTCTTTAGAACAGGATGTTTTATTGTATTTCCTGTAATGTGTATGCTCGTGGATGGGTGAGTGTGAGGCATCAAAAACACTTCTGAAAAAGGACAGTATTAAAATAAGTATTATATTATCTCCAAAATGATCCTCCCGAGTTACAGAATGAGCTGCTGCTTTCTGTGGCTACATCTACACATCTACAAAAAGAAAGAAAAGATATATCTTAGGAAACAGCTTTTTACCCACAACAATCCAAAAATGTCTTTTCTTGCTTTAGACAGGAGTCTATAAGTTAACTTCAGAGATA
This sequence comes from Scarus forsteni, assembly GCA_036419115.1. NCBI lineage: Eukaryota > Metazoa > Chordata > Actinopteri > Labriformes > Labridae > Scarus > Scarus forsteni. The sequence goes on from JAZDUH010000023.1 coordinate 2,721,435, forward strand.
ACTGATATAATATTGCTCCATGTTCATCAGTATGTTTGTTTGGTCACAGGGATGTTCAATTAAAAGCAAGAATGAATGATTTTTTATCAAACTGGTAAAGTCACAAACCAAAATGTTTCTCTGTAGAGAGATGGATGTCTAATTTCTTAATAGTCTGGGTATGGAGTGGCCAACAGATTAAATGACACTAAGTTTTGGTCTGAAACCATTTGGAATCAGGTGTGGAGGCATATCATCATCACCAGTATTGATCTGATTTAATCTGATTTAAATGACTGTTAAATCTGGTCAATATGAGACATGTTATTTCCAGGGGCGTAGAATTGGGTAGGGACACTATAAATATGATGCCACTACTGCATGGCCCCTAACATAAAACACAAGCATAGTATATAATGTTATAACTAAAAAATGCTTTTATTTAAGCCAAAGAGATACTTAAAGATACTTATTTTATTTATGTATAATTTGTGTATTGAAAGGCAGCAACTGTTTAAGACTAAATATAAAAGTCGGTGGGTAAAAATACAATAAAACCTTGAATTAGTAACATGACTTTATACATTCATATTGTTGGGGAATACACTTATCTGTAGTCCTTTTTGGTTTTGGTTATATTTATCAGACTATAACCATATGAATATCTGATTATCTTAAACTGTCCCACTGCTCATGTGTCATGCATCAATATATTTCTGTCATGGAACAGACAGGACAGATTTAGAGTAGTTTTTTCTGAATATGAAAGTTTGCTTGTTTGTTTGATTAGATTTACATGACATTAAGAAACAGTCATAAATGAAAAACACATCAACTTTCAGGGGTGCTGTCTTGGTGTACTTTTATGTCCCCACAAATGTCAAAATCAAACCTACACCCTTGGTTATTTCTGTTTCTGCCTTTTTTGTTTTAACCCTTTAAGGCCCAAGACCGTAGATTATAGCCAGAAAATTCTTATTTTAATTTTTTAGATTAATTTTTTCTGCTGAAATCCTACAAAAATCAAAATATCCATAAAATTCAACATATAGATTTTTCGTATCTCATTTGATACATTAGGTGTTTTTGGCAGCTGATAGTCCATTTGAGGACATTTTTATCATTTATCTGATTGTATTCAGATGTTTTTTTTAATTTGTTGATCATATTGAGTAAATAGAGGTATTATAAAAGTGTTTCAAATATGATACAATTGGACCTACTGAATAAGACAGCTTTAAACCTTTTCATGAACTGTTTATTTAATCAAGTATAAGCATGTACTGATCTCCTTCTATTATGTTATGTATAAATATTAAAAGTATGAATTAAAAAATGTCTTCTTAAGTCAGAGCCACCTCACAGAATGTCTCCAGAGGGATGAGCATGACGTCAGCAGCAGCCTGTGATTGGGTCGACCACAGCCACCCCTGCGCTCTCCGCCTTAAAAAAGGCAGCCCACCTTAAATGGAGGGACAGCCAAAAGTCTGAGCTCACCGTAAACAGGTAAACGCTCGCGCTCAGACCATCACTATCACTCAGGGGACTTGGCAGCCCCGTCGTGCGGATGCATGTGGGGCCGTGGCTACACCACCAGCCTCCGTCACCACTGCGTCAGCACCGATGAGCTCAGCGCCGTCAGGGAGGGGAGGGGGGGCAGGTGAGGCGGGGATGGGAGAGGGAGGACGGGAAAAACAGAGAGAGAGAGGAGAAACAGGGTGTTGCCGCCTCAGAGACACACTCACGCATCACCGACAAACAGCAGCAGGGCGAAGGCAGATCATTCCTCCATCTCTGGGAAAACAAGGCTGCCTCTCAATTATTGAAGCCGTACACAACCCACTGCATTATTCAACTAAATCAGAGCCGAGATACTGCGGGAATATCGCAGTTGGACCAGAAGAGAGCGACTTTTCAGCACCCTGGTCAGCGACAACATGGCTCCGATGGTGATGGAGGGGGATCAGATCGGTGAGTAACCCCGTTTGATTTTAACAGCATTCAGTGTGTTTAAGAAAGCCTAGAGCAGATATTATAACACCAAGATGTTTGTTATTACGTAGGCCAACCCATTGATTCGGCCTTTTAATTCTGACTCTGATTAAAATATAAATAACTGATAATTTAAATTATATTTGACGGCCCAAAAAAAAGAGCAGTGGATCTGAGGACAGCCTCAAAATGTGGCCCAGCCCTCACACTCACAGGGCCCCCTTTTGGATAGTCATCGAGCCTCCATTTTGCAACCAGCTGAGGATGATGGCTTTTCATCAAAAAGGCAGAGTGACATTTTCTGTGACGCCACATCAACACGATTTGAGCGAACACAACGAGAGAGGCTTTTTGTTTCATTTGGCACTCAGCTCACACCCATCCTGTCGCAGCATCCATCTCTCTGGTTGGTAATAAGCAGCCACAACATCATGTTGGGCAGGAATTATGATGAACATGCAATGAAGAAGAAAGGGTTTAGAAAGGGACTGACCCACCACCTCACTGCTCTCACCATCCGCCCTGTTTGACTGCCAGGAGCACCAAAAACCTTAAAAAACATTTTCTGCTGATGAAAACACCAAGAATAGGTTTAAGTTTAAGCCCACTGAGGGGAAACTGAGCTCTTAACATCAACTCTGAGCAAAGATGGTGATGTAGTGTTTATTTCTGAAATTCATTTGAAATCAATCTAAAGGTGGAATGTTAATGAGCTGCTTAAGGTTGGCTGTATCTTGAGGGTTGGACTGTTCTTTTGCTGACCACACTGATAAACCCGTGGCCCTCCTCAGAGCTGTGGTAGCAGTCATATAGGCCACAGAGGCTTGGCTGCACTTCTAAAGCTAATAAAAAACACGTAACACCAACAACAGCCCGCTGGAAAGCCCTTAGCTCTAAGGGTTTAGAGGCACAATTATCCACATCCCTTACAAATCATGTCCATGTCATTTTAAATTAAAAGAGTGCACAAAACAATATGGACAGAATTACATGGACTGTTACTTTAACACATTTGTGTCTTTTTAAAGGATAAGTTTGGTTTCTACAGCTTTCACATTGTTTATAGAATGAAGTAGAACAATATACTCACCCAGAAGGCTTTCCTGATCCAAACAGTGCTTCAGGAGATATTTAGATCCAAAATCGAGCAGCGGACATCTGTATAATGGTAGCACACGGGGCATGTATAGCGCCACTCCTAAAACTGCATTAATCATCCAAAAACTCATTAGTTTCACCAATATTTCATCATGGTCCGCTCACGCTACTCCTCCATTACAGTCTGTGTCGCTCCAGACATGTTTTTGTGACTGTGCTGACCTCTGAACTGAAGACTTTCTTTACGGCTACCGCACATGAGCAGTACGGCTCATTGTTTCAGGGGAACACCGCCGGCTACTCAACGACTTTCTTCTTCCAGTTTTGTGCAAAATGGACGAATATCTATCGGATGAAGATGTTGTGGAGGAGAACTTTGAATATGATGGGTGTCCTTACAGTTTGGAGCCAGAGTTTACAGATGAGGAGCTCATCGAAAGGAGGAAGCCGTACTGCGCATGCGCAGCTGTAAAGAAAGTTTCCAGTTCAGAAGTCAGCACAGTCACAAAAACATGGGTGGAGCGACACAGACTGTAATGGAGGAGTAGTGTGAGCGGACCATGATGAAATATTGGTGAAACTAATGAGTTTTTGGATGATTAATGCAGTTTTAGGAGTGGCGCTATACATGCCCCGTGTGCTACCATTATACAGATGTCCGCCGCTCGATTTTGGATCTAAATATCTCCTGAAGCACTGTTTGGATCAGGAAAGCCTTCTGGGTGAGTATATTGTTCTACTTCATTCTATAAACAATGTTAAAGCTGTAGAAACTGAACTTATCCTTTAACAGTCATATTTAACCCTATAAAGCCAATTGTATCATATTTGATACAAACTTTTATAATACCTCTATCTACTCAATATGATCAACACATTACAAAAATAAATAAATACAATCAGAATTTTCTGGCTATAATCTATGGTCTTGGGCCTTAATGGGTTAAACTCACTCTTTATAATCAGTCACATTTACAAAATAGAAAAGCTGTAACTGTGCAAACTCTGTAATCCCTACATTCAATCACATCTGACCAACATATTAAAAGAAAAGCCTTCCTGGGTCATTAAATATTTATTATTTCCTGCACTCCATTCTCACTCAGCTCCTCCTGTTGTTCATTTGAGCACATTTCAGTTTCTCCACCTCGCAGTGTTTCTATAAACCAGTCACATGTTACTGTTCATTTCTAATGTTACATTATATTGACCTGAACTTCTCTGGTTACAGTAAATGCTTCTTCCTTTGACCCAGTGATTGTAATGGCTGTGTGATCCATAAGTCAACCTTTTACAGTTCAACTGGTTGAGAGTGAAACACAAATCAGAAAAAATAAGACAATTACACATTTACATTCTTCTAACGGAGGCAGCTTTGCTCCCCATTCCTCTGCATTTATCAACACTTCATGATGTTTGATGGTCATGTGATCTGATCATGTTTGATTTGAATCAAACAGATAGTTTCATATGTATTGTTATCGAAACAAAGCCCCCCAGTACCACCAATATTCTTTCTTATCATCAGGAAGGATGTTTTTCAAATTGAAAACTGCTACTATATTGATTTTGTGATGAACATATAAAACATTAATCTGCTAATTATTCTACTACTGAAACAACAGCTGTTTAATCTCTCCTGTAGTTTTCAAAATATCCGGACACCTTTTTCACAATGTGTCATCATCATTTACCACGGACAGAAAACCAGATCGGTCATGATTCAGAATGTTTTTATCGGCTTGTCACACAGTTGCAGAGAACCATTTTCAACATGTATTTATAAGAAATACACTTCCTTAGGTTTACAGTACTAGGCTAAACATCACAGCATTGACATCTGATCGTTTGTTTGGAGCTTTTTCCGGACACACAGACAGCTCTTTTAATTTTATTTAAATGAAAGGATATTGAACTGGTATATATTCTACATACCTCTGTCTCTTTAATGCTCCTGGATGTTGTTGTTGTTGCTAATGTTATCCTGCATCGCACGTTTGCAACCATAACTCCTTTAGAGTCTTTTTAATCTTTTTTAATCAACCTTGACCAAACAATTATTTTCAGTCTGAGAGCCTTACTTGCTTTTTCCTCTCTATTACACCCAAATATCAGGTTCCCATCCAACAACAGTAAAAAAATCAATACCTACAACTGAATAATTTATCATTTGAGTCGTCTAAATGGATTCATCCTACTAACTCTTTACTTATCACAAAACCTGATGAGTCATTTAATATCTGTCTGAACCTGCCTGCTCGATCCTTCTACACAACTCCTTTTTTAATTTTTTTTTGCTTCTGTCCTTTTTCAACCTACGTCATTTACTCTCTCAATGCTGACTTCCATACCCCATTTATTATCTCTTTATTCCAGATCTTTCTCAAATATACTCATGGAGCAGCTTTGCCTCACTAACACTCATTACAGCACACCAAGATGCTGCTACTCAACACTAACACACAAAGCATGTGAAAAACTCAGTCCTCAGCTCTGATGTGTTTTCTGTTTAGCTGGACCTGGTTAAAGATGCTATGAGGAGTTTCTAAGTAATTACAAAAAAGTCTCATTTTAGATATATGCCTGATGGAAATACACACTTTAAGATGAGTTTTATAGCATCAAAATAGGTTATCTATAAATGCTATTCCTTAGCTTCGCGGTCGGGTCGGACAGGGCTGGACTGGCCTGGATACTCAACTTCAGGAACAAGACAATTAAAACTAGAGAAAATTTATATTATTCAGACACGTCTTAGAGCACCGGGCTGTAAGTAGTGATATATAGCTGGCTACAAAACTACGATACTAAGTTTTCCAAAAATTGCTTGTTGTCACACATCAAAAACTACCGCTACGTAACTAGAAAGAGATACATTACCTCGTGGCTTTGCATCCTGTAAGTTGTTGAAAAAAGAAGTTGTAAAGCAATGCAGAGTTCTGAGGAAGGTCCGAGCTGCATTCATTAGCATCACAACAAACACACGCTTTGGCTTGGGTCACGTCTTTTGGTGCGTTCCAGTTGTAGTCAGAAGTAGGAATTTCCGAGTTCCAAGTAGGAAACTGCAACTGGAACGTCCCCTGAAGTCGGAATTTCCTACTGGGAACTCGGAAACCTCGTCTATAGCCTGGTAGATCGGCATGTTTTTTTTCTGACTTCAACTGGAACGCCGATAAGTCGGAGTTGATGTCACTCCCAGTTCCAAGGTTACTGGAACGCAGCATTACGACAGTCGCCGTGCATGCTCATGGGTAGCAGAGTCTTTATGTCGCCAGTAATAGATCCTCCTCATAGCGCCTTTAACTGTTACAACTAGCAGAATGTGTTGAAAATGTTCTAAGCAATATGTAGCAGCCTGTAGAATGTAAATGGACTAGAGCTTATTTAGCACTTTTCTTGGCTTTGTCTATTCAAAGCTGTTTTACACCGCAGGTCACACCTACCCATTCACACCCATACGCTCTCTGATGGTCTATCCATCAGTATCTCTAACACATTCACACCCTTTCATGCCCATTTACACACCACTGATGCAGCAGTGGGAGCAACTTGGGGTTAAGTGTCTTGCCCAAGGACACATCGCCATCTCCAGAGCTGAGCTTGAACCTGCAACCTTCTGATCACTGACCAAGCGCACTATCCCACTGTAATGAGGACATTTATAAGATCTTCTGTCTGCCAGAAGTACCAAGATGTCAAACTGAATCTAAAAAATCAGCAGTGGTCATCTGACCGGTTGCTCCAAGCCACAAAGCCCTGCGGGATAGAGACTGAAATGGCAGCAGCATTTGCATTACTAGCATTACCATTGATTATATTACATCAACAAGTCAGAAAGACAGCTTAAATTTATAACTCCAGAGAGTTTTCAAGTCCATGAATCAATTCTACAGCTAAGCACAGTCAGCCATTTGCTCAGCTTTGTGAAGCACAGTTGGCATCAGGGAGTGACAACATAAAGCCTTCTTTAGTAAACTCCATTGTCTAAATTATTTGTTTTATAACATATTTGTTTCCACAAAAGTTGTTCTGGCTTTTAGCAAAGGTGGCTGTAAATTTTCATTGCCACTCACCAGAAAACAAAAAGGCAAACATTCACGGAAGCAGGGTCAAGCATGTGTGTGGCTGCTTTGCATTTACACATACAACTGTGACTGTTCACATATTTTGTCGAATAAAAACATGAAGACGTTTCATTTTTTGTGCAGAATTAGTTCAAGCAGACTGTGTTTGTCTAGTGATGTGACTTAGATGAAGATCTGAACATATTTTATGACCAATTTAAGCAGAAATCCAAGAAATCCCAAAGGGGTCACAGACTTTTTCATGCTACTGTATGCTTGTGCGCTGTAGACGTGGTTTCACCAATAGCCAGGTCTCATTTCTTCATGAGTCAAGTCTGCAGTAATAATGGTCACATAAAATAAACAGGTTAAGGTTAGTCAGTGTATCAGTAAAATGGACTAATAAACCCCCTCCTTGTCTCCACAGTGGCAGTGCCGGTGGGTGTTGCAGTGATGAGTGTCTTCGGCCTTGTCTTCACTGTGTCGGCCTTCGCTTGGATCTGCTGCCAGCGTAAAAACACCAAACCCCAGAAGACTCCTCCTTATAAGTTCGTGCACATGCTCAAAGGGGTTGATATCTACCCTGAGAGCCTCAGCAGTAAGAAGAAGTTTGCTGCACCTGCCACCACCACAGGCAACGAGAGCAGCAAAACTGATGTGAATGGAAACTGCCACGCTGCAGTGCCAGTGAGCCCTGCTGCCAAACTGGCATCCAGTCCCAGTAACTCCAGACAGGTGTTACACCTCGACCTGGAGAAACGGGACTTGAATGGCAACTTCACCACCAAGCCATTTCATCATCACCACCAGAAGGTGAGGAGCTCCCCAGACCTGGAGCTGCTCTCTCCTCATGCTGGGTTCACCCAACCCGGACTGGTGGGCCGCTCTGACCCCCCCTCACCGTCCAGCACAGCACCCACCCCTGCTGTAGACAAGACCCAGGCAGAGGAGAAGGAGGGCGGCCTGGGGACCCTGCACTTCTCCCTGGAGTACCAGTCTGAGAGGAAGGCCTTCGTCGTCCACATTAAGGTAGGGTCCACTTTAAGTCCATACTGTCTTTGGACAAAAACCAAAAACAGTTGTTCAGAAGAAACTTGTGATTAAAAAATGATCCCACACAGTCCTGATGTTTGACGTTTTGATTCAGGAAGCCCATGGCCTTACTCCAACAGATGAGCAGTCACTGACCTCAGACCCTTACATCAAGCTCACCCTGCTGCCAGAGAAAAAGCACCGCGTGAAGACCAGAGTCCTGAGAAAGACCCTGGACCCGGCCTTCGACGAGACCTTCAGCTTTTATGGAATCCCTCTGTCCAGAGTGTCCGAGTTTGCCCTTCACTTCATTGTGCTGAGCTTTGACAGGTTCTCTCGTGACGAGGTGATCGGAGAGACCCTTGTTCCCTTGTCTGGAATCGACCTATCAGAGGGCCGAGTCCTGATGAGCCGGGAGATCATCAAGAGGAATGTCAAGGTAAGACCTGGACTATCAGACACTGTTTGACCTGTGAGGCTTGATCCCCTCCTCAAAGCTTCTGTGTCTTATGCTGTAACGTCATCCTGATGCTGTTTGTGAGCCATGACAAATGATTTCTCTACCCTTCGTTAACCTGACATGCCAGATGGACAGTTTCACATTGGAAATATTTCACTAATCCATCTGGAGCCCTGAGAAAATGTTTTCAGGGGCAGAAACGTCAAAAACAACAGTAGCTTGTGATTGGATGATCATTTGGCACACACTCATCACCGACCGATCCATATCGAGCAGCCCTGCTGTGACGTAGCATATGTAGCGGCTAACGGCTAACTGTTCCCTGCTATGGCTAACGACTTACAAGGGCAAACAACAGTTATTGGCCATTAGCCGTAGCGGCTAACTGTTGTTAGCGCCTAGCTGTTGTTGGCCGCTACGTAGTGGCAAAGGGCTGTTAGCTGATAGCCTAACTACCTTAAGACTCTTGTTTCACATGAAATTATGCCACACAGATGATTCTTTTAACACTTATGTGTGACCTGAACCTCGTCAAAGACAATCCCTACAAGTAAACTTATGAGGAGAGCAGATTTCACCAAGTATAACTGAGTAACCACAAGCTAACCGACATTAGCTACCATTATTTGTACAACAGTGACTTCACTTCCTGCCAAGTCACTTTCTGCCGTTAAGCATTTAGCTGAGTGAAACTGTTGGACAATGGAGGTTGACAAGCTGGAGATGCATGATTTCAGAATCAGGCAGGTGCGTCTGCACTGCAAGGCTAGCCTTCTGAACCCATTTAGGATTTTGAGAAACGTGTATTACATTAAGCCAAAAACTCACATAGTGAAATCGAGTTATGGCAGGGTTGTTATGAATGAAGCCAAAGAACATTTTTGATCTAGAACAATCTAACGGCTCGACTTGTCATGACCTTTTCTCCTAATATGCATAGCCATTGATAAAAGAGGGAGATAGAGGAAATGTGTTAGTAAAATTAAAACCCTGCTACCATGTTCTTGTATGGCTGAGATGGATGTAAATGCATTTATTACAGGATGTACTCAAACCTGATCTAGAGGTCTGTCCTGGGTCAGTTAAATGACAACTAAACTCCTAAAAAACCTCCATAAATCTCTGAAGACAGTATTAATGAGCCATCTTAATATCAAGTAAATTTTACAAAGCTTTAAAATAAAGTGGGTGATAGGCTCACAGTAAAAGGTCTCTGGTGCCTTTCTCTGAATCCGTGCAGGTTTTTGTTGGTAGTTCAATATCATGATTAGTTGTCCATTGGTTTGTTTGTCCGTCTATCTGTAAGCAAGATAATCCTCCCTGAGAATTTTGGTCATGGTACAGGAGAGAATTAAATATATTTTTAAGGCAATCTGAATCTGGATGCAAATCTTGGAGCTAATTAGGTTTGTTGGTGACTTTAAAAATGCCTGTAGGTGTAGGAGTGAATGGTTGTCCATCTCTTTGTGTGGGATCCACTGCTCAGGATGTTCACCATCTCTCCCATTGCCAGCTGGGATAGGCTAAAGTCCCTGACACCAACATAATAGATAATGGAATAGAAGGCATAGAGAATAAGAATTAGAATATGACTCTTTCTGATTCTCCATTAAATTAAGTTGTTCTCATTTTGAGGTCTTAACTTAAAAAAGAAAACAGCTTGTAAATATCATATATGTTTGTTAGTGTAAGCTCTTTTCTCCATTAATTTTTATTATTAAAATTATCACAGTCTGACAGAGCAAGGGTCAGTCTGACTAAAAACAGGCTTTAAATTTGTTCTGTTCATAGAACTTACATTTAGGGCTTATTTGTTTATGACTGTTGTAGTAGCAGTTGTTATGAATAAAGATTTTTACTGAATTAAACCTACTTAATAATTCATACAGCCCAGTTTTTGTCATGCTCCAGAAAAGCATGTAAAATATGTCAGTTTTTGTAAAATACAATAATGACCATCGTATTATCAGTAAATTAGAGAAACAATAATTCATATGTAACTTGATATGCTTATTGAACTCTGGGCCAGTATAGATACATTACTTCATATATTTGTGTGCAGGTTTTTTATGTGTACATTTACTGAATAAAGAGACAAAATCCTGTTAGTATTTTCTGTATAGTGAATATTCATGTCATCTGTCCTCATTTGAACATTATGGGTTAGAAAGCTGGTGCTTCTCCTCTGACTGCATAGAGACTCCTCTTACCATCACATGAACACGGTTAGCCTGTGGATTATGAGTATTAGATTTCTTGAAACATGTTCCAAAGGCTTTTGCAGTTGTGACACAAATTCCCTAAAATACGATGAATTGGCAGAAAATCACAGTCTGAGTAAAAAGTTTCTCTAGTGATAGTTACATAACATCATGCTGGTCCTGCCAGCTCTTTCTCCAGGACTTGCTCTTCAGTAATTCTCACACCAATGTGTGGTGTGTGGGGATGAAAGGTGGTCTGTCTCTATATGCAGCTCTGTTATTGGCTGGGGACTGGTTCAGGACGTATTCCCGTCTTATCCACTGTCGGCTTGAAACCCAAAAGACATGAGATGTGTAGATAATGGATGAATGAGTGGTCATAGAAAGTATTAATGTAAAAGATTAATGAAAAATTAATTTATAAATGACTTTATAAATACATGATTGAATAAACTAATAAATATCTACAGTGTCTCACAAAAGTAAGTACACCCTGCACAGTTTTGCAAATATTTTATTATATCTGTTTATGTCTAAACTGCTGGAAACTAAAGTGAGTACAGCCCTAAAGCGAGTGTCAATATTCTGCGTGGTCACCATTATTTTTCAGCTCTGTCTTAACCCTCTTGAGCCTGGAGTTCACCAGAGCTTCATGTTTTATACTGGAACCCTTTTCAACCCCCATGACCACATCACAGAGCTGGTGGATGTTAGAGACCTTGTGCTCCTCCACCTTCCTCCTGAGGACATCCCACAGATGCTCAGTAGGGTTCAGGTCTGGAGACATGCTCGGCCAGTCCATCACCTTCATCCTCAGCTTCTTTAACAGGGCAGTGGTCGTCTTGGAGAGTCGTTTAGGGGTCCTCATCATGTTGGATTCTGCCCTGTGGCTCCTTTTCCTGGGGGGATTCCTGCTCTGCTTCAGTCTGTCACAGTACATGTTGGCCTTCATGGCTCCCTCAGTGAAGTGTAGCTTCTCAGCGCCGGCAGGAATCATGCTGCCCCAGACCATCACACTCCCACCGCCATGCTTCACTGTAGGCAACACACACCTGTCTTTGTGCTCTTCACTGTTGCTGCCACACATGCTGGACACCATCTGGATCAAATAAGTTCATCTTGGTCTCTTCAAACCAGGACATGGATCCAGTAATCCATGTCCTTGGTCTGCTTGTCTTCAGTAAACTGTTTGCGGACTTTCTTATGCATCATAAGATGCTTACACACTGGAAGCTACTTATACTACCTCGGCGATCACTCTCCATCCAAAGTCAATGTACAGCCGTGATGGGGTGGGGCTAACCCTCCCGCAATGCGTCTGCATAAAAGATAATCACTTAACTCGCCATGCAATGTCAAAGTTAAAAAAAGTTGATCTTTTCAGGCAATGTCGTGCGTGGCTGTGCAGCAACAGCCAATCCCTGGTGTGTGCACGTGTAACAGTACCCAAGACAGACAGTTATTCATCCAAACTAAAAAGTAACAATCCATGTCATTAGTTCCACCTTGATGGACTGCGGTAAACTCACAGATAATGCTGCTGCAGGGCATCAGCTGCAGTGTTTTGTAGTTGGTAGATGAGTAAAAAGGATACAGCTTGAATAATGTTCCCTTATACATCCTATTATATGATATATGATATGATTGCGGTGAAACTCGAGCGGACGTGACGTCACCGAGCGACGGCCGACGTCAACGGTATCCAACACGAGGTATTTATGGATGCGCGACAATACGTCAGTGGGTGATGTGATTTAGGTGCGGTGTGAACGCAGCATTAGAAGAGACCCTCTTCTGGGACGTCAGCCATGTAGACCGATTTGATACAGTGTGCTGTGTATGGTCTGAGCACTGACAGGCTGACATCCCCCCAACCCCTGCAGCAGTGCTAGCAGCACTTGCATGCCTGTCTCCCAAAGACAAACTCTGGACATCTCTGGAGCTCAGACTCTGGAGGCTGAGCTCGTACACTCAACTTCTTTGGTAGATCATGAGGAGGCCTGTAGAGACTGTCCTGTCACGACCCAAAAACACTCCTCCAAGATGACCACTGCCTTGTTAAAGAAGCTGAGGGTGAAGGTGATGGACTTGCCAAGCATGTCTCCAGACCTGTACCCTATTGAGCATCTGTGGGACGTCCTCAGGAGGAAGGTGGAGGAGCATGAGGTCTCTAACATCGACCAGCTCTGTGATGTGATCATGGAGGTGGAAACATGAGGTAAAATGTGAAGCTCTGGAGAACTCCAGGCCCAAGATGTCGCCAAACACATCCACACATCTATCTACACGTATATGTCACTAAAGACAATCACAGTCCATTTGGAGTCATAATGTTACCACAGCTGTTAATGAAGGGAAACACAACAAGGTTTATAAAGAAGGCAGCTGAAGATCGAGGGCCAGGTGATTAGCGTCAGCTAATGAGACCGCAAATAACTAAAACACAAAAAGTCTCCTGTCATCCTTAGTGTTTCTCAACTCTTTTACTACTTCATTGTAGAGCTTCACCATGCACTTGAACATGACCTTGTCATGACAAATCAGTCATAAATGACCTTGCTGTCAAATCAACATGTCCCGCAGCCATTCTCACAAATTCAGTGGAAATTGTAGTGTTGTTTTTTTTTCCCATTAAAAAAAAAACTGAATTTTAAAGTTATGTTTTTAATATGTTTTTTCCCCTTTTGTCTTCTCTACATCTCTCATCCCTCTCTTCAGAAGTCAACTGGCCGTGGGGAGCTGCTGGTCTCCCTGTGTTACCAGTCCACCACAAACACTCTGACCGTGGTTGTCCTAAAAGCTCGCCACTTGCCCAAAACCGAGAACAATGGACCCACAGGTATTTGCTCTTCAGATTCAATCAAAAGATCATGACTCCTTAGTCAAAGAATCTCTCTCACTGGTAATCAAACAAAGTCCTTTCTGCTAAAACTGCATGATTACAGTAAGTAATCAAGAGACTTAAAGATGCTATGAGGAGTTTCTAAGTAATCACAAAAACGTCTCACGTTTAGATATATGCCTGATGGAAATACACACTTTAAGATGAGTTTTATAGCATCAAAATAGGTTATCTATAAATGCTATTCCTTAGCTTCGTGGTCGGGTTGGACAGGGCTGGACTGGCCTGGATACTCAACTTCAGGAACAAGACAATTAAAACTAGAGCAAATTTATATTATTCAGACACGTCTTAGAGCACCGGGCTGTAAGTAGAGATATATAGTCGGCTACAAAACTACGATACTAAGTTTTCCAAAAATTGCTTGTTGTCACACATCAAAAACTACCGCTACGTAACTAGAAAGAGATACATTACCTCGTTGCTTTGCATCCTGTAAGTTGTTGATAAAAGAAGTTGTAAAGCAATGCAGAGTTCTGAGGAAGGTCTGAGCTGCATTCATTAGCATCACAACAAACGCACGCTTTGGCTTGGGTCACATCTTTACGCGAGATTCTCCTCATAGCACCTTTAAAGACAGAGAACTACTTTTCACATGTCCTCATATTCAGCTTCTGTAATGATCAAGCTGAGCATGCCTCTCTGCACCTCCTGCCTCTCCTGACTTTGCTTACACATTTTTGTCCTTCCTCATTTCAAGACCCCTACGTCAAGGTGAACATGTACCACGGAAAGAAGCGCGTGTGCAAGAAGAAGACCCACGTGAAGAAGTGCTCACCCAACCCAGTCTTCAATGAGCTCTTTGTGTTTGATCTGCCCTCGGAAAAGGGCCTGATAGACACCAGTGTGGAGCTGCTGCTGATGGACTCAGATGCAGCCAACTCGCGTTCTCCAAACACCACACTGGGGCGCCTGGTGCTGGGCACGTCCGTGGTGGGCACGCCTGGTGAGCACTGGAGAGAGATCTGTGACCACCCACGTCGGCAGATTGCCAAGTGGCACATCTTATCAGAGGATTAGAGCCCTGTGGTGTTATTCGAGTCTCTCTTGATAATTTGATAGAAAGGAATGTAAGGGACTATTGTGTATGTAAGATGTGTTGTGTGTTGTTTGCGTGTGTGAGTGTGTGTTTGATGGGGGGTGGGCATCGCTCATTAAAAGTCAATTTTTCAAATGATCTATCCTTCTCTAATCTTGGGGTTTGGGGGACTGTTGAGTATGGAAAAGGCAACACCACAGCTATAAATTGTCCAGAACACTGTCACTGAGATTAAAAACTATCTCCATTAAAACAACCGATTGTCTTCTAACATCAGTGTACAATGTTTTGACTTTTGCTCTTGCTTCTACCTTCTCTTTCCTCAGCTCTTCCAAATGTGAATCTTTTCCACAGTGTAGGGATCAGAATGTACAACTGTTTACAATCCTGTAAAGTTTGTGTCATTAAATTGATCAAGAACGAAATGCTTTATTCATGAAGGATTATAGTTTTGTTAATCCATTAGTTACTCCAGTTATAAAGGTGATTTGTTGAATACATTTTGATTTTAGGTGGTGTTTCATAAATTACAGTCTTCATGTGACAGCCTAAATTAGTTGGTTTATTGGAAAAATAAGGAGCAGGCAGACTACCTTGAGGAGAGTTAGCTTTTATAATGCGTGTGTGTGCGTGTGTGTGTGTGTGTCTGTGTGTATTGTCCAAAAAGCTCATGGTATCTGCAAAAAAAAAAAAAAAAACAAACAAACAAAAAAAAAACTGGAAGCTTGCTTGCCTGGCACAGCCTGTTGCGTGAATACACATGCTATGGGAAAGCAAAGCAGTGCTCAGCCAGACAACCTGGTCATGTATATACATGTACATAAATGTACTTTGACTTTACTTTTTTAAAGACTTTCACTTTGAAAGAAATATGTTAAGTGTAGAAAAATATATCCCTGATGAGAAGACTTTTTAAAAATCTCTCATAGTTTATCACCTGACTGTGTATTATTCATCTCAAACATAAACGTAGTACCAAAGTACATAAATTAGTGTCTGGTAGATTATTTCCTTGTTGTACCAATGCTTCCTAGAAATAAATCTTGTACTGTTGGAAAGCCTGTTAATTTCTCCTTTCAGTGGTGCCACATTTATAAGGAACATGCACATGTGGACTATGTGGGTTACACCCATATAAAATTTGTCCAATCCTCTCTACCAATGCCTTACGGCTCTTTACTCTTCTTTGGTGGATTGGGTGATTGAAGTCTGAAGAAGCATTTTGGAAATGTAACTATTTTTTCCAAATAGTGTGTGGAAGATCAACTGCACCTCCTCCTTATTCTCATCCAAAGTCTGGCCACTGCTGTGGGATGGCATCCCATTCTTTAATCAGCATTTGTCACAAATCAGCCAAAGTGGTTTTGTTGGTCAACCTGGCATGAACACCAAGCGAGCTGAGTCCATACTAAAAGATGACGTCACCGACAGCAGGCTACTGATTGGTCAGACAATGTCGTCATCGATGAGTCATGAGCGTGACAACTTAGCTACCATTAGCTTACCCTCATACGTCTTTTCTTTGCAGCTCAATTGCTCTCGTCCTCGGCTTCATTCTGTTGTATAGCTTCCAAAACTCTCCTGTGCTTTTCAAGGGGTATTTCTTCTTACCACCTGCAGCCTTCTTCTGCTTTCCTTTTTTACTCGGTTTGTGACAAAAAGCCACAGATTGTTGTGTCGCGCTCAAAATGACTTCACCGCAGTGCCGCTCACCTGTTCACAGCGACACTGCACCCCGTTGGGCAGGTGACTGGGGCTAATGGAAAAGCAGCACAAGTCAAGTGGAGTAGAGCCGGGTAGAGTCAAGTAGACTAGAGTAGGGCTAATGGAAAAGGGTCATTAGAGGACAGAGTTTGGCCCCAGGCTGGGGAGATACGTGTTGTAGAGTCCCATCCTGATATTCTATGAAGGTGATGCTGCCCCATACTATCTGCCTCAACCAAAGGCCCTATCCCATTGGTGCAACCGTTACTATTGCATTCTCTACATCTACAGTTCAACTACCATAGGCAGAACCTGGACTCATCACTGAACATAATGTTCATCGACATGTTCAGGTTCCAGTGCACATGTTGCCGACACCTGCACAAACAGGCCTGAGGGTGAAGGGTAGTCATGGCAGGCTCCCCGGCAGCCCTGTGAGACGAGAGTTCAAGTGCATCCAATCTGTTTTGGATCATCTGGACACAGAGCAGGAAGCCATATTCATATAATAAAACAGCAGGTAGGTGTACGTAACCTCTTGCCTATGTAAGGAGTCTTATTTTAAAGGGCAGCATTTTCAGGAGGTGTAGGAGTTTATCAAGGATTTATTTTATAATTTTTGTTGATACAATTCATTTTTTCTTATGATAATTTTTAATTGTGTTTATTGTTATTGGTGGTGGTTATTGTTGTGTTACTGCTGTTAAAAGTCAATATTTATATTTTGTCTGACTAAAACTGGAGTACAGGCAACCTTGTGTGATTGTGTCACCTTTTGTTGAGCATTCATACAGTAAAAGAAAAAAAAGACTGCTAGACAGTCATTTACATACAAGAAAGGGTTATTTATAAATAGAATATCAGTGTATGTTTTTTTATTTAATGTAAGACATTCAGGTTGCCTTGACCAGTAATTACACAGAGGTTGCCTTGCTACCGTTATGATATTGCTGAGTATGGTTTTATTTAGAGGGTAATTCTGTACTTGTCTTTATTGGAGTTGCGAGGTGCTGAGCCTCTCATTTCCTGACTTTGGGTAAGAGGTAGGGCACAGCCTGGACTGGTTACAAGCTCATCATAGGGTTGACATAAACTTAAACCTGAGAGTAATTTAGAGTCAATAGTTAACCTCATAGGCAAGACTTTGGTCTGTGGGAAGAAACTGAAGTATCCAGGAAAACCTCCACCTGTCAAACCTGTCGAAGTTTTGAAGGCATAAGCACTACTTGCTGCACCACCATCCAATACCCTATTCTGTGAATATGATCAGTAAATATTTTCTTTATATACATGAAACATCTACAATTCAACAATAATTTAAGTCTAACACAAACCACTCCCGATGGAAAGGCCAGAGGGTTATCCCAGTCCTTCTTCTCAACCCTGCCTAAGAGAGAAATGATTGTGTTGGTTTTAAACATACTTGAGTGTCTTGAGAGTATTGATCAGTATGTTCACAGACAGGCAAGTATCCAGCTTATGTGTACATGCCATTAATCAATCTACACACCACAGTGCAGTCTGTGTGTGTTTGCATATTTTTTTGTGATTATGTGCTGACATGCCTAAAATTTTGAATGAAGCTCAAAGGTGATATGAAGCAACATAATGTTTATAATAGCAGTTTTGTTCTCTTTACTGTGAGCACAAAGATAGCAAAAGATTAAATGTATGTACCTTACTATAAATATGAAAAAAATTCTCAGAAAAAAAGCATTTGAAGTTTTTATTTCATGAATTTGTGAAATTCTGCTTTAATCAGTCAGTCTGCCTATTTAAAGGCTGAAAAGTGGTCACTGTGCTGTTTGGTATCATGGTGTGTACCACACTGAACATGGACCACAGAAAGCTAAGGAGAGAGCTGTCTCAGGAGATTAGAAAGAAAATTATAGACAAGCATGTTAAAGGTAAAGGCTATAAGACCATCTCCAAGCAGCTTGATGTTCCTGTGACTGCAGCTGCACAGATTATTCAGAAGTTTAAGGTCCACAGGACTGTAGCCAACCTCCCTGGACGTGGCTGCAGGAGGAAAACTGATGACAAACCGAAGAGACGGAGAATACGAATGGAAACCAAAGAGCCCAGAACAACTTCAAAGAGATTAGAGGAGAACTCCAAGGTCAAGGTACATCAGAGTCAGATCACACCATCTGTCACTGTTTGAGCCAAAGTGGACTTAATGGAGAACATCACTGTTGAAAGCAAATCATAAAAAAGTGAGACTGGAATTTTCCAAAATGCATATTGTCAACCCACAAAGCTTCTGG
Organism: Scarus forsteni; assembly: GCA_036419115.1. Lineage (NCBI taxonomy): Eukaryota > Metazoa > Chordata > Actinopteri > Labriformes > Labridae > Scarus > Scarus forsteni. The sequence goes on from JAZDUH010000023.1 coordinate 2,740,173, forward strand.
GAGAATGTCCTTTGGACAGATGAGACAAAACTGGAGCTTTTTGGTAAGTCACATCAGCTCTATGTTCACAGACACAAAAATGAAGCATACAAAGAAAAGAGCACTGTACCTACTGTGAAACATGGAGGAGGCTCAGTTATGTTCTGGGGCTGCTTTGCTGCATCTGACACAGGGTGTCACCCAAGAATGACTCAGAACAAAACACTGGACTATTCTGAAGAGGCCTTCTATGATCCCTGATCTAAATCCTGTTGAACATTTGTGGAAGGAGCTGAAACATGCAGTCTGGAGAAGACAGCCTTCAAACCTGAGACAGCTGGAGCAGTTTGCTCATGAGGAGTGGGCCAACATACCTGTGGACAGGTGCAGAAGTCTCACTAAGAGTTACAGAAATCACCTGATTACAGTGATTGACTCGAGAGGATGTGCAACAAAATATTAAGAGTACCATCATATTTGTCCAGACTGTCACAGTCTCAGTCTCAGCCTCAGCTTGCCACATTCCTGCTGCAGCCTGATCAGCTCAACTCATTTCACCTGCACTCCTGCACCTCTTCTGCTGCAATCAGGCCACCTTTTTAAACCACAGCTCCACACACAGTCAGTTTCAGACTGTCTTCGCCTTCATGCTGAGAACTCCAGACCTGTCTTCCGGATTGATCCCCCGTTGCCGACAAGTTTAGTTCCTCGTTCTGCCTCTAACGCCTGACCCTTGGCTTGACTGCGAGGTATCTACTAGCTTCTGTTCATCACTAACCCGTCTGCCTGAGTCCCAGCAGTCGAAGTCGCCTTTTGCCTCTGACACTGAGTATCTAGTTTAGTTTAGTTTATTTGTTTAGCTCAAGTTTAGTACAAGTACAAAACTGAGCAAGGTGGGAAACGAAGCCTCTACAGGCTTGTACAGAGTTCCACACCTGCCCATAACGATCACATGACATGCAGGCTAAACACTTAACAAAAAAACAAAAAACACAAGACAACACAAGAGAAAAACTAGCGAAAAACACTACAAAACCAAAAAAGCTATAGCTCAGTACATATAAAATTCACGAAAGATGCGGCAAAAGCAAAAAAAACACAATTACAAGGACAGGGATCAGGCTGGCAACAGAAGTTTCTTCAAATGCTTTTTGAAAGCAGAATAGGAGGACACTGACCGCAATGGTGCGCTTAATTCAGTCCAGAGCTTAGGACCTCTAAATGTGATGTTGAACTGGTGTCTTGAAGTCCGTGTGTGGGGTAAGACTAGACTGTTGTTGCTGTGCCTAGTTTGATATGTATGTACCTGTGTGGTGAGGATGAACAAATCCTGAAAGGTGTCTGGAAGATCTTGTTTCTTATATATAAACTTATGCATGAGTAAACATGTTTGATAAACATTTACCTTGTCAATGGGGAGTACTTTATATTTTTTGAAAAGGGGTGCAGAGGGAGCATATCTATTTGAGTGTGATATAAATCTGAGATATTTCTTCTGTATAACACCTAATTTGTTCAGGTGTGTAGGGCAGGTTGCTCCCCAGACAATGTTGCAATAATTAATGAATGGGAACAAAAAGCTGTAATATAAGGTTAAATAAGCTGAGGAGTGAATTAAGGGACAAACCTTTCTTAATATGCCAAGCATTTTAGCAGATCTCTTAGAGACAAGGTCGATATGATCAGACCATTTAAGACCGCTATCTATAATAACTCCTAGGAACTTAGTTTTCTGAACCAATTCAATTTGAGTGTAATTGATAAAGATTTTAGCTAATTCTATAGGATAATTTTTATTAATATTACAAAAAATCATAAAGTTACATTTTTTAACATTAAGGGTAAGTTTGTTCCATTTAAACCATTTCGCAATAGAGGATAGTTCCTCATTTACAGTTTTAATTAAAATATGAAAGTCTTCATGTGAAGCTACGAGGTTTGCAAATAGAACTGGGAGGAGTTTAGTACATGACATAGCCATGTCATTGATGTAGATTAAAAATAATAAAGGCCCCAGGATTGATCCCTGAGGAACACCAATCATAAGTTGTGATTTCTTGGAAGTAGAGCCTGCCAGATGAACATATTGCTCTCTGTTTGATAAATAGTTTATGAACCATTTCAGGGCAACATCCTCCACTCCATATCTGTTAAGTTTAGCAATCAATATATCATGACTGACTGTATCGAATGCCTTACTCAAGTCCAGAAAGACTCCAAGGGCAAATTTTTTATTATCAAGAGCTGATGAAATATAGTTAACAAGCTGAATGAGGGCATGCTCAGTAGAATGTTGTTTACGAAAACCATATTGGTGTTTATATAAAATATGGTTTGCATCTAGGTGGTTTAATAATCTAGAATAGACAAGCTTTTCCAAGATTTTTGATATGCATGGTAAAATTGATATTGGCCTGTAGTTACTAAATTCCTTGGAGTCGCCTGTCTTGAAGATCGGTACAACTTTAGCAACTTTTAATTCCTGAGGCACAGTTCCAGTTTTAAGAGACAGATGAAGGATGTGAGTGAGGGGTTTGATGATATGATCAATGGTTTCTTTAATAAGGACACTTTTGATACCATCATGACCATGGGCTGTATTTTTCAATGATAAAACAATACTACGAACCTCCTGTAAAGTTGGCGGATCAAAATTTCGGAGTGGAGGATACTGGCCCTTGATAATGGAGCAGGGGTCTATATCAGGACCATTGACGCTGGATGCTAGTTCTAAACCAACAGATGTAAAAAAGTCATTAAAGCCATTAGCAATATCTATAGGATTAGAGAGAACCCCTTTCTTGCCATTATACTCTACAGGGGCTGAGAATGGAAATTTAGTGCGATTTAATAGGTGATTAATGAGGTGCCATGTAGTTTTAATGTTATTGGAAGCTTGGGTAAATTGCTTTGAATAGTATGTTTTCTTTGCTTTTCTCACTAAGGCTGTAAATTGATTTTTACATTTCTTATAGGTTTCAGTATTCATAGGAGTGGAGTTAAGGATGGATCTCTTGTAGAGTTTATTTTTTTTCCGGGAGAGCTTTTTTAATTCGTCAGTTATCCATGGCTTCCCCCTAGAGGATTTATTTCTAGATTTTGTGCTCACCAAAGGAAATGATACATCTAAGGCCTTCTTAAAGGATTTTAAAAACAAGTCATATGCAGTATTCACATCCTGTGAGAGGAGTACCTCATCCCATCTGACAGAGCTAATGGCTGACTTAAAGTTATCAATACTGTTTCTTGAGAATTTACGATATAAATTTGGCTCATTCTTAGGATTCTTACACTTGGGAAAATTTGTATGTATAAATTGGAAGACAGGAAGGTGATCAGAGACATCACACATCAGGAGGCCTGAAGTGATCTCAAATTCATAAGAGTTAAACAAAATATTATCAATAAGAGTAGCAGATGAAGAATTGATTCTGGAGGGTTTAGTAATCAGAGGGAAAAAATTAAACGAATAAAGTGCATTTAAGAAATCAGCTGTTTGTACAAGATCACATTTGAGCAAATTAATATTATAATCACCAAGTAGGAAACACAATTTTCTTTCTTTGGTTATTATTTCGAGAGTAGAATGAAGGCCAATAAATGTGTTAACGTCTGAATCTGGTGGTCTATAAATGCAACCGATAAGAATACTATTTCCATTAAATTGCCAACATGATGGAATTTCTATAAATATAGACTCTGTGTTTGTGGTATTAAATTCAGCACTAAGTTCTTCTCTAGAAATAGCGTTAAATATATTAGAGACATATAATGAGACACCCCCTCCCCTTCTGATCTTTCTACAGGAATGATATGCTATATAATTTGGAAGGGGGAATAAATTAGATTCATTATCAGTCAGCCAAGTCTCTGAAAATGCCAGGACAGAAAAAGGAAAACTTAGAGTAGACAAGAAAGTTTTAAGTTCGTCATGATTTTTAGCCATACTACGAATATTCAAGTGAAAGGTAGAGAAAAGATTTTTGTAGAGGTTCAAGGTTTGATACAGTGCGTTCACTTGTACTTCAGAGTAATAATTGCATGACAATTTTAATGAGTTTAAATTAGATTGGTTCACGTCAGGATTAAAGAAGGTATCATAAATGCCACAGCTGTCTGTGGTCTGCTCAAACGGGTTGACAACTAAAGAGTTCATGTCAGAGGTGGGTGAATTCATAGAAACACTAAGGATATTTAAGAAGTTTGTGAGCAGATCGACACAGACTCACGTGCAGGAAACTGTCCATCTGCTGGTTGAGTAAGCCGTCCATATCAGGTACGTCCGACATTAGCTGGATATTCCGTCTGCCCCAAACAATTCCAAAATCATAGTCCATCATAAAACGCCACAAAAGAAAAATAAATGAATAAATAAATACTGTAATATGTCCATATATCCTCAGCTCACATCGTTGCTCTGTTTTGATCATTTATACAAGTCCAAGTCATTTATTTCTTTCACCATCACGGCTCTTTCCTCCTCCGGTGTCGCTCCGTTCGTTCGGATGAAAACTTTACAGTTCCGAGTCCAGGTCGCTTTGATCTTTTTAGCCTTTTTTAGTTGCCGCGCTGCGTAAGCAATGTCTCCGTTCTTCCGTGTTAGATGCTCATTCACAAAAACTCCCGTGCCCTTTAGCTTGTAGCCCTGTTGCAGCAAGCCGACCTTATCCTTTCTATTGATAAAGCGAACTATGATTGCCGGCGGAGTATTTTTTTTGATTCGGGGGAATGTATGACAGGCCGAGATCTGACTACAATGAATGGGAATGTCCATGCTGCCGAAGAATTGAATAACCTGGGATTCCAAGGTCTCCGTTTCACCAGGTGATGTATCCTCAGTATTGTTTCGTGCAGCGACATTAGAATATGCACGGTGGTGTGTTTTCAATCCAGAGATGATCACTTCATCAATGCGAGAGTATTGCTCTACGTCATCCAGCCTCTTTTCCAGTTCTTTAATCTTTTCGTCTTTCTTCTTAAGTTTGACTTCATACTCATTCACCTGAGCTTGGAGCAGATTCACCTGTTGTGTGAGCTTCAAGATCTCCGTTTGTTGCGCTGCGATTTTGCCGACCTCGAGTTGAATTGTGGCCAGAGTTTTTTTAATATCTTCCATTTTGACAGTCTGTACAAAGTTTCTCCGTCGTTGTAATGCCTGGTGGGCACTTTGATCACTTATTTTATGATAATTAGGTCAGTGCGAACAAATGCCAGCACCTGCACGTCAGCCATCTTGATTCATTGTATCCTGCCTGTGTATCCTGATCTGTGGTGGCCTGCCTGGTTTCTGGCTTTCCGGTGCATCCCTGCTCACCAAGCAAAGAGTGAGTCCAGTTCAAGTCTTCCTGAACGCCTCTGTTCGCCAAGGGGGAGAGTGTCATCAGCGTGGCTAAGTGGTCTTCTCATTGGTCTCCTGTTCAAAGGCTCGCGGGTTCGATCCCTGCTGCCACCTCTGCTGTTAATCTGTATTCCTATTGGTTGTATACCTCCAGTGTGGCCAAGTGGTTAAAGCACAAGACTGGCAAGACAAGGCTCGTGGGTTTGATCCTCGCACTGAACTGTGTTGCTTTCAAAGATCTGTCAGTAAAGTCTGGTTACTGTGTGCACAACTGCTATTGCGCTTCTGGGTCCTTCCTGAAACCGTGTCACAGACCAGTTTCATTAGTTTGTTTTTTCAAAAAGTTATGTGGAACCACAATTCAAAAGTAATGTCTGATTTTCATTTGTTGATTTTCAGTATTTTTATTTTATTATTACTGGTCAGTTTCAAGTTATTTCAGTGACCATTGTGGGTTTTTCTTTTTTTAATCAGAAGGGTACCAACAAATTTGTCCACCTGTGTAACTGATGGTTCCACTGTTCATCAAAAACCTCTTTAAAAATGCACTGTTAATAGATAATAGTCTGTCATGTAGGTATGGACTTCCTAACCTCCATCATAAACTCTGAAATTATACTTTTTTGCCTCTCCTCTGGAGCTTTCTCTTGGACTCCAAATGTTGCCTAGACCACACAATCTCTTAAAGCAACAGAACCAGCCACAAACCAGCAGAACCCACGCCGTCCTGCAATGCATGAGCCAGGAGCTCCAACAGCACGCAAGTCCATGTCGTAGGCAGAACTGAATCACCTGGGCCATTAAATCTCTTTAAAGAGGAGGATTATTATAAGTGTTTGAAAGAGCTAGAACAATTTGTTCAGCACACAGTCCTTTCTTCTCTTTTCCTTTCTGATAAAATATATCTAAAATATTATATTATCTGTTCGTTTGAATCATTTTTTCCTTATGGTATCTAATCAATATTTTATTCAAGCATTAAGAAAAGACTCTGAGGTCCTCCCTTTAAACAGTGGAAATGCCTTTATTTTATCAGGCATGGTCATGTGGACCTTAAAATCAAACTCTGACTCCTTTCAGTATCAAGCCAGGAACATTGTCACTTATGCTTAGCCTGCAGATGGTGACAGCATACAAACCCTCCAGCAGATGGTGTTATTCAGACAGGCAGAGGCTCCAACACAGTTTACAAACTCAAAACCATGCATGGCACAGAACAGATAGTAATTGGTGAAAACATTGAATAATTCTGGTTTAAAAAGACATTCAAGGTTTACAACTATGTGGCTCTTTGGACTTAAAGGACAGAAAAGCAAACATCTGGTTCTTTCTCCTGCATTAAACTCAAATATATTGATGTTATTTCTGCATGTTTAGCACTATCTGCAATCAATGTGTGTTTTTCATCAAATTATTATTTCTGTGTTTTTACATCTTGTCAGGTTTAACTAGTTCAAATGCATGGACAGTCAAACTTTTAAAAACAGAGGCATGTTGATGCTAAAGTTTCATGAAACAGGAGAGATGATAAATTCAGAGGAATTGTGACCTTATTTATCAAGTGTGTGTGGGGGTGGGGGGGTTACACTAGCATTTGAGGATGTTTTTTATTAGCATGCTCGCTGTGATAGCTGTCAGTCTCTCTCCTCTTTACTCTCTATAATTCAGTAACTACAAACATAACATAACACAACATAACGACATAACATAACAACATAACATTACACAACATAACATAACATAACAACATAACATAACATAACATAACAAAACATAACGTAACATAACATAACAACATAACATAACATAACATAACATAACATAACAACATAACATAACATAAAAGTAATGACAGAGATAACACAGGCTAATACTGTTTTTTTATTGACAAGCCCTATTAACAAAGTAAACACACCACTGTGTGTTTTCATACACAACACAAAGCCAATGACAGTGAAATCCTCCTCATGGCAAGTTCATCTCATAGGTATAAATAATCTATAAATTACTAAATGCTTTATAGATACACATACATATAATAAATATATTTTTATATAACACATACAAACACCAAGAGTTGGATCCATCCAGGCAGAGACAAAGGAACTAAAACCACATTTGTCTCTTGTGAGTATCGATTCAATCTATCAATCTTTATTTATGATACACCATGGGCCAGACCCACAAAGAATGGATTGCTCCTGCTAATAGCGCCATCATTTGCGCAGAAATAGCTCACGCAATCCCTGCCCTGTAGCGCCTTATCCTCAAAAGAATTTGCTCTAGTGATATGCAGGTGTAGTGGGTCTAACTCTGCGTTGTGGTTGAGTTGAATTAGGGAGAATACACACACTTCGGCTGGTCTCAACAGGATTTATTCTCCTATCTGTATTATAGAGAGGAAATATTCACAGATGCTCACAGGTCTTTCTCATATATGCTCTCTTTGCTCTCTCCGGGAAGAGTCACGAGCAAGAGGAAGTAAAACCCCCACACAAAACACATAAGGTGCGGCTTCAAAATAAAACATGTATCGTACTTCCTGTATTTCTCAAACCTTCCCACCAGCATCTAACTGCATTTTTTAAACCATAAAATGAACATTTTTAAACACAATTATTTATAACACCATTAATTACGCTCAAAAGAACAAAAAACAAGAGTCAATGACAGAGAAAATGCTGTCCTTCAAAATAAAAGTGCTTCATTATATAGCGCAACAACATCACAACATTACACAGGCGCAAACTTGCCCACACAGGTAAGAATCTGAGCGCAACTTGCGCCTCTGACTGCAATGATTCCCGTGGCATATGAGTGGCTTTGTCCCTGCAAACTCTGAGATTGACGTCTCCTTTACACTGAGCAGCAAAAACAAACAACGGCACAAGATCAATATGCAGCAACAACAAGGCAGGCATAAGACGCGAACCTGCAGCTATAGCGAGCAATTCACGTCAGCTGAAGTGCTCTGGCAGGTTAAAAAAAAAATCGGGCTTGAGAGTACAAATGCAGGTGAGTCATGCAGAGATGATGGGGCCATGAATAGGACTGCTGCTGCTCTTGAGGCCAGAAATGCTTCTGTTGTAAGGGGAGGAATCAGCCTGAGCTGCCTGCAACATAATGGCAATTAACCCTATAAAGCCAATTGCATCATATTTGATACATACTTTTATAATACCTCTTTATACTCAATATGATCTGAATACATTCTGATAAATAATAAAAATGTCCTCTAATGGATTATCAGTTGCCAAAAACACCTAATGTATCAAATGAGATAGGAGAAATCTAAATGTTAAATTTTATGGACATTTCGCTATTTTAGGATTTTAGCAGAAAGTGAAACAAACATTTCAGCTCCAAAAAATTAGAATTTTCTAGCTATAATCTATGGTCTTGGGCCTTAAAGGGTTAAGAGGCAGGACAGAAAATAAATGTCATTTATAATGACCTTATTTGACTTTCAGTTTTGTTGTCGTTTTCTAATGGTTAAGGCTTTATATGTTGATTTATTTATTATTAATTATATTGTCCTGACAATGATATAAATATGTAAGTAAATAATATATATGAACTAGTCGACGCGGAGCTGTCCGTGGTCCTGAATCTTTTAGACTGATTCATTTACATTAGAGCAGAGCTGTCCGTGGTCCTGAATCTTTAGGTCAACTTTTAGCCCACTCTGACCTACAACTGAGGCTGCTGAATTAATATTTACAGGATGAGAAGCTGAGATGCTTTTATTTCTCGGGTTTGTTTGGGTTTCACTGATTTGTCCCCTTATTGAGTGAAGCTCTCGGCATTTAGCGGATGACCCTTAACCTCCTGAGACAGCGCCAAGTGTATAAATGGGGTATTAGGGGTATTAATTGTGCCCCTAACAAAAAAAACTTTAAATTATCTATTATGATCACAAAGTGATTCTAAGTGTTTAAAGGACCATGTGTCCATAAGTGTCATTTTTGTCGTCTTTGCATAATAAATGCATGTATTAAGCTCAGATGGAGGTAAGATATAAGCTACGGTGTGACTGTGTTTTAATGGCACCCATGCTCTTAACAGTATGGGTGTAACTCTCAGTGTATTCTAGACTTACTTTAGTATCTGAGCTGAGAAGTAACGACAGATGAAAATACAAAACATTGCCTCAACTAATGCCATAATCACAGAATAGGAAAGAGCAGTTGAATGTGCACAGCAGGCCTGAGAGAGTGAAGACAGGGTGACTCATCAGGAGGAGGAAGAGGCTGCAGTCCTCACTCCCGACCACAAGATGGCGGTGCACACTTTAATCCAGTCTGATGTCTGGTTATCTACTTTTTCCTGTGCTGGTGAATCAGACTGCTCCGTGGCAGTGACCAACAATGACGTCCAGGCTCCTGAATCTCAAAGCTGTGGCCCAGAACATGACCCTGTTCTGGAGCTCCGGCTCTCCCCCCTGCTGGAGGGTCATGATCGCCCTGGAGGAGAAGGGCCTGCAGGGCTACAACCAAAAACTGCTCCACCTGGACAGAAACGAGCACAAGTCCCAAGAAGTGCTTAACATAAACCCACGAGGACAGGTAGGAAGTAGCCTGAGTCCGTGCTTACTGCTTAAACAGCTGATAGGTGGTCTATAGACCTTTAATCTACCCCCCACAGCCCGGACATACCTGTGTGTGCGCGCGTAAATACTGAAGAGGCTGCGCGTGCAACAGGTGACCCCACCTGGGGACCCCTGCCAGTCTCCTGCACTTTAAGGACTACTCTCTGCTAAAGCAGCTGTCCAGTTCACGGTGTTTAAGCTCGTGCATGTGGACTGAAGAATGACAGAGTTAGGACTTATGATGAGGTAGAGTCTGCAGAGTTCACCTGAGGTCATCAGAGTTTTCAGAGCTGTCCCTGCACCTCTTAATGCCTGCAGGACACCTCCTGGTCCTCAGTCCGTTTACCTGATCCTCAGGTTAGACCAGCTGACTGTCAGCATGCACGGGTTAACTCATATTCACCTGTCAAACTTCATCTGTGTAACACTTTTCAGACTAATGCAGCACAAAGTGCTCTGCAGACAGACAGATAAATACATTAATGTAACCGTAGATTTGGTAGGAGTCTCCAGTCTCACGTGCTGTGAGTAAATAATCGGGCTACAGTGACCTTTATCTGGACTTTACTGTTTCCAGCCAAACGGCAGCAGCACTACTGCATTCGTGTCTCGACCATCCATGGTCTCGATCCAGCATTTTGTGTTACATTCAAAACATTCCCCTTGTGTACACCTAACATGCCGGAACAAAGGTTGCTCTGGGGGTTGACTAAATGATATTATTCTACAAGAACAAAATAATATTGACACTTCGAATAGTACACTGTAAAAAATAGTAATATAACAGTATTTTACTGTTTATTTTACATTTTTTTCTGTATTTTCAAAATGCGAATTAATTCACAAAAATAAACTGATTTTACATGTCAAATGTAATATAACAAGAATTTACTGTAATGTGATAAAACACAATATTCCTGTTCTTTTACAAAGAAACTCCATTAGAAATATGAATATGTTTTGTTAAAATACGTTAACAAGTGTATTGTAGTTTTACAAATATTTTTCTGATATTTAAGGGAATAAACTGTAAAATTCAACTTTACAACTCTAAAAAAAAACTTTTTCTATAAAATAATGTCTTAAAGGGGTGCTGATGTGGCGGAGTGGTTAGCAACCAGGCACCCCATGTACTTGTTTCTGCTGGTCCAGGTTTGAATCCCGCCTGTGACCAGTCTGCAGAGTGTCTTCCCCTACTCTCTCTCCCCCTTTCACAAGCCTATCGACTGTCTCTCTCATGTCAATAAAGGCACAAAATACCCAAAGAATACATAAAAAAACTAATAATGTCATTAAAACCAACTATTAGCAGCACATTCCTGTAAATGTAAGCATAATTCTGCGTATTACAATGTCGATTTACCATCTTTATGGGTAATTTAATTGTTTTTTAACGTTAAATGTTTGTAATTAAACGTTAAAGAACCTTAAATTAAGGCAAAATCTTGTTAAAATTACAACTACAAACTGTATTTTAATTAGGGAAAGAAACCTGATTTTTTATGAGAAAGCAATTTTCTGTTATTTCATTGTATTTTTTTGGCGCCCCAGCTGCCGGAAAATTACTGTTTTTTATGATTTTTTTTAACAGTGTAATAATAACAATAATAATAATAAAAAGAAGAAGAAGAAGGAGAATTATCATCATAATAATAATAACAATAAAAATGATTATACAAGAAAAATAAATTGTAATTATATATTACTACTGTTGCAACATAAATTATCCTTCAAATTAAAACAATGCAAAACTTAGACTACACTAAGATAAGTGGAAGTATTGTCCAAACACAGTGTTGGTAAAATGCATGATAAATAAAAGACAATAATAAAACAGGAACACAGTTGTACCCAGTACACACTGAGGAAACGCCGTCTTAAAAGGTTTAAAATGAGCAAACACTGGAGGTTAGGTTATCAGATAATGACACCCCTAAATGAAAATGAAGTAAACACTTGAACAGCTGCATATTCTGCCCATAAAGCCACATTAATGACCAGAAGACACAGGATGAAGTCATATTGGTTTTATGTGTTTATTAAATGGGATCAAAGTTCTAAGCGTAACCTCGGGCACATAGCTTCAACAATAGTTTTATGTTTTTGTTTCTTTTTTGGATGTTTTTAGTGTGACACTTACACAAAGTCCAGTATAATTTCAGAATTATTAAGAAGAACCAGTCAGAAACCGAGTGTAACAAAAGACGTGATGGAAAAGTATTCGGCCAAAGAGGAGTCACATTTTCTCTCCAGTTTCTTTAACGTGTGATAAAAATATGGTCTGAGGTGTTGATTTAATTATCTGCTGTTAAATCAGCCATGGTCATCGGACTGCTCTGGGTCACACGTAGGTTTAACCCTTTAAGACCCAAGACCATATACAGTATCATAGACAGAAAATTCTAATTTTTGGAGCTGAAATGTTTGTTTCACTTTCTGATAAAATCCTGAAAATTTCAAAATGTCCATGAAATTCAACATTTAGATTTTCCGTATCTCATTTGATACATTAGGTGTTTTTGGCAACTGATAATCTATTTGAGGACATTTTTATCATTTATCTGATTGTATTCAGATGTTTTTTTTGTAATTTGTTGATCATATTGAGTAGATAGAGGTATTATAAAAGTATGTATTAAATATGATACAATTGGCTTTAAAGGGTTAAAGTAAGATAAATAATCTGTTGACACAGGGCTCCAGACGAACTGTCTGCATTGGTTGCAACGGTGCACCTAACATTTTTTAAGGTGCACCAGCAAAAATATTAGGTGCACCCAAATTTTCATCGTGTCACTTTTAATGCCATAAGATCACCGTTTTATCACTCTCCATAACTTTAAATGATGGAAATGATTTTTAAACTAGAATAAGATGTAAAGAAATACTTTTTATATTAAAAGAAAAACAGAGTGTTTAAAGTGCTTCACTAAATGAAAGTGAACATTTCAAACTCAAACATCTCAAGTTAAATAAAACATTTCAAAATAAAAAGTGCTAATGTTTAAGGTGCTATACCGATCTGAAAAATGAAATAAATATCCAGATTTTAACAACCAACAACAAAACATTGAACTCTCTTATTCTCAAATAAATTTGGACCTTGAATAAGACCTGTCTGGTCTGTTTTTTTGACAGATTTTTTCCATCACTGTAGTTACTTTTGTCAACATAAATTTGTTAGAGTGCGCCAAACATTTTTTCTTGGTGCTCCAGTGCGCTCAAGAAAAAATGTTAGGGTGCACTGTCACAAATTTTGGGTGCATGTGCAGCTCAGTTTATTTTCATTACTTCTCTGCTGTATCAGCTTTAACCCTTTAACACTGTTCATTGATAACAAACCTGTGCTTTATTTTCCAGCTCCCCACCTTCAAACATGGTGACACGGTTGTGAATGAATCCTATGCAGCCTGCTTTTACCTGGAGGTGAGTGAGCCTGTCTATAAAACTGGCCTTCTGTAAAGCTGGAGCACAACAGTGATTTAAAATCATCTTCTCCCTTTGTGTGTGTGTGGCAGAACAAGTTTAAATCCCAGGGAAACAAACTCATCCCCGATGACCAAGAAGAGCAGACAAGGATGTACCAGCGCATGTTTGAGGGTCTGACCTTCTACAACAAACTCAGTAAGACTAAAACAATCTGTCAATAAAAAGAAACTGATAATGAAACAAACAGGTAACTGCCATTATCAGTCCAAACTCCCTCCAAAGTCAAGTACAGACCAGGTCCAGGTGGTCCACATGGACAGCATGGACCACAGACGACTTCATTTAAGAGCTGGCTGAGCTTTATTTACTCATCATGGCATCATGTGACACACAAGTTAAAATGTCTGTTAAACAGATGCCATGAGGCTTAACAGACGTTTTTTTCTTGAGCCATGATGGAGGGATTCATGATTGGCTATATGGATTCATGTTGGTGTTGGATGGATATATTTGTATATATATGTATATGTGTATCTTTATATGTATATATGTATCTATGCATATATGTGTATCCATAAAATGAAGATCTTTATGCTCTATTGTAAAGTGTCTTGAGATAACACTTTTGTCCAGTTTGGCCTAAAATAACAAAAGTTCATCAGTGCTGTACCGGACAGCTAAAAAAGCAAAACTAAAACATGTCCTAAATATTGTGCTTTTTATTTAAATTAACCCTTTCACTCTCCGCTCAATTGTTTAGCAGAGGTCAGTAAATTCAAGAATATATTATGTGTTAAAAAACTACACTTCATTGATGTTTCTGCCAATGTTTTAGGATACAGAAAAAACTGCAAACAAACCAAAAGAACTAAAATTTTCTTTGTGTGGGATTTAAAGGTTTAAAAAGATAAAAGCTTTTATTATAATTATTATTAACCCTTTATAATTTTAAATACTTAACCACTTACTGATATGATGATTCATATATATATATATATATATATATATATATATACACATATATATATACATATATGTATATATATATAGATATATAGATATATAGATAGATAGATAGATATAGATAGATAGATAGATAGATAGATAGATAGATAGATAGATAGATAGATAGATAGATAGATACTAGGGATGTCCTGATCCGATATTGATATCGGATATCGGTCAAAAAAACAAATATCGGATTATATCAGCCTGCATCCTAAATCTCCGATATCAGCACTCCGATACAAGCGGTCCATTCTAATATATTTATTTTTTATTTTATTCAGTTGTAGAATATGCTCATGTTTAAGTTCAACACAGTGGTTATTTTGCAATTGGTGAAATATGTTTTTGTTTGATTTATTGAGGTCACTTTTCAGGGTCTTCTAATATTTTTTATTTTTTATGTTTTAATTGTAGTATATTCTTATGTTTAAGGTTAAAATTTATTTAACCTCTTGGTTTATAACAAATGGGTCAGTTTTTCTCATACCTACTATTGCTGACTACTGTTCTCTGTTTGAGTAATCTGACCTGATCAAGACTTTTCTTACAGTCCATACTACAAAATAGGTAATAAAAGTCTGTATGATTCCTGCTGATATTGTATCTGATTGATATCGGTATCGGCCAATACTCAAGGCTGCAATATCGGTATCGTATCGGAGGTGAAATAGTTGTATCGGGACACCCCTAATAGATAGATAGATAGATAGATAGATAGATAGATAGATAGATAGATAGATATTAGGGATGTAAGGATGTATCACGGTTATGGTGAAATTATCACAGTTATTATTATTATCGCGGTATTGTTGCAATGTGCTCAAAATGTTCAAAAAGGACTTTTACACAGACTTGAAATCATTTAACCCCTTAAATATTATAATTATAACAGGTCTTTTTTGTCAATAATTGTGTCAGGAAATGTCCTTTAAGTAAATTTTTTACCCTTTTTTCATGAGAACAAAAGTAAACAATTCTATCAAGTATTTGTCATTATTATGTTATACATTTTTAAACAGTGTGTAATTACAAGAAAAGAAAAAACATATTTAAGCTTTAAACAGGTTTCTCTTCATAAAAAAATGTAAATGAACATGTTCAAAGTTTTGAGATGACCAAAAAAAAAGTTAACCTATATTACTCTCACATTTTAGTTTGCCTGCAGCATTAGTGTCCATGTTACAGCTCGTTATATTAGACCATGTCCAGGAGTTTTTTTATTTTAATTTTTATATTATTGACGATAATAGCAGTTAGCCTGTAGCAGTTAGCAGTTAGCCCCCTTCATGACTCTCCTCTGGTCTCCCCTCTCCCTGGCAGATCACCGCCTCTAATATTTCCAAATTATGATTGATAAAATCCATAAAACACGAACTATGACGGAAAAAGACGGTCAATTACAAAACACGGTGAATACAGTACAGAAGAATGGCCAAGAACTCACTCCAGAATGATATGAATGCTGTTATTTACAAGATTTAGATATTATTTATTCAGAAAATCCTGATAAACCTCCTATAATCACTCAGGTATGGCTCTCTGAATCCTCTCTCTCTCTCTCCGGCTCAGTCACTCAGGAGTTACAGCAGTTCACATGCGTCTTTTTCTTCCACTGCAGTTCGTGTTTTTTACAGGGTGACTGTTTTCTATCAGTTTCCCCTCGGCATCCTTTTGAAATCCAAAATTTGACCAGACAGTGTCCGTTTTCAGAGGAAAAATCTCCGCTGTAGTATGTCTGTGGGATAACTTTCACTCTCAGTCTCAGATGCCAAACAATGCGAACTGCCCATGTGATGCTCCGTCTGCTGCTTCACCGAGGAGCAGACACACATAGTTCAGGCTTTTCCAGGCCAAGATTAGCATCACCATGTGAGTTATTGACACAGGGTGGTGATCAAACTCTGTGACTCAGTAATTAAAACAGGGAACGGTAATAATAACCGTGGGAAATTTTACCATGGTTTACCATTTACCGGTAACCATTACATCCCTAATATAATCTGTTATTCATCAAAATAACAGTGTCAAATGAAACATGAAATATGGCCAATTTTGAGTAATTTTTGATTGCTTTTTAATTTGCAGACATTTCTTTATTTTCTAATTGATTTTGTCCTAATTATTTGTGAATTTTTATGTCACGACTAATCAACTGTTATCTTTTCAAACCTGAAAATCCCACACCAAGAAAATGTGTTTTTTTCTCCTTTTGCCTGTTCCCTGAAATGTTAAAGTAATCAAACAATGATTTGATTCATTCAATATCCCTGAATTATTGAACTCTTATTGAACAGTTGAGGTAGTTAAAGGTTAAACTGCCTGCCCCTGCTTCATTAGTCAAACTTAAATCAATTTTTCTGTTCTCATAATTAAATCATTAACATACGCACATGCAACTGTATCTGCTCACACTGCTGAGTGCGCCTTTAACCTTTTCTTGTTTGTTTGTCTTAATGTGTGTGTGTGTGTGTGTGTGTGTGCATGTGTGTGTGTTTGTGTGTGTGTTAGATATTGTCACCTACTATGACTGGTTTATTCCTGAGGGGGAGCGGCATGACTCGGCACTTCAGAGACACAAAGAGGCTCTTGGTGCTGAGCTGAAGCTGTGGGAGGGTTACCTGCACCAGGTATGTTTAAGAACAGTAAACGAACACCTGACCCTCCAAACATCAGACTGTACATGGAAGGATAATAACGCCCTCACATCAGCGTTTGTTTCCATGAACGTCGATATAAACCTTAACCTCTATGTCTGATTCTCTGGAGGCAGCAGTGTCCATATTTGGACTAGAGGCTGCTCCTCGTCATTCAATTATTTATCAATCAGTAAGTGAGTACAGTACTGTAGTAGCTGTTTGCACGTGTCAACACCTACATGAAAACCTACAAAATCCAGTCTTAACTTTTGGGTTGGACCAGTGATGATTTAGATAACAGTGTACCAGTGGACTACTAAAAAATGATTCTTTAGTAAATACATCAAACATGCTAACAGTTTGAGTAGAACATCTGTGGAATACAGATATTCAACAATAATACAGTTTATTATTTTTACAGTATTGAAAGATTAAAACTATTAACTTTTTATTCTTGACTACTTGTCACTGTGGCGTAGAGCTGGGCAAAAAATCGATTAATTTGAATTATTTTCTGCACAACCTTAAAGATGCTATGAGGAGTTTCTAAGTAATTACAAAAAAGTCTCACTTTTAGATATATGCCTGATGGAAACACACACTTTAAGATGAGTTTTATAGCATCTAAATAGGTTATCTATAGATGCTATTCCTTAGCTTCACGGTCGGGTCGGACAGGGCTGGACTGGCCTGGATACTCAACTTCAGGAACAAGACAATTAAAACTAGAGCAAATTTATATTATTCAGACACGTCTTAGAGCACCGGGCTGTAAGTAGGGATATATAGCCGGCTACAAAACTGCGATACTAAGTTTTCCAAAAATTGCTTGTTGTCACACATCAAAAACTACCACTACGTAACTAGAAAGAGATACATTACCTCGTGGCTTTGCATCCTGTAAGTTGTTGAAAAAAGAAGTTGTAAAGCAATGCAGAGTTCTGAGGAAGGTCTGAGCTGCATTCATTAGCATCACAACAAACACACGCTTTGGCTTAGGTCACGTCTTTACGACAGTCGCTGCACGTGCTCATGGGTAGCAGAGTCTTTATGTCGCAGGAAATAGATTCTCCTCATAGCACCTTTAAAAATGAAAATGATGGTCAGCCTTGTAGGGTTTGCACAAACACTTTTAGAGGCTTGTATTTGTAATTGAAGTAGATTAAATGTTGATGGGAGAGTTTCATGCTAATACTGTAAAATAGAAGTGGGAGAAAAAATCACATCGGGATCAAATCGGGTGAAAAGTGAATCGTCCCAGCCCTACTGTAAAAACACCTCAGCCTTTTAGTGTTTATGTAGACAAACCTGCCTACGTTTATACTACATCATCAACCTTTTATGAGCCAGACTTTGACTTTAAGAGGGAAACATTTAGACAACATAAAGGCAAAACTTGATTTGTTTCATTTTTATGTCACTGGGAGTTCTGTTTCTTTTAGGGAAGGAAAAATCGATTAAAATCATAAATCAAGTTTTGTGGAAAAAAATTGGGGATTTTATTTCTAGGCCATATCGCCCAGCCCTACTGTGGCAGTAGGTTGAGCAAATACACCAGCCACTACCCAGAAACAACTGGCAATCTTAACCTCTGCAAAAAAAGTGTTTGTGCCTACATTTGTCCATGTGTGTTTGTTTGTTTGTTGTTGAGATTACTCAAAAGGATTTTGCTGGAGTTTTCAGGAGATGTTGATAATGGCTCAGTTTAAGAAATGATTAGATTTTGGTGGTGATCTGCAGCACTGCCGTCACTGAATGATTGTTTTCACTCAGTGTCAGACTACTTTTGTAAAATATTAGAATAGAGATAATAAAAGAGATAAAACAATAACACTGTGCCCTTAAAAGTTTTCTATAAAAAGATTAAAAGTGTGGTGCAAGGTAAAACAATCTGAATTAAAAGTAAATAAAAACACCAGTCTGTAAAAATAACAAATAAGAAGTCAACACGAGACAAAGGAGCTAAAATGGTAAGAGAAATACCACCAAATAAAAGGATCAAAAAGACTGAAACACAGAGAAATAAGGAAAATAAAAGACTACAAAGTCAAATCAAAAATCATTTATCAGTTCACCTTTTTGATGTCAGGAGCTCTGCAGAGCTGGTTTGGGATAAGACCCGATCTACCTCTTCATGGGGCCTTGTTTATTCTGTATTGACTTAATTATTTGACACTAGAGATCAAATTCATTTCATTTTTCCACCCCTTTGTCTCCAGCTCGGCCCTAAACCTTTCCTGGCCGGTCCGTCCTTCTCTTTGGCAGATGTCACTGTTTTCCCAACGGTTGCTTCTCTGTTCAGGTTTGGGTAAGTCAGAGAAAACACCGACATGTTTCTGTCCTACAGATGTTTGTGACTGTAGCTGAGGTGTCCTGTGCTCTGCAGGCTGCTGGTGGAGCGTTACCCTCTTCTGGGAGAGTATCACGCTCGTCTGAAGGGCCGTCCCAGCATCAGTGCCAGCTGGCCTCCTCATTGGCTGGAGAACCCAAAGGGTCAAGACGTCCTTAAAGACATCTGAGCTTCTCCAGCTCTTCACTGCTGTGTTCTCCTGAAGGAGTTTGGCTGTTATGAAACTGCTTTGGCTTTTGTTTGGAAGGATTTCACCGTACGGGTCTGAAATGTAAATACTCCCTTTGGCCTTTAAGAAGGAAGGAAAGTGTTGAAAATATTTAAAGGTGCAGTGTGTAGAAATCAGCATTTTAGTGACATCTACTGTTCAGATGTTGGAATGAGCCCGTCTGTTACTAAAACGTCACATCACTAAGAGACCAAAGACCAAAGAGGATCACGAACAGGGCATCATTTACAACAGCTTAGGGATGTAACGGTTACCGGTAAACGGTAAACCGCGGTAAACTTTCCCACAGTAATCATGACCATGTCTTATTAAAATTACTGTTAAACCGTGTTTGATCACCACACTGTGTCAATAACTCACAGTGATGCTGCTCTTTGACTGGAAAAGCCTGAACTATGTGTGTCTGCTCCTCGGTGAAGCAGCCGTCTCTCACAGATGGAGTTTGTAATGTTTGGCCTCAGCAGCTGGAGTCTCGCTCAGTCTCTCGCGTGGTTTTCCTACTCGAAATGGACAAAGTCTAAAGTCTGGTCAAAGTTTGGATTTTAAAGGATGTTGAGGGGAAACTGACTGACGACAGTCACCCTGTCTAAAACACCAAGCTGTGGTGAAAGACAAAAATGTGTGTGATTAAAACTGCTGTAACTCCTCGAGTAAACGAGCAGAGAGAGAGAGAGAGGATTCAGAGAGCCATACCTGAGTGAATTATAGGAGGTTTATCAGGATTTTCTGAGTAAATAATGTATAAAGGTTGTAAATAACAGCATTAGTATCAATGTGGAGTGAGTTCCTGCAGTTCTTTCGCCGTTTATTTTTTGTCATGTTTTGCCATATTTCGTCACAATAGATCGTCTTTTTCCATCATAGTTTGTGTTTTATGGATTTCATCAATCTTGATTTGTAAATATTAAAGAAGGAGATGTGGAGGAGATCTGCCATGGAAAGGGGAGACCAGAGGAGAGTCATGAAGGGGGCTAACTGCTTCAGGGACTATCGTTAGTAAAACAAAAAATAAATAAATAAAAAGTCCTGGACATGGTCTAATATAACGAGCTGTAACATGGACACTAATGCTGCAGGCAAACTAAAATGTGTGAGTGTTTGTAAAATAGGTTACATTTATTTTTGGTCATCTAAAAACTTTGAACATGTTCATTTACAATTGTTTATGAAGAGAAACCTGTTAAAGTACAAATCAGTTTTTTTCTTTTCTTGTAATCACACACAGTTTAAACATTTATAACATAATAATGACAAATACTTGATAGAATTGTTTACTTTTATTTCCAATTTAAAAACTTTACACAAATTTACGAATGGGACATCCTAAATTTATAAATCCTCTCTCTCTCTCTCTGCTCGTTTTTTACTCGAGGTGTTACAGCAGTTTTAATCACAAACATTTTTGTCTCTGACTGCAGCTTGGTGTTTTAGACAGGGTGACTGTAGTCGATCAGTTTCTCCTCGACATTCTTTAAAATGACACAGTTATTGACAAAAAGACAAAAGAACTGTTAAATTATAATATTAAAGGGGTTAAATGATTTCAAGACTGTGTTTAAGTACTTTTTGAACATTTTGAGCACACTGCAACAATACCATGATAATAATGATAACCGTGATAATTTTGGTCACAATGTGATGTGATATGAAATTTTCATACTGTTACATCCCTACAACAGTTACCAGGACGAGCCATTATTTTCTGGATATTATTGGATATTAATTAAAGTAATTAATATTCATTTAATAACCAGGTTTGCTCTCGTTAATTAAAGGGGCACCATCCTTTTTATACAAAAAAGGCAAAATTAACTTAATTAATTGATTTATTAATTATTTCATTTAAATTAGATAAATCAATTAAGTCAAACTTTATTAGTTTAATCAATAAAGTCAAACTTCAGTTGTTTAATCAATCTCAAATCTAAAGACAGAACTCTCATGCAGTGATGTCAATCTTCCAAATAGAATACCAACAGACAGAACTTTAAATATAAGGGTGATTTATTAAAATGAATATATAAGACAAAATAAAATAAAATAAACACTTAAGAAGGAACAAATGTCAGAGTTATACTGAACCAATGATGCTGTCAATCAGGAAAGAAGATATGAACCCTCAAGGAACATTTAAGCACATGGAGTGGTTATAGAGGATTAATTTAACAAATTAATCTACTTGTAAAAGGTCAAATCAAGGGGAAATTATTGTTGAATTGAACCAAGACGCGCTCAAGCCCGTCTGAAAGAAGATAGAACCATCTTACGAATCGGGTCTCATCTGGTCCTGGAGCTACTGGAGAGAAGAACTGTTCTGGTTTGGAGTCGGTCCAGAGGGCTGGAGTCCACACTCTACCCAGCGTGTTGGATCCGAAGAGGTTGTTCTGATGTGAGCTGGTCTGTCCCAGGTTTCCTGGGAGAGAAGTCTTAGATTGGACTGGCAGGTTCTGTTCAAGATGGAGCTGGAGCTTGGGCGTTGTTGTCTCGATTGTATAAAAAAAATTGATTTGTAACCAATTCCAAAAATCAAGAATTCATTGGCCAAACGAATACTATTCTGAAATTAATAACAAAAGTCCATTTACTATGAAGTAAATCTTCGAAGTCTTTTATAGCTTACTGGCTTTTATCGGCGGGCATGTCACAAAAACTTAGACAAAAGAATTAAGAAAAAATATGTGAGCCAAAATCAAAGGAGTGGTGATGAAGAAGAGGAGGAAGAAAAAGAGGGAGAGAGCTGTGTCTCTCTGGTTTTACTACTCGCAGGGGGAGGGCTTTTGGATGAGTTAACAACACTTTATCAACTAATACTTGGCCAGAATTAAGTTGTATTTTGATTAAACATCCAATATAAGCACTCCAACTGGATAGGAAATCTCATGGTGATCAATTTGATACCAAATACTATATATCTAAAGTATAAGAAAGAATTAAACAATTCAAATCCTATTAAACAGTCAATTAAACACAATAGAGGTGGTTAACTTAAGATATACAAGTCAACATGTCCTTAGGATGGTTTGCAACCAAAACCCAAGGTGTAGCAATCCTACCATTAAGCATTCTTCGATAAAACAGAGTGATAATCCAACTTTCTCTTAACTATGGCATCTTTAGAGCTAAAAACACATACGTCACATCATTAGAAAGCATTTGTCATGACAGGAAAAATATTACATTGTTAGAGGTGTATCATGCATTTTAAGGGTTTGTAGAAAGTTTGGTATTGGACTGAGTCCAAAGAATGTCTTTAAGATGTGAATGTCCCAGGGCTGATAAGAGGGTTAAAAGGTAAACCTTGCAAGCTTGGTTAAAGGCAGTACAAAAGGGGGTTTCCTCCCTTCGATTTAATGGGCAAATGAGTGGTGGTCATCACAGTTCCAGACAAAGGAGGACAGTCTTTTACGATCGTCCTTAAGACTGTGGGGATCTGATGGTCCTTCAGGTGAATGTTTCTTACGCCAGTTTTGTTGACAGTTTGATCTTACGTCTGTTAAAGGGTCAGAGCGGGGTGAGGGCCCATGCTGACTCTGAAAAGGTTGCATTTCCTAGGAGAACTCTGTCTTAAAGAGTTCACACAAAAGATCATCTCACAACACAGGTGAGAGTTTTTTATTCATATTTGTAGCTATTATTTTAATAGATGATAGGTCAGTTAAGTTGCTACATGCTATCAGGTAGATTTCAGGACTGGCGACCGGACTTGTTTTATTATTATTATTATTATTATTATATCGTGTTTTGCTCTTTTTGTCCCTAAAACCCACTCGTAGACCACACGGCTGATCGTTATGTCGGCCTACATGAACGCGGTCCGCGATAATGTACATTTTCTAAGCTTTTTCTAACTAAATAAAACTAAAAGAAATGTTTTTTGGGGATGATTGTACAGACTTTACATACAAATAGAAAAATTATATCCTATATTCACCGTTTCTGTTCAGCAAAATGTGGCCAAATTCTACACACCGCACCTTTAAGAAATGTTTTAAAGCAAAAATCTTCTTCCTCTTGTCTTACAAAATTAAGTTAGACTCAAGTCCTCCAGAAGAATAATTAGCTCATTAATGTAACAGGTTATTCTGCACATTCATCGACTCCTGTTGGAAAATAAACACACATGCCAACACAGTAGCTTGATCCTCATATTAAATTCCACTCCTGTGTCAGATCTTAGAGTTAAAATATTTTGAAACTATTAGCTGTACTAAAAAAAAACTGTGTATTTGCACTGTGACCGTATGCTGTTTATGCAGATTTATCTTTTTTCTCAAACATAACCTGCTCCAGAACTGAGGGGAGCTCACCAAACCTAGATCGGGGATTAAGTTGGATTAATTCTGGATGAATTTAGCTGTGATTTGGTTTCACAAAAGTGGAGGCACATTATCTTTTCTGATTAGCTAGTCTGCTCCTGACCAGGCTAACAGGCAGGTTTAATAAATCTGCTGTTCATCTGAACTCTGTGTGTTTCTTTCAGTCATTGTTATGATAATGACTAAGACTTACAGGAATGGGAATATACTCTTCATTTAAATGCCTTAAGACAGTGGTTCCCAAACTTTTCACAGTCTGTACCCTTTCAAAAACTTATCCTCCAGCCATGTACCCCCTTCTCTCACACACTTAAAGCAGTGAGAAAAGAAATGTGTCTGCAAGCCTGCAGCCACCCCCACCTCCCACATTTAGTACGTATAACATACAAATAAAATCTCTTAAGAAGTGTAATAAAAGTCAAAATGTTTGGGAAAAAGTCAAATGTCAAGAAAAAAAGATGAAAAGTCAAGATTAAGGTCGAAATTTGAAGATTAAAGTTGAAATGACAACAATAAAGTGGAAATAGAATTTTGTGATGAAATTATGAATTGTCGGGAAAAAGTCAAATGACAAAAAAAAGTAAACAAGCCGAGAATAAAGTTGAAATACATTGTATTTTATTCTTGACTTTCCACTTTTTTTCGGGACATTTGAACTTTTATCTCGTCATTTTTGCTTTTATCTCAAAATTTTGACTTCATTCTCGTCATGATGACTTTAATCTTGACTTCCCAATTTATATGTATATATATATATATCTATATATATATATATATATATATATATATATATATATATATATATATATATATATATATATACATATATATGTATATATGTATATATATATATATATGTATATATATGTATATATGTATATATGTATATATATATATGTGTATATATATATATATATATATATATATATATATATATATATATATATATATATGTATATATACATATATATATATATATATATATATATATATATATATATATATATATATATATATAATTTTTTTTTTTTTCCAGCAAATTTCAGTGGGCAACACTAGTTCACTTTTGAAAATAGAAATGTACATTTCTGGAACATACAGTATTCATTAATGAATTTGAGACTGTAAAAACTCACCACAGCTTTAATGAGAAGGCTGTCTGACTAAACTTATGTTAATATTAGAATCTTAGATAATTCAGGACAGATTTACTTCTCCAAGTTTGCCTCACCAATCCAGGCTCCAGCCTCTCTGCCAACACTTCAGGACTTTATAAAATCTCACAATGCAAACATTTACCAGGTTGAACTTTAACTACCTGAAACAGCTGTTTAAAACCTGACAGGTATCCGCGTACCCCTTACGTCACTTCGCGTACCCCCGGGGGTACACGTACCCCAGTTTGGGAATCACTGCCTTAAGAGAACTCAAAGACACTTTAAATGAGGATGAAAAAGAAAAATAGAACAAATCATGTGAATAACTTTAGCAAATGATTAAGACATCCCTTATTTTAATGCATTTTTTCTTCATCCACAGTAGTTTTGTTTAGATTTTTAATAATAAGGATAAATACTCTGCCAACCTTGAATCATATTGGTACTAGAGTAGGAATATTCAGTATAATGTGTATTATAAAACATCCTCACTTCCCTCTTTTAGAAAATGAGATTTAATTTATACTTTAACAGAAAAAGATGATTACATAAAAATGAACCTGACACCACTTTACAAAACAGAACATTGTGTTCATATTTCATCATATCTAATTAACATGATGGTTTTTAATTCGCATTATGTTATTATTTATTACATCACAGGTCTTTAC
This sequence comes from Scarus forsteni, assembly GCA_036419115.1. Taxonomy (NCBI): domain Eukaryota; kingdom Metazoa; phylum Chordata; class Actinopteri; order Labriformes; family Labridae; genus Scarus; species Scarus forsteni. The sequence goes on from JAZDUH010000023.1 coordinate 2,765,874, forward strand.
ATTTTTGCCATAGCTTTGGGTCTCTTTTCTTTTAAAAGGCATCATTGCTTTTAAATGCAAAAAAACTAAATTGCCTCTGTTAACACTCATAAAGTAATAAAAGGGCCCTTTTGAAAGTTTCTTAGATGATTTTACTTTTATCTATGTTTTTGTTTTACCAAACAGCATTTTAAAGTATTCTGCAATTTAGAAGAAAACATGTTATACAGGGAGGCAAATGTATGACCTTTAAAGCCCTCTTAAGACCGATTATAATGTTACACAAACATATTTTAAATGATTTAACTGGTCCAAATGCCAACTTTTTTTATAGTATATGGTTTCATTAACCATTTATCCTGTAATTTTCATTTGAGAGTGTTGTCTTCACTGTTTGGAACTTTTTTTATGTTTTCAACGACATAAATGAACTTTGAGGCCAAATTAAAATCAGACTGAGTCACTAACTAACACTGCTCGATTTCTCAGCACAAGCATCTTTGGAGCAAATTCTTTCACAGATACGACGGTACATACATTTTTTTAAAACACCATTTCAAATAATTACACTCCATTTATGTTGTTGAAAACATAAATGAGTTCCAAATGAAAAAGGAAAAAAAACTCTTAGATGAAGATTACAGGATAAATGGTGAATGAAACTAAAACCTAAAAAGGACTTTGGCATTTGGACCAGTTAAATCATTTAAATATGTTTGTGTATCAAATAATCCGACTTTAAAAGACTTAAAACTTTGAAATGTCATACATTTGTCTACCAATATAACCTGTGTTCTTCTAAATGTCAGTGTATTTGAACATGCTGTTTGGTAAACAAAAACATGGATTAGAAGTTATTGGATCAGGAGAGTCGTGGAGGTCTGAGAAGTTGTGTTTGGCGTAGAGAGAGCTCCACCTGATCAGTGTTGAAGGAAAACATGTTTCTGTTCTTCAAACAGATTATATGAAGAATCTTGAAGCAAATCTTCTCTTTGTGAGTCTTTATCAGAGCAGAGGAGAAATAAAATCAGAGTGGAGACAATCAGAATGAACAGACCATCAGCTGAGAGGAAAGTCTGAATTTACTTATGTTCTAATTTTAAATAATCCATAAATAGTCTGCATATGTGCAGATCAGAGCACACCTTTGTGGTCTGTGGCATACCTTTGCATATTTTTTGTACAGATATGTGTAAACATTCATAAACAGTTATGCAACCATTAACTGCTGGGCTGGACTTTGTTGACGGGGCTCTTGTGAAAACAAAGTGCTCAAAACTAAAGAATTTTGCTCCACATGAGACAAGAATCATGATCCATGTAAATGAAATGAAGGAGCTCTGGTCTAATGGCTATTCAGATGAAAAAATATTCACTCCCTTTAAAAAGTATAAAAAACTAAACACATGACCTTCAATAGCTTTTGAAATAATTAAAAGACTTATTTTCTCTCTTCCCATTCATCCTGCAATAAATGTGGAAAAGCAGCTCTGATGTACAGTAGGGCTGGGCAGTATGGTAAAAATGAGATCACAGTGGAGTTTCCCATATTAGTTTATATCAGACAATGTATGTAATATTTTTATTAACATTGCCCTCGGCTTCAGTAAGTTCACTTTCGTTCCTTTGGCTCCACTTTTTCTGTCTTTTCTGGAGGTGATGTTGAAATCTGAGCATGAGTCACAAATCTTTCTCTTGAACAGAAATGAAATGGTTAAATTTTACTCTCCTCTGGTGCGACTTGTCTGGACTGGACTGAGTTTTACAGTCCAAAGGCCTTCACACCACATCTCCTGCTCACTAATGGTGGGAGAGAGTAAAGAAAACACCAGAGAGGAGATGAAAACAGCTGAGGAGGAGGGAACATGTGCATGTGAAGAAGACTGTTGAATAGAAAACGTCAGAGAAAACAATAAAGTGCAGTAAACCCTGCTTTAACTGTGTGTGGCTGGTCAGGTCTAAGGAGGCTGATGGATGTTAAAGAGATGATGGAGAAGGACAAGAGTCTTAAAAAAGAGATGATGGAGAAAAACCAACGTCAGGACAGCCTCTGTCAGCGTGTGCTGGATGCTGCGTTCATGTGCGCCGGGGACATGGAGCACCTGGATCTGTATATGAAAGGTAGGAAAACCCCACATTTATATTTAATTTTATTGAGTCTGAATTCATGATTCCAAGACTCTTACATAGATCATATAGATCTATTTAATAGACATCAAATAGATGTTGGTAGCTGAGGACGTGTGCACGAGCATGCTGAAAAACCAAATGTTTGTCCCTTAGAAAATGTGTCTGAAAGATTGAACTAAACTCTGAAATCAGCTTTATTCCAGAGAAAAACATGTTAATCTTTCTCAGCACTTAGTGTAGTGTTTGTGAAACAGGTCCTGTGATCTGCTCCCTCCTCAGACAGGCTCGTTGTGATGCAGCTGGTGGTGTGGTGCCTCAGAGGGGTGACCAGGGTCATCCTGGCCAACAACCCACTGAGCGGAGCTCTCATTCTGGCTGCAGTGCTCTGGACGTCCCCCTGGCAGGCCCTGCTGGGGACCCTGGGTGTGCTAACATCTACGCTAACAGCTGTCATCTTAGAGCAGAGCAGGTTAAAGCACATTTCTCTGAGAACAGACACTGAGACTCAGTCCATCATTAGTTCATACAGATTTATTAGACTTCCTGAATATAATCAGCTTTATTGGACAAACCAGCTCACAGCATTCAAGGAATGTGTTTTCAGCAGATGGTGCCATGCAGAAAAATACATTTTGATCCAAGTGGTGCAAAATACACAATGTAGTGTTTAACTCCTCCTCTAGCCAAAGGTTGGACCTGGATTATAACCAGTCAATCAATCAATCAATCTTTACTTGTATAGTGCCAATTCATAACAACATGAAGCTCTTCATTTTATGGATACAAAAATAGATATATATATAAAATACACATATACATATATATACAAATATATCCATCCAACAGGAACATGAATCCATATAGCCAATCATGAATCCCTCCATCATGGCTCAAGAAAAAACCTTCTGTTAAGCAGCAGGAAATCTTGAATGTGGATCCCAGTCTCATGATGAACAGCAAATCCACACCATGCTGTGTTGGGTGTGAGGGTGAAGGAAGGGAGGTAAGAGGAGACAAGTGGACTAAAGTAAGAACTAAAGTTAGTGACAGATCCATGAACCATAAACCTGTCGTCTGATTTATTAGAGGTTAGCCTCTTGAGATGCTACATCTCATTTTCAGGAGGGTCCTCATGTCTGAATGGTTGTGGTGATCATTTTATAGAAGTATAATCTTAGATATTCTTACTGAAAATAAGAATTTATGGTAGTGATGAACTCATGGGATTATTACACCCTGATAATTCTACATATATATGTTAAATATATGTTTATATTCTGTATCTCTTAGAATCTCCAGCTTATCCAAAATACACAAGAATCTTAAAGTAAGGGAGGTGACTTCAGTCACTGTTTGTTTTTTTAATGAACTCTCTAGGTTATTAAGGACATTGATGGTAGAAGCCACACAAACACACAAAACTGTACGATGGGAAAAAGAAAATGTATTTTTCTTCACAGGTTCTTATGTTTCAGTTCTTAATGTTGACAGTCTTCTATACCAAAATAAATAACCACGGTCTTAAAAACAAACAAAACAAAAATGTTGAATTAAGTTAAAACCATTAAGTAAAAAGTAATTGTGGTCAGTGTATCAGTTTGTCCTTTCATGGTTCTGTTTAGGAAAAGTTTATGCAAATAGACAGAGCAAAAATCTCCTTAATAGTCGTCAATGTGATGTGCATCCTACTGTCCTTCATCCTTGAGCCACATCCTCTGGAGTGAAGACCTGAGAGCTCAGAAAAATCTGCACATTAGAATGCAGAACAATTGTTATAATGTCCCAGAGTCTTTTACTTAAAAATCAGTAAAATTTAATAGCAAACACCTATAACTAAATGACACAATCATCTCCTCAGGTTTGTTTACAGTCCACTCATTATGCAAATCAGATGAAACTACAATGACACCTATTAGCCTCTAACACAGCTGCAAAGAACTCTACATGGCGGTTAAACAGCTTGTTAACACCGATAACAAATAAAAAACTATTTATTTTTTAATCCAGTGATCCTGACTAGTTTTACTCTTTCACAACATCAAAACACTAAATGCGTTTTCTATATTTATTTTAAATGAACCGTAACAGTGAGCTAATTTAGCTGCTAACTCATCAGAATATCCTCTTCATGAGAGACAACACCTGCAGGTTCTCTGCATACCTTTGTCCACTACCAGCTTCTCATAAACTCTCTTTCATTCTCACTAAATAACCTTCAGCTTTTCACTGCAGTGCAAATGAAATAAGTGACCAGCTGAAGTGAATATATGACCATTTAACAGTGCAGCGGGTTCATATATCAGCTGTTTAAGGGAGTTATGGCAGTAGGAAAGACTGTGTACCGTCCTTTTAGACCAGGCCAGTTTCATTATTTTGATTTTTAGAATAAGTCTGTTGAATCACAATTCAAATGCAGTGTCTGATTTTCATTAGTTAATTTTCAGTAAATTTGTATTTATTATTACTTTTGAAAGTTTTAAGTTATTTCTATTGTGAGTTTTTATTTCTTTAACTGAAGGGTAACAATATTTTTGCCCATGTGTGCATAGCTCTGTACTTTCTTACATCTTAGATCAGTTGATTTTTGAAATAAGGAAGTGTGCACACAGGTTAGCTGATTTTATGCACCACATGAAAACATTTTAATGATCTCCTTGTCTGGGAACATCTGAGCCGAAATGGCTCAGAAATCAGAGTTGGGGTGTAATGAGTAATGTGACATGACCATCTTTATTACGCAGTGAATTTCTGCTTTAAACACAGTTTGACTTGAACAAAAAAAAGCAGAGCTTCCTGAGCTTTGAACATCGACTGTCCTGTCAACAACACACATTTAAAACAAAATATTACTGTTCATAAATACTGTATATTCAGTGAATTACTGTTCATATATAAGCTTTTCCATATTCTATGTATTATACATACTGGTACTGCTTCTTTCACTCTTTTGGTTAGATCCTTAAAACTCTTTTGTGGCTCCAGTACAGAATTATAGATAAATATAATCCTCTAAGAAGCACAATTAAGGGTGGATGATCAATAACTCTTGCTACTCCATGGTGCTATGATGAACCTAAATTAGAAAATTAAACATTGTCTTCCAGATGTCTTTTTAGTCTGGCTTTTATTTAGTGTCTTACTATGACTAATTTTTGGTTTATACTTATTTTATTTTTTTAAATCCTGTGTAATCTGCTTTTTCATTTATAGATTTTGTTGATTTATTGTTTAATTAGCCTGAAAAGTGTCCCTGATGGTTAGCTGATTTTTACTTTAAAGCTTATTATTTCTGTCTGTAATTACAATAGCTAAATTATTAAAGTTAATATAGACACTATAGGGATAACTGATATAATAGTACACTTTTTTTCAATTTCCCAGGTGAGAGTTAAAAACTGTGACCCACACAGGCTTTCCAGCTTGGCCCCATGTAGATTTTTTTAAGTACATGTTTTTAAGAAATACAACATAATAAGACATAGTTTTGATATTGATCTAATTTTATGTTTTTGTGTGTGTTTTGCATTTGTAGTTCTGAGATTTCTGGAGGTCTCCATGGCTTTAATGGCATGTTGGTGTCCCTGCTGATGGGGGTGTACAGCTCTGCTGGGGACTGGTACTGGTGGCTCCTGCTGCCTGCTTGCTTGGGTTCAGCTACATGGTGAGAAACATGCATGTGCACACAAACCTTTCAATGAAAGAACATTTACTACATCACAGAAAGTAGTTAAAGGTTTAATAACCACGGGAAAGCAAGTAAAGAATGATGTGATTAAAAAAAAAACTGTGCGAGCAAAACAAAAGCAAAACTTTTAATTTAATATTTGAACCATTGACTGAAATCACAACCATATCAGGGGTTTGCAATAAATGTCTTGAGACAGTAAAGCCAGGTCATCTTTGTAAAAACCCCTTCAAAGTAGCCAACAAGATATCCTATTTTCCAGGCTATAAGTTGCACTTCTTTTCATAGTTTGGCTGGTCCTGTGACTTATAGTCAGGTTGGACTTGTATATCAAAATATACATAATTTAACCCACTGACAGGCATGAACCAAGCAGTAAACATTACCATCTACAGCCATGAGAGGGCGCTCTAGACTGGACCAGACATACACAAAATGCCCCCAAAATGAAAATCCTATTCTAACAAACTGCAGATAGTAAAATATGCCGCAGTAATCGAGCAGAAATAAAGTTTGGAGTGAGTGAGAAACTCGTGAGGGACTGATGAACAGCAGAGGTTACTCTGACTGCAATGAAGAAAATTAAGGAAAGTTAATCGTGGGACAAAAACAACATGACGAGAGCTGGAGGATTGAGTCCACAGACCGGTGTTTGAACAACAAACTGGTGTGAAAGACTTGTTACAGGCTCATTTATGCTCAACATTAAAGTCAGACCCGGATACAGACTGAGCTTCCTGTCTGTGCTCTGTCTTCATTTCATCTGTATTTCTGCATGTTTCCATAAAGTTAACGGATACAGCCCAAATGGAGCAGTAACACGGCTTCTACCCATTATGTAGCTCTAGTGAGACACAGAGAAGAAATAATAATGGAACTTTTAGAAGAGAAACTCTGTGATCATAACATCTGTATGAAGTTACTTCGCCTGCACATCGGGAAAAACAAATGCAAAACAGCAGGTAGGAGATGGGAGAGCAATTAAATATCATTGACAGGTAGTGAGGGAGAGTGGAGGTATGTGTGACACAGATTTGTTGGAGCGCCCCCTGGTGGATATGTTGGTTAACAGCAATGCCAAAAGAAAGGACGCAGTGGGCTTTCTTGAAGTGTGTCTCAAACCGCATACTTCCATACTGTATACTTAAAATCTTCAAATTGGGTGTACTAAGCATACTGCATACTCACTGGCTAAGTGTGCGACGATGACGATGTCGACCTCTTCTTCTTCTAAGCCGAATTGCGACCGACTTGCAGCGCCTAAGCGCCTAATACCGCCATCATTTGCCAACGAATTTTCAAAGAATTATGTATCATTTAACGAACATATTTTGGATCAAATCATATCTTAATATATAATGTTAATATCCAATAGTAAAGTGAGTATTCATCGTGCTTTGCTGCACCGCAATCCGCACTAACAGCGTCATGTCCTCCTCCTACTGACTGAAGATGCAATGGGATGTATCGTTTATTTATTTATTCACATATTGTTTTTCATTTTGACACAGTCTACTCAAAATTTTAAGTATGTGTAGAAGTATGCAATTTGGGACACACTATTGGTCTTAACCCTTCATGCGAGGCAGCCACCTCTCCATCAGAGCATGAAATACATGCGACTTATAGTCCGGTGCAACTTAGATATGTTTTTTTCTCTTCATGACACATTTTTGACTTATGTGACTTCGGAGTGAATTACAGTCCAGAAAAAACGCTATGTCCTTTTTTCTGAAATGTACTTTTTTGACTCTAGTATCCATTTCTTTATCATACCCACCCACAAACAACAAATCATAGTTTGTAAACATCTAAAAAAAATGTTGATAGGACACTGTAAGATGAACCAGGCCAATGTTCAGGTACATTTTGGGAGCATTCTTGTTGCTCCAAACCGACACACATCCATTCAAGTAAAGAATTTAATAAACACAAAGTTCTTCAACATGTATGTTGTCTACCATGGGAGGAACTCTCCCTCCAATTTATTTTATTTGTAAGAACAAATTGAATCATTTATTTATTTATTTATTTTGGCCTGAGCACAGAGACAAGCCCTGTGAGAGGATCTAACCTGGACTCGAGACCTGAGGACACTAGAAGAGAACCTATTTGTAATGCCTTTGGGCCTAAAAATCAAAGCTTATTCTCAGTGTCTGAATTTACGTTATGTTAAGGAAAGAAAAACCTTCATGGTCACTGAAGTAACTTGAAACTGACAAAAGAAATAATAAATACAATTTACTGAAAATTAACAAATGAAAATCAGACATTGCTTTTGAGTTGTGATTCAACAGAATTATTTTAAAAAAGAAACTAACGAAACTGACCTGATCAGAACTGATGGTACCCTTAACTTAATACTTGTAGCACAGCCTTTTGAGTCAGTCACTGTAATCAGGTGATTTCTGTAGCTCTCAGTGAGACTCCTGCACCTGTCCACAGGTATGTTGGCCCACTCCTCATGAGCAAACTGCTCCAGCTGTCTCAGGTTTGAAGGCTGTCTTCTCCAGACTGCATGTTTCAGCTCCTTCCACAAATGTTCAACAGGATTTAGATCAGGGATCATAGAAGGCCACTTCAGAATAGTCCAGTGTTTTGTTCTGAGTCATTCTTGGGTGTTTTAGCTGTGTGATTGGCTCATTATCCTGTTGGAGGACCCATGACCTGTGACTGAGACCAAGCTTTCTGACACTGGGCAGCACATTTCACTCCAGAATGTCTTGATAGTCTTGAGATTTCATTGGACCTGCACAGATTCAAGACACCCTGTGCCAGATGCAGCAAAGCAGCCCCAGAACATAACTGAGCCTCCTCCATGTTTCACAGTAGGTACAGCGCTCTTTTCTTTGTATGCTTCATTTTTACCTCTGCCAAGGAGGTTATGTTTGCGGGAGAGTTTGTCCATCCGTCTGTCTGTCTGTCCGTCCGTCTGTCCGTCCTTCCATCCGTCTGTGAACAAAATAACTCAAAAAGTTATGGATGGATTTCGATGAAATTTTCAGGAAATGTTCAGCATGGGAAAAGGAAGAACTGATTTGATTTTGGTGTTGATCGGGATCAGCGTCTGGCCACCATGGCGAAAAATGTGATTTCTGTGAATAACTACTGAACTAAAATAGATATCATTATGAATCCAATGGCTAATGGTATGTTTTCATGGTCAAGGAATCTAAATATTTAAGTGAAATAAAGGTAGGAGTAATATTTATGGTCAAAATGACAAAATGGCTGGGGACTGTGGTGCTGGCGGAGGTCTGCGCTCTCCGAGTGCTTTCTAGTTGTATCTGTGAACATAGAGCTGATGTGACTTAACAAAAAGCTCCAGTTTTGTCTCATCTGTCCAAGGGACATTCTCCCAGAAGCTTTGTGGCTTGTTAATATGCATTTTGGCAAATGCCAGTCTCACTTTTTTATGATTTAATTTCAATAGTGATGTCCTCCATTAAGTCCACTTTGACTCAAACAGTGATGGATGGTGTGATCTGACTCTGATGTACCTTGACCTTGGAGTTCTCCTCTAATCTCTTTAAAGTTGTTCTGGGCTCTTTGGTTTCCATTCGTATTCTCCGTCTCTTCAGTTTGTCATCAGTTTTCCTCCTGCAGCCACGTCCAGGGAGGTTGGCTACAGTCCTGTGGACCTTAAACTTCTGAATAATCTGTGCAGCTGTAGTCACAGGAACATCAAGCTGCTTGGAGATGGTCTTATAGCCTTTACCTTTAACATGCTTGTCTATAATTTTATTTCTAATCTCCTGAGACAGCTCTGTCCTTAGCTTTCTGTGGTCCATGTTCACTGTGGTACACACCATGATACCAAACAGCACAGTGACCACTTTTCAGCCTTTAAATAGGCAGACTGACTGATTACAAGCTTGGAGACACCTGTGATGATAATTACAGGACACATCTTGGTTTAACATGTCTCTATGGTCACACTATTTTCAATCCTTTGTAGGGGTACCATCATTTTTGTCCAGGTCAGTTTCATTGTTTTATTTCTGTTGAATCACAATTCTAAACTATTAAGTATTTTCAGGCAGAGAAAAATCACTGTCCTCAGTTCTGTGCCTGGTCTTATGATGGGTGAGTTGTTGGATTTTTCTGGTGTTTCATGTGCTGCAGAAGCTCTCCTAGATTTTGCCTGCATGATGTCTTTTTGTGGCTCTGATCTCTCTGGAGAGTGCTGATCGAGCTGAGCAGAGAGCAGCACTCTTGTCTCCTCCTCTGTATGCAACTTCCTGGGCCTTTAACAGCTTCGTACCTCAGCAGTCATCCAGGGTTTTGGGTTGTTGCATACTATAGGTGATATAAATTCAACAGAAAGGCCTTCAAAATAAGATAAACATTTAAAGCATAAAACTGGGTCATTTACATGGAAAATTAAATTAATTACAGTCAGTCAAAAACAGAAAACAAATATAACTTAAAAAGGTGAATAAATAGGTCTGTGATGACCAAAGTGATAACTATGTAACTTCTATTTGTAAGAAGTGTCAGGATTTTTCCCTTTACACTCCTAAGATTGCTCAGTTTCAAGGTTTGTTCCAACACCTGACATTTATTCAGAATAAAGATGACGAGAAGCAGCTGGATGCAATCAAACAGAGCTTTACTTCTACTTGCCCCGGACAAGGAGTTACAACTATACAGAGTGACAAGCAGTCTGAGAGTTGAACTGAAAACTAGTACAGCGTCATCTCCTTTTTATAACATTGTATGTGGTCACGTGAGGTTGTTTTTGGTGAGGCAGATGGCCTTGCAGGTGCAGTAAGTTCAGCAAGTTCATGGGAATAACTTCAGTTTCTGGGAAGAAAAGGCTACGAGAAGGCTAACAGGGCTATGTACAGTCATGTAGTGGGTGGAAAAGCAGTCTCTTGCAAGGAGAGGGCTACGTAAGGTCATTTACAGGTTATGTAAGGTCATGTCACTAAGCAATGACTTTACAGGAATCCAGGATAGTTCAAAAACATAAGAAAAAACTATATACAATATATACAAGAGTCAAATTGTTCCACACAAGAAGTCGGTGATTAATAACCAGACAGGATCATGGTCCTTGTTGTTGGTGAAGGAGCACCAGTTTTCAAGAGGGCTGTATTCTAGGAGCAAGTCTTTCCAGTGTGTGATCTGTATTGAGTTCCTGGTTCAAGGAAAAGTTAAACTCTGAGAAGAATCTTACTATATTGTATTGTCGAGCCAAATTAGATATTTATAATGGTGTTAACCCATAATGGGGTGACTTATGAGTCTTTCAGTGTCAGTATGTACTGCTAACTACAGGATACCTCCCCTCAGGGCCAAGCTCACAGGTTCCTTTCGCACTCATTTAAACTACTGCCCACTTTAAAAAACATGAACTAACTTGGATGGGCAGCTACTTTGTCCAACAGCGATTGTTTTTAAATGCATTTTGGTTGATAATTCAACATGGAGGAATACATAAAAAATGATTCCCCTTCTATTTTCTCACACCCCATTCCACCTCCAGTGTCTTTCTGTACAGCGGTTTCTCCTCCGTCTTGGATCGTTGGGACTTGCCTGTTTCTGTCTTTCCCTTCAACACGGTCATTGTTCTGTACCTCCTCTGTACCGGCCCACATAACCCCTATTTCCCACACCATCCATCTACTCCTCCAGGAGAGGTGGATTTCAATGAAAGCAAGCTTGTTGCTGTTGAGGTAAGGTCGCTGTTTTAAATCTTAGTTTATATAGTGCAAGATTATAACAAATGTAACAACAGACATTACGGCTCCATAGTAATGTCCTCTGGATTTTATTTATATTTATATTGACTTTCATTCATTTATTTAATTTTAAAAGTGGTGTCCTGTTTAATTTTAACCACATGTCAGTACATAAACGTGCTCCAGTGTGGAAAAAAGATCATAAACAGCTGCTCTTTCTGTGTGAAGCTGTTTAAAGTGTTTAAAGATGATCATATAAAAACTGCAAATCTGTTATTTGACACACCAATTATCACTAGTATAGCCCTGAAAAGCTCAGTTCTTCCTTTTGTTCTGGTAAGGAATATCAGTTCTGACACTTAAAAAATGAAATAACTATTTTTTTGCAACAGTACTCTGATCTCCTCTCTGCATGACAAAATGACTTTCTGGCCTGGTTATATGGTGGAAATCTCCTCAAACACTGGTAGAAATATTGTCACTAAAACTTTCCGTTGCATGATCTTATGGTGCAAATAAAAAGAAATTCAGAGTCTTGCAAACAGAGAGATGATGTATTAAATATATCATCTTGATGCCTAAATGTGGATGTGTATGATTTTATATGTATGTATTTAAGCTGCATGTTATGTGCATGCATGTGACTGTAACTTCCTACAGCTGAGCCACAACCATACCATGGTAACCATGATCACAGTTAAGAATGGATATGGCATCAGCTCTTTTGTTATTGTAGATTCTTTCAATTAAAAGGTAAATTTACAGTGGTTTTACTCTTTAAAAATACTGCCATTTTTTTTCTTAATGTAAGATGCATTTGTACATGCTCTGTCAAGACGACCTAATAAAAAGTTGCAAGTTGTTCACAAAAATGTGTTTTATCTCTTGATAGGAGATGGGTGACATGTGGCAGCAGTACTATTTTTAGCTGGATAGTTTTTGTTTTTTTTTAAGTTGTACCTTGTACCTCTTGCTGCGTTCCAGACAACCCGTAACTCATGTTTTTCCAACCTGTAACTCGTGAAAGTGCACTGGAATGGCTGTCGAACTTGTAAATTCCCACCCATGAACTCGTACCAGAGCGATGTTCTCGTCACATCACTGCATAAACAATATGGCAGCCTCTAAACAATGATAAATACTGTTGAGTATGAACTCTGGAATGCTTTCAGGTCGGATCTCGGAGATTTCAACTGGGAATTTTCCAAGTTACAGGTTGCCTGGAACACAGCAAGTGAGGTTTCTATTTTTCACTGTTTTTTTTGTTTGGTTAACCAGTGCAAAATAGAAAAAGAGGCTGCTGATTAAGCACCTTTTACATACTATAATGTGTGTTTTAAAAAAAAAATAATAATGGCTCTACTTCCTACAGGTCATTTCTGGAATTCCTCTTGGTGTTGGCCAGATCTTTGCCTGTGCGTCTCTCGGGCCGTCTCTCCTTATTCTGGTCGCTCTGGTGGTTTATTCTCCTCTTCTGGCCTTGCATGCTCTCCTGGGATCAGCAGTTGGAACATTGGCTGGTGAGTTATCTCTGTTTTTTAGTGACTGTGAGGACAAGGAAAAAAGCTTACGCAGAAAAACTGCAGGAACACTTGATGCCTAGGCTCACAGGTGAAGAGTATTGTTTAGGCTGCTTTGGCTTAAAGGTGTAGTCAGCGATCTTCTAATCTTCTAATCTAATGCGCTATTTGGCTTTCACTAAATCACCGTATTTCTCCTCTCCATCCACAAGATGTCCGCACTGACAGCATGTTGAAAAAAAAGTCCGGTTTCAATACACAGCCTTGGCTCTGAATTTCAGCAGGTAAATACTGTGGCTCGGGCCGAGCTACCAAAACAGATTACATCCCCCCACATCCAGGGGGCGATCATACTCATGCACAGATCAGACAGAGGGGGGAGGGGGAGTCGTAGGTTGCGTAGCGTGCACAGTTAGCGTAAGAGAGAGATACAGTATGTGCAGTAGCAATGGCTGAAAAACAGCCCACAAGAAAAAGGTCAGAGGAGTGAAAAGTGAAAAAGAAGGGCTATGACCATGAAAGAGCGAAGACCCGGGTCAACATTGATGTTGCTTTCCGACGGTGGAGGGAACTCCGCCAAATGAAAGACCTGAAAACAGACGCGGATGTCGCCGTCTGTCTGCTGGATAGGTTAGCAACATTAGCTTTGTGGTGCTTCACATAACAGTAACAGACGTCGGGCATTCATCTTATTGTCTAATCTGACAGAATGTTCTGTTGTTGTGATGTTATCAATAATGGAAGTCGAGTTGTCTGACGAGTCGGGGTTACCTTGACTACCTTGGTCAGCTTTGTACTTTTTACGGCCGTTTCCATGACGATGCACGTCCATCAACTTTCAGGGGTGGAGCCAGGGGTGAGGTATGAAGGGCGGGTCTAAATTTGTTTATCAACGACCTCTCCCCTCGTTTTCTCCCACATCGCTGACTACACCTTTAATGCTGAAGACACAAAGTAAGTGTAAGGTGAGGCGGTTATATCGTCATTATGACAGTGTTGAATACATTTATACATTCAAATATGCATAAAAATCAGCTAAAGGACCCTCTTCTCCTATTTGTTGTATACAAATGTGCATACCTACAGTATCTCACAAAAGTGAGCACATCCCTAACATGTCGACAAATATTTAATTATATCTTTTCGCCAATCAATTACTTTGATTCCTTCGACTGTCAGGGTTCAGAAGTATCAGAATTGTGGCTGATTTTTTTACCAAAGGCTCCTACTGCACGACCTAAAGTGAGTGGAAACACCAGCAGCTTGCAGAGGCAGTTATCTATGCTCTGACGTGTGTTTGACACTGATGACACTGAAAATCTACAGACCAAATTTTACCCACATGGAAACTCTGCAGGAATCAATAAGGGAATCGTTAAAGAATTGGATCGATTAGCAGGATTGTTAACAGCACTGGTATCAATAAAATCGTATCATTTCCCATCCCTAGTAAGGAGCAACCATGGCTCCAGATCTAAAAGCCTTGTCCCTGGCTATCAGTGTGAAGTGAACTTCTACTTAATTTCTGTTTCTACTTAATTTCCAATTTCAAAGATTTTGAGAGTTTTGTTGAAAATGGTGACTAAATAACTTTTTAAGAGCAGCAGGTGGTGCTGATCTCCAGCTGTTTCCACATCAGCAGCTCTGATGCTTGTGTATTTTTCCTTTTTAATATTTTCATGTCCTTGGCAGGTCTGTCTGTGGCAGTGCGTCATGACTGGCTGTATTCAGGTCTATCGGGGTTAAATGGCTCTTTGGGCTGCATGTTCGTTGGAGGGCTCTTCTTTACCTTCAGCTGGAGGACTCACCTTTACGCCGTAGCCTGCGGTAACAAAAGCACACACTCATACACACAGACAGATGCGTTTGCAAACAAATACAGCTCACTGTGAAAAAGTGTTCTGGATACTTTAATTAGGACTCGTACACCAAGGCCACAGACCTATTGAACCATAACATTTATCCAGTGTCCTCCTCCATCAGGAAGGGCACTTGATGTGGCAAAACATAAAACTGAATAAAAAATGTATCATTGATTCCCCAGATAGAAATATGGTTCATTACCTACATTTACTGAAGATAACCTACCTGTTGTAAAAAGGTCAGTTTCACAGAAGTCCTCCAATGACCTGGAAGTTTAACATGTGTCTACCACCTGCAGCTTAACTCTGTATTTTATTTGTCTGCAGCTTTCCTCTCTACATATGTTGACATCGCCCTGAATAATCTGCTGGGATCTGTGAGTAAAACACACAAATTGCTTTTCTAACAAGCAGCTGCTTAACTTTTCCAATCAAAACTCTCACACAGTTTTTAATTTTAACATTTTCAAACTGCATCCTGAACGAAAATTAATCCAGCGTAACAAACAAATAAAAAATCTATTTATTGTTCAGGAATGAAGGTAAATAAAAGCGTGCGTTTGCTGTGATGCTAATTTTTTTTATTTTTCTGTAAAACAATGAGCTTGAAAATTCACGGACCACACTAATAACTTTATTCTAGTATTTAAATATAATTAGTTACTTGTGTATTCCTGTGAATCTCTCTCTAGGTCGGTCTTCCAGCCTGCACGTGGGCAGCTACTTTGGTTTCCACACTGATGCTGTTAATGAGCGGCCGTCTGGAGGCTCACCGCATCCCAACAGGTCAGGTGATGGCACCTGAGCTCAACCTGCACTCCCGGGGTCAACGACAGGCCGTGACCACACGAGAAGAGGGAAACGCCAACGTGTAAATTCAACACACTCACAAAGACTGCTGAGGCCATGCTCCTGAGCAACCGGACAAAACTGTTTGGATTAAAAAGCTTCTGAAGAGTTGACAAGACAAAAGGGTATGTTCCAAAAAGATTTAAAGAATTTAAGAAGTTTAAAAACCTGTTGTGTGCTTTAGTGAGTGTGTTTCAGTATTATTGGAAGGAAAACACAAAAGAGCCGCAGCACACGTAAAAGTGAAGAAACCTTTAATATTGATGAAATCATCATGTCATTTAAAAAATGTAATTATACAAACAACAGTCATTGTAAAAAATAAATAAATACAAACTGCAGGCATAAAGAGAAGAAAAAAGGGAACAAGTGATGTTTGTACAACAGTCAGCTGCTGCAGTTGGGAAATAAGTGCAACTACTCTTCTGTTCCTGTTACTGAAGTCATGATCAAACTGTAAAATAATATTTATTATTACTGTAGTTCATTGGAGAGTTTTAAAGTGTGCTGCAGCTGTTTGGATCAGCTGTTTATGGCTTGGTGTTGCACGTGTGGATGACATTTGATCAGATTTTCTTTTCCTCAAGTCTAACTGAAGTCAGATATTCCTGTGAAAAGTATTTTTCTCTCTTGTGTTGTGTTTGTTTTTTCCTGTTTTTAAGTTAAGTGTGTGTGTGTCTGGGGGGGGCTGTGATCCTTTGCCATGAAATGTGAACAAACAGCAGAAACATGGTTTGAAACAGCAGATATAAAACTGTCCATCTGAAAATGGAAATCAGATCAAATGACTGTAAAATTACAAAAACATAACATTCAGAGAGAAGCGTAAATGAAGATGTTTTGTGCTTTTATTCATCAAACTGTGTGCATGTTACTGTGTGTGTGTGTGTGTGTGTTTTAAACAATGGTGTACACATTCACTAAAGAGTTTTGCTCACCTGTCACATGCAGTTGTTTTCTAAACCGGACAAGTTGAGCATATCTTCATACTTGTGTTTCTCTTACTGCACTACCTTTATGATTTCAACAGTACATGGTATGTCATTATTTACTTGTTTTGATCTTTATGTTTTAATATTATGTATTGGTGAACCCACACAGCCCTGACTACAGCTTTCTGTGCAGTTAAGCTCTGTGATCAGAAAACTGGGACATGAATTAATGTAGAAGTTTGTGATTATTGAGCGGGATCTTTGCACCTATTGCTTTCATTTAGTGTTGAAGTTTCAAGAAAAAGAGAAAGTAGGATGTACTAATTGTGAATGAGCATGTATATTTGTGCAAGAGCAGCATTTTAGGCCCCATCCATATAAAGACAAACCGAGGTCTAAATGCACAAGTTTTTACCAGAATCTGTGTTTACTGTGTGTGTGTGTGTGTGTGTGTGTGTGTGTGTGTGTGTGTGTGTGTGTGTGTGTGTGTGATTTTGAAATGCTGTATACGCAGCTCCATGATTACTGGCTCTCCGCAACTTTTCAGGTACGCTTACGTCATAGGCTGTGGTCGAATATTCACCTCCAAAGTACTTTCCTATCTACCTTTCCTTAACCCTAATGGAGAACGTCATGAGGTTAAGGAAAGGAGAATTCAGAAGGACTTAGGAAAGAAAAACTGGAGTGCAGAGAATCCAACTACACTTTCTCTACGCTACGTCATCATGTGACGGCAGATGTTACTGCTGCAGTGAAACTACAATTTTCTGAAGGTTAACAACAAAAGACGAATCATGTATCATGTGTCATGACAATGTTGTTCCTTTAGACAATTTGAACATTAACAACCTGGTAAAAATGAGGTGTGCATAACCGATGTTAAAGAGAGGATTTAAATAAATCTGTCCTCTCATTATCAACATGAACACCAATCAGTGCATGAAAATAAATGAACTGAAGGAAAGAAAGGCACAAACTGTTAAGATCACAATCTAATAGAGTACAAATGATTCATATTGAACCAAGTTTAAAACAGAATCAACATCAGATGTCTCATATCCTGCTCTCTTCAGAGAATCAGACTGCTGGAAAGTTAAGGCAGGTTTTGGTAAACTTTAGAAAGGAGGAACAGCAGAGGGAACTCACATGAGCTGTGGGATTTGTTCTTATTATTCAGTTGAATTTGGATAACATGCTGTTTATAAAAGCTGTTGCTGCAGAGCATTGTGGGACAGAATAATCTCCTCTCCTTTCCTAAAGGATGGTCCAGTGTATCCTATGCTAAAGGAGCTAATAAAGGAAACATAGAGCCTCCTTTCCTAAGCATTTAAACTATTCAAACAGCTCTTATCACGTCTACTTCAGATCATTTCACTCCATTAGGGACCTTCCTCAGCAAAAATGAGTATTCGACCGCAGCTATAGTTTCATATCCTCATTAACACGCATGTGCCACACACGACAACGACAACAACTACGGCGGCGTACGGTGTAGCATATGTGCTGATGAAGCTAGTGACCCTACTATCCCTGTTGCAGCAAAATCTCCTTCTTCTCAATCACTACCGAGTTGAACAAACAATTATCGAGGACACATTACGCCACTTTATGATCACTTTATCACAATCTCTGTTTACAACTTTTGCCGTGAGAGCGCATGCCCACTGTTTTTTCATCTGTTTTCGCTTGTTTCCGTCATATCGTTACAGCGCCCCTAGAGGTCTGGCATGTGTTTTACAGCGTTTACATGAGTGCATTCATGTAGACGCACACATTTTCTGAGACGCCTTCGTATTTTTGACGATCCTTATGGAAACTGCTAAGCGTTTTGTCTTCGTGTGGACGGAGCCTTAGACCCCTGTGTGTGTGTTTGTGTTCACAGTCATCATGGTGGTTCAGATAAAGGCAGAATGATACAGACAAACAGCCCAGCAATCTTTAAACCACCCTAACCCACAGACAGAAAGCTGCTCATGAAATGCTGCATGAAGTTGGTGTTATAGAGGTTTGGTGCTGGCTGAGCCCAAATAAAGATTATACATTCAAATCCTGACAGACCTTGTGCTCATACAGACTTTGTCTTGTTTAATCTCCACTGAACAAATTAATAAGTGTTATTATGGATCATTCTTTCCATGCTCCAGTTTGTTAGGGATAAACATTTCATAACATACCCGCTGATTTAACCCTTTAACTTCCAGCTCAACTGTTTGGCAGAGGTTATTAAATTCAGAAATATTTATTCAAAGTCAAAGTCAGCTTTATTGTCAAATATGTTACACATGCTTGAAATCGAGCTCAGATGAAGTTTCAGTCCTCTCGGACCCACAGTGAAAAGGCAATATTAAAAAAAAAGAGTAAAGAAATTAAACTACAGTATAAAAATTATAATAGCCTAATAATATCTAAAGTAATAAATAGAATACATTTACTATGAACAGAATAAAAATTTTGTAAATGTATGTATGTGGAGGTAACAGTAATAAATTGTTATGAAGGTGCAGCAGTGTTCAGTGGTGCTTTACATTTAACGTGTTAAATAAACATAACATGTCATTGTTTGTGTCCGTCAAAGTTTTATGATACAAAAAAACTTGGTTTTGTTAGTGGAACTTAAAGGTTTAAAAAGCTTAATGCCACTATTATGACTACAATTTTGTTATTTTAAATATTTACCTTAATCATTAACTGATATGATGATATATATTTACACATAAAGTCTGTTATTCATCAAAAACATTTTTTGGGTTTGTCAAACAAACTCAATATCACCTATTTTAAGTTATTTTTGAATTTTTAACTGACATTTCTGTCTTTTTTAATCAATTTTGTCCGAGATTTGTCCCAGAAAACATTTGTTTTTTTGGTTTGTTTGTGGTTAGTGGAACCAAAACATGATTTGATTTGTTCTGTTTTTAAAACCTTAAATATCCTTGCATTTAATGATGACCTCTGCAAACAGTTGAGTTGGTAGTTAAAGGGTTAATGTCTGTAACTGTAAAAGGCTTTTGAACTTTGCTCTGACTACAGTCTGTCAGTCAGTTTAGCCCACAGGATATGACAACAATGATTAAAAAACATCTATAATGTGGACTCAGACCACAGCACACTTGTCACTTTACTTCAGTCCAACTCAGATGAGCTCAGACAAAAGCAGGTTGTTCCTGGTGCTGTTGGTGTTTGTCTTGTATGGCAGAGTTTAACTTGGACGTGTAGATGTAGTGATGTTTACTGACATCCTGAGCCTAACCTTCACAGAGTCATGTCGTTTTCAATGTAGTGCTGCATGAAGGATCAAAGGTCATGGGCATTCATTGTTAGTTTTCAGCCCTGCTGCTCTTTTAATAATATAATAAACTGTAGATAATTAACTCCTTGTATTCTTTGCAAATGTACATTTACATGAAGAATTATCTTTCTTCAGCTGGACTCTCTGCTCTTGCAGTTGTTCACAAAGGTGAACTTGCTCTCTCCTTTGTTGTGGATGTCTGAGTATTTTAGCCTTTTTTTGTATTTGTGTGTTGTAACTGTGTACCATACAGGACATGATGCTGACAGGCTGGTTGAACACATACAAAAACAGAATCAGAAAATCAGTATGAGTAAGACACATACCCCCAAAAACATGGAAAAGCTTTCTGTGTAATAAAAAAGGGACAAAAGTCTACTTAATGGATCCTGGGGGGACATCCAAACCCATAAGCAGGTCACTGTGTGCATATTTATGCTAAGGGGGTTTGAATGTATCCTGCATGATCATTTTAATGCAATGATATCGTCAGCTGTAGCTCTATTCATCAGTAGTTTTCACCTTGTATTTTTTTTTCTAACAGCTGTGAAGCTGACAAAATATAAGACATTATTATTGTGTCATGATTTTATGTTTTATATATATATATATATACATATATATATATATATATATATATATATATATATATATATATATATATATATATATATATATATATATATATATATATATATATATATATATATATATATATATATATATATATATATATATATATATATATATATATATATATATATATATATTTTTTTTTTTTTTTTTAGGGGTGCAACAATACATGTATCTGTATTGAACCGTTTGATACAGTAGCCTCGGTTCAGTACACCCTATGAACCGAACGATACGCAATGTTGTATTTTTTATTTGATCAACTTCTGATGAGGTGCTATGCGCTGAAAGTTCAGTGAATCTGCGTTCGACTACTCCGGGCTGCATTGTCGAGCACAGATCCACTGAGCTGCGTGCAGCTCCTCCCCTTTCATTCGACCAAGCTGCTGAGACAGAAGAAGCTACATACGCTAGGGCGCTGCAACATGGAGAGTGCTTTACCTTCAGCTGAAACTGAAGACCCTCCACTATCATTCAGATCTGGGGTTTGGGACTACTTTGGCTTCCGTGTTAAGTATGACCCTGATGGTAAGCGTGTCGTGGACAAAAACACAACAGTATGTCAGAAGTGCAACACGATGCTAAACTACGTCGGTGTAAATACAACAAACGCCGACATCATCCTGGTGTTAAACCAAGTGGAACCAGACAGAAACAACAAGCAGCACACATGCTACAGACTTTACCTGGGTCATTTAGACTGTCATTTAAACCATTTAAAATGTACTCTGAGTTGAAACAAATGTTGGTTATTTTAATAAACCACAAGTAAAAAAGGCATTAATATTTCTCATATCTTGTATCAAAAAAGTATCGAACCGTGACAGAAACATATCGAACCGAACTGTGAATTATGTGTATCGTTGCACCCCTAACATGCATTTATATATATGTATATAAATATATGTATGTATGTATGTATACAGTACAGGACAAAAGTTTGTACACACCTTTTCATTCAGTGCATTTTCTTTATTTTCATCTCTAATTCCATTGTAGATTCTCTCTGAAGTAATGATGGCCACTTATTTCTCTTAACTTAGCTGATTGGTTCTTGCCATAATATTAATTCTAACAGTTGTCTAATAGGGCTGTGGGCTGTGCATCAGCCTGACTTCTGAACAACACAAATGATGGTCTAACCCCATTAATAAGACAAGAAACTCCAATAATTAACCCTGGAAAGGCACACCTGAGAAGAGAAAACCATTTCAGGTGACTACCTGTTGAAGCTCATAAAGAGAATGAAGAGTGTGCAAAGCAGTAATCAGAGCAAAGAGTGGATACTTTGAAGAAACTAGAATATAAGACATGTTTTCATTTATTTTACACTTTTTTGTTGAGTACATAATTCCACATGTGTTCATTCATAGTTTGGATACCTTCAGTGAGAATCTACAATGTAGATAGTGATGGACATAAAGAGAACACATCGAATGACAAGGTGTGTCAAAACTTTTGGCCTGTACTATATATACATATATATATATATATATATATATATATATATATATATATATATATATATATATATATATATATATATATATATATATATATATATATATCTATATTTATATATATATATAGATATAGATATATGTATTGCATTTATCGCTGCAAACACTGGAAATACTTTATCTAGATCCATGCAATAGTTACAAATTTACCAACCGTCACAGCAAAAGCTCACTAGTTTAGTTTCTTTTTCAGATATTCACTCAAAATGATATGTCTGGCAATCATGCAGTAATTAATCAAAATAAATGACTTAGCATTAAATAGACCCCACCCACCCATCCATCCACCCACCCAAGTTGGAGGCAAATAAACACACTGGTGAACTCCAGCAGAAAAAATGCTATTTCCAGACTTTGAGTGTTTCAGAGTTGGCCCCCTCCTCACAGACGATGGGTCAGATCAGCAAAGAAAAATTCAGCAAGTCTCCTCAGTTATTTGATAGCATTCTCCAGGATTACCTTAGCAAGGCAGGTCCTGGAGGCCAACTCTCTTCAGTAATAACACCTTCTGCATTCAGCTTTAAGACTCAAACAGATAAAAGCATCACTTTCTGAAAACGTACTGTAGATCAGTCTTGTGCCATTCTGGTGCAAATGTGTCCCCTGTAAAAGTAGTGCATGTTCAACCTCTAAAAGTGATTCATTTTTGCCTCTTGAGATGTGATAAATCACAACAACCTTATTGTGTTGTCCTTCTTTGTTAAATATATTTGCTCTTATCCTTGCAGCTCCTTTAAACTAAAGTACACAGAAGTGTAGATTGTTCCCATTTCATCACATATTGTCCATGAACCATAACCTGACAGATTTTTGTCATTTCTTGCCAAAACAAGACAAACTTTGTCTCTTCAAATACATGTCAGTGTCTGTAAGTGCTCAAAAATGTGTCTGTCCTGTTGGTGCAGTTATCTTCTTGGTGTGTATGTGCGCTCCTGTGTGTGTGTGTATGTGTGTGAATGCACGTTTTGTGTCTGCATGCATATTTCAGAGCAGCCGCCCCAGCAACACTTCCTCTCTGCTCCAGGCCTCTCCTTTGACAATCTCCAGGAAGCCCAGTTTGTTCAAGAACTCCAGCCTTCGACAGTCTGTTGGCTGGATCTCGCAGAAAACACCCTGAGAACCTGGTGATGTCATGAAGATGTTATATTACAAAATATGCAATGTTTTCTATTTGTAACACAAAGAAATAAAAACATAAAACATGTTGGCTTGGATCAATAATATTCATATTATCCTGTGAGTAGATTTGCAGCTATGAAATCTCAAACTATAGCTTTTAATGAATTAATTTCACCATTAATTTCATTGTTGTTGGTGTTAAAGTGTCTAATTATCTGTGTTCTCACCAATACAATATTTAAATATTTTCCTCAAGTGTGAACAGCCAGAGAAAGAATATAAATTTGGCCCATTAAAAGGATTAAACAGAAACTGCTCACACTGATTTTAAAGTAAATCCCAATTCTGACTCCAGATTTTGAAAATGCACCTTCGGCCAATCAGATTTCAAAGGGGTCCAAGCCACTTACTTGGCCACGCCTCTTTACCCATGCTCCCATTAAATGCTGGTGCCTCGTCCCATTAACACAGTAATCCTACTGTAACTGTCTTCTATTCTTCAAACTGAGGGCCAGATCTACTAAAATCCCCAAAAACAAACATGCTAATTGCATGAGCAAACTAAAACATTGCGCATGCCATTAGTGGGTAATCTATTATGACTGTGTGTTTAATTGATAACAGGCACAAAAGAGGTGAAGACCGCCTTTTAAATTAGACATAAAGTTTGAAGTCATGGAGTTTGAGGCAAATAAACACACTGGTGACTCCTGCAGAGACATCTCAGTGTTGCCAGACAAACTTGATTTTGGCGGCCATCTGTGAAAAGCACACTGCTCAAAACTAGGGGTGTAATGATCCATCGATATATATCGATACATCGATTGGTTAAGCAATGATCCAATCACATCGATGGAAACTCAAAACATCGATCGACATCGTGGTCTTTAATGTACGCTTTTATTTTGAAATCCCGACCGGACATGCCTGTCCGTTTCCGGCCAACCGCACGTCTATAGTTTCCTCTCAAGTCTTACGCGTAGCGTATGAGACACACATTTGAACCTTTTCACTCTCTGACACGCCACGCGTAATATTTCTCCTGCTGTAAAATGTATTGTGTAGTGCCCACCGAGTAACACCGCTGTAGGCGAACGTGTAGCAAGACGCTGTTAGCATCACAGAGCTAAACGGGAGCCAGACATATCGGCCAACCATAAAATAGCTCTGCTGTATCCGGGTAAAATACGGTCGACCTGACAGCAGAGGATGCATGCTGCACGCACGACAGGAGAGCATCATCATCACGACTGCATTGAGTTATCCCGTTAGATTTTGTAGCGCACTGATTAAAGAAATTTCATAAAGTTAGAAAGTAAAACAGCGAGAGCTTAGTGTCATTCCTCCTCAACATCGACCATTAAACAGTTAAAGTCTGATCACACTGACAGACAATCTGTGGTTACCAGTCATCACAATAAAACAAAGTCATCAATGATGAGTTAGTTAAGTTAATAGCTCTTATTTTGAACATGAGAAATGTTTGGATTTAATTAAAATCAAACTACACATTTTTGGTTTGATAGAGCATGGTCAAATGTTGGAGGTCAATATAATGAAATTTAAATAATAATTCAATAATTTTTATTAAAGTGTTGCATCAATACTTGATATAATAAACAAACATTACAATGAACAATAAGACCCGTAAGGTAATAGTGGGGGTAAAAAAGCACCTTAAACCAGTTTTAATTTTAAACATGATTAGATCATACAGATGGTTATAATCCTCTATAAACTATCATACCCAAAGGTCAGCACATCGTTCCACATTTCAGTAATAAAATTATCGAAATTGTTTTGTATTTATTTCTTGCTTCAGGTTAAATGTAGCTGATTGTGTTCAGTGAGGACATAATATCGTCTTAAATAGATCGAAGGCCCCTGAATCGTATCGTATCGTATCGTATCGTATCGTATCGTATCGTATCGTATCGTATCGTATCGTATCGTATCGTGACAGACTATGTGATATCTGCAAATATCGTATCGTTGTCCAAAGAATCGATATCGTATCGTATCGTCATGAAACTGGTGATTTACACTACTACTCAAAACTGGCATTGCTGGATAGACATTATGGGCTCTAATTTCGTAGACCAGGCGCTGGCGCGCCGCACCTGCCCTGCGCTCTTCTGCGCCACGCCGAGAGGGTGTATCCAGTGCACTTTGCAAGTTTCCTTCAGTGCCAAGAGAGGCACAGAGAGGTGCATCCACGCCTCCGTCCCTGCCCCTTCGCGCAAGTGCCACAGAGGGAGGAAAAAGGTGTAAGTTGGTTTAACACAGCCGAGTGCTGTCTTTACCAATCAAATGAATGCCTCTCCTTGCCGAGGCGCAGCATCTGATTGGTCTGAATGATCCCCACCACGGCAGAAACTGTGCAGGAAAGACCTGGTAGAGGAGTCGGTCAGAGCAGCTGACACTTCAGCAACTGGACAGATGTAATCTGTTCCTTTGTCATTAATAGGAGTACAAAATTAAGAGACAGTTACACCGCAGCTGGCTTATCCATTCATAATGCTTGTGATTCACCTGCACTCCTGGTTTGTCATCACCAAATAGCAGAGCCTTTGGTGATATACTGTATACTCTCCCGGTGTCTCCGCCTCATCCTCCTTGCAATAATGTACTCCATCTTTTTAGATCACGTTAAAAATAAAGACTAAAACAGAGAAATAAGGGAAATCACAGGTAAATCCTTACCGACATACATTTATTTTCTTTTTTCTTCATCTTTTTTCTCCCTCTTTTCTTTGAATTTAATGAAATGAGAGGAGCCAGATATATACTCAGTATCAGATGTTAAGGGTGTTTATTGTTGACTTGTAAGATGTGCATCAAACTTCCAGCTGCCGTCAGGTTAAGTTTCCATTATGACAAACGGCTTTAATCCGACATCAGATGTGACAGGACAGTTAATATAGATACAAATGTATATGCTGGTTCAGACGGTTACATTAAATAGTGATTGCTGTGATTGTTTATTGCATTAAAATGTTCCTGACAGTCTAGAAACCTGCCTTGTGCACATGTGCTCATGTCACCAAATTACAGCTGCAGAGGGTGTGCTTCGCCTGCGCCGAGAATAGACCAGGTTGGAGCTGGCAAGCTTTCAGCGCACCATCCGCACAGTTTTTTGGCATGAAATTGTCACTGCGCCAACCTGAATCTGTCGACACCTCCCCCTGGTGCGCCGTCACCTCCCTCTGATGGCCGTCACACCCATCTCTGCGCAGACGGTCTACCAAATTGTCAAACTGGCAGCCCTGGCGGGTGCTGCTGGGCGAATTAATGACTGCGGGCAGAGTGCGCCCTCTGTGCCACGTACCCCTGCACTGTGCCACGTAATTAGGGCCCCAAATCTCTATTGTTATTTCTAACCAGAGGTTGCAGTAACCTCTTTTGCTTTCTGTAATTTTGCCTGACAAGGTTACTTTTCCCTTATGTGATGTCAGATGTGACGGGACATTTAATATAGCTACAAATGTATATGCTGGTTCAGACCGTTACATTGAATAGTGATTGCTGTAATTGTTTATTGCATTAAAATGTTCCTGACACTCTGGAGGCCTGCCTCTGAGGTTTGGTGACATGCGGCACTTTGTGCCTGTCAGCCAAACTACCACTGCACCGGCTGCACTTCATCAAGTTGGAGCTGGTGAGCTTTCAGCCCACCTTCGGGGTGCACCAGGCTCTGCCACCCTGCGCTGCACCAGGAAATTAGGGGCCTAAGTCTGACTCATCAGCTGTGAGGAGTCTGAGTGCAGCGGCGTTTGGAGGAATAAATGCTCAGGAATCTTTAGTGCTTCAATTGACAACCTTCAAGGTGCAGAAAACATGTAGAACATTCAGGAAAACTCATGGCAAGACCGGTTTGTGATTCTTATTTAAACAAATTTATGGTATCCAAAAATCCCAAAGCGTCTGTCAGACTGCTGTAGTGGTTGTTGCCGTAACAGTAGAACCTGCAGTCTGATCGAAGGTTAAGGACTTAAAACAGTAACTTTTTACCATCTGCATGGGACACATGACATGATGTCTGACACCAGCTTTCTTTTTCAGTCAATGATGGGACATTTTCTGTGAATGCTGTTTCTGACAGTCCAAACATGCTGACGCACACATGGAAGATTTTTTCTCTCCATCGTCAGCCCACTGTGCCAGTTTGTACCTGCCTTACAAATATGCTAAATTAATATCCAAAACACAGAGCACAATCAGTTCTGGGCTTGATAAATCACATTGTTGTTGCTAAATGATCACATTTGCATCTCCTCTTGTATTTTGCACGTCCTTATAATCTGCATGTTTTCTGCATATTCATATGGGCAAACACGCTAAATGAACTGGCATGCTATTTTGCTCATCTGGCAGACATAATAGTCTGTGCACCCTGTTTGCTTTGTGCATGGTCTCAAGTTTATATGTGTTTTTATACATGCAAAACTTTTGTAGATTTGACCCTGACTGGTATACATTAATAAAAAATGTTTTAAATGTAATTGTTTATAGCCCTTGTAAATGGCGGACACAATGTTGGGAGACAGGGTTAGCAATAAAAGCAAAACTTCTTTTATGTGTTGTGCTCACACTTGTTGCCTGGGGTAATTTTGCAGCATAAAGGATTTAAGTTAAACAAATAAGCTCAAATAAGGCAATAACAAAAAATGTTTCTGATGATGTTTTGCACATGCACATATCTAGCAGAGAAATGCATTTGATTGACTGGCACATAATTCATAAACAATGTTCTCACCATTAGCCTTGAGTGCAGTTAGGAGGACATTAATGAGGGTTCGGCTTATGCTGACGTCCACCAGCTCAGGCAAGGCATCCAAGTGCAGTTGAGAGGGAAAGTGACAGAGGAGAGAGTCTGGGTACTCCCCATGGTCCTCCTCAAGAAGCTTAATGAAGTCCTGAACAGAAGAGACAAAAGGGCACAATCTTAATGTGATGCTAATCATGATGTATATAGAAAAAATATTCTCCTCATCAGACTTAAATGTATGGAAAATGTATGCTGTTTTTGTAAAAATGAGACTTTCAGGATTCAAACCAATCTGACAAACACATATGTATCTGAAAAGTCTACAGATATTTGTATTGTCCATACAAATATATCGTTTCAGGTTTTTCAATGAAACTTGAGTTTACAAGCAGCTTGGCTTCCTCTCAAAAGAATTTTAAAGCACAAAGACACTTCAGAAAAACTTGGATAAGTTGTGGTCTCCTCCGACACACCTAGGGAAGTGTATCAGTGATAAATAAGAAACCTAAAGGTGCTATGAGGAGAAGCTATTACCGGCGACATTAAGACTCTGCTACCCATGAGCACGCGCAGCGACTGTCGTAATGCTGCGTTCCAGTAACCTCGGAACTGGGAGTGACATCATCTCCGACTTATCGGCGTTCCAGTTGAAGTCGAAAAAAACATGCCGATCTACCAGGCTATTGTTAGCTGTTGTTAGCACGCCCTGCGTTGTTGTTCACAAATATCACATGAAGAATGTGATTATCACTATGGCAGCATTTTTGTAAATATAAGTCTAACAATACTAAGTATACAGCTGATCTAGAGCGACACACCCCAGTCAGAAGTGCAAATAAATGGATTATTACAGGAGCTTAATAACTGTTCACACTGGGGGCATCCATCTTCCACTGTCAACTCGGCGGTGGTGAGGTTTCACCGAGTTCCCAGTAGGAAATTCCGACTTTGGGGGACGTTCCAGTTGCAGTTTCCTACTCAGAACTCGGAAATTCCTACTTTTGACTACATCAGGAACGCACCAAAAGACGTGACCCAAGCCAAAGTGTGTGTTTGTTGTGATGCTAATGAATGCAGCTCGGACCTTCCTCAGAACTCTGCATTGATTTACAACTTCTTTTTTCAACAACTTACAGGATGCAAAGCCACGAGGTAATGTATCTCTTTCTAGTTACGTAACGGTAGTTTTTGATGTGTGACAACAAGCAATTTTTGGAAAACTTAGTATCGTAGGTTTGTAGCCGGCTATATATCTCTACTTACAGCCCGGTGCTCTAAGACGTGTCTGAATAATATAAATTTGCTCTAGTTTTAATTGTCTTGTTCCTGAAGTTGAGTATCCAGTCCAGCCCTGTCCGACCCGACCACAAAGCTAAGGAATAGCATTTATAGATAACCTATTTTGATGCTATAAAACTCATCTTAAAGTGTGTATTTCCATCAGGCATATATCTAAAGTGAGACTTTTTTGTTGTTACTTAGAAACCCCTCACAGTCCCTTTAAGTTAAAAAAACAAAAAGTAATTTACGTCTGACAAGGCTAAAGGATGAAATATCTTTTCAAAGTATTCAGGGATGACCAGAAATGGAGACATTTCACTTTTTGGCAATTAAAGTAGTGTTCAATCTAGTTTCTAACTTCTACAATGAGGCAATTTTAGATACAACAGGGGACCTGAAGATTAATATGAAGGTAAGTCATGGCTGTTGAGTCTGAGGACAGGGTTTGCTGTTCAGATCAGGCATCACTGGACTTTCCTCATGGGCTCAGAGAAGCTCTTTTGAGTCTGTATCAAAGTATGTTGACTATTTTCTGTCATCCCTGATGAAGTTTTTAAAGACTGTCTAAAAAAAAGAAAACACAGTTCTATAGAAACACATGTTCCTTCAGCTACAAGCAGGGCTTCAAGTTTCTCCTGGCAAAGCCATGTAGCATTGCTCTTTTAAAATAATTATTTCTTTATTCTTCTCTTTTATTTTGAGTTTGAATATCTGGTTCTGACTAATGACAAAATCAGTCAATGTGAACTGAGAAAAACAAAATTCATTTAGATAACTGTATTTCAAAAATGTGAATATTCCTTCGTTTGTGTCCAGGTAGTGAAAAGGGAGCATCCAGGACACAACCCAGATAGCATACGGATGTGGGCCACTTCTGGTAACAGTCACTTTAGGCGTTCTTCTGGCCCGTATGAAACAGATATGAACCTAAGCCGGCCCTTGTACTACATGCTACATTTGGCCCAAATATCACAAAACAAGTACGGCCCACCTTTGGCGGAAATATGGCAAACTTTACACCAGGTCATCCGGATGTGAGCCTAAAGTGGCCCATGTCCGGTTTGTTGGGTGCTTCTGGTTTATATCTGGCATTGTGATGGCTCGATTGTGGCCCACTTCTTGCAAACAAGAGTGGACCGCCCAAGTGCCATCATTCCAAACTGAATACGGGCCAGATAAGGCGATGTGGCATGTGAATTGTGGCCCGGATATGGGCCAGAAGAATTTTGCTATCTGGGAATCTGTGAAAAAGAACAGTGTGGGAGCAAACAGCAATCATGCATCTTAGCCTTTGCACACATTCCGTGAGGCTGTGTTGTCCAGTCATTTGCACTGGTTTACTGCTTAAAATCAAAATGTAAATTCTCGCTGGCTTGTTTTGTTGAGTGGTTTGCTTCTTTTTATTTTAAATCATTTTTATGGGTTTTGTTTTTGTAACAGTTTCAGTATCAGGCAAAGCAAAATCCATCCTCCTCACATCAGTGTCCTCAATGTCCAGTGAGAATGTCCTCTTCAGTCCTCCTAAAACTGTCCATTTTTCACAAATGGCGATTCCTGTTATCTTAATTTGTGTGTGAGTTTCTCCATTACAAATATTTCCTCGACAGTGCACTCCCACTGCTCCCCAGTCGGTGGCTCTACTTTATACCACAGTCTGGTGATTACTTTTTTACTTGCTGATAATAATATTTTAACAAGATACTCATCCTTTTTTTGTATTATATCATGTCACAAATTCCCCAAATACAAGGTCTTTCATGTTTTGGGTATCTCATATCTTAATATTTTTGCAAACTTTGCCATATTTCTTCCCAAAACCCTTTTAGTTTTGGGCATGACCAGAATATATATGTGAGAGATTTGCATCAACATGTTGACATGATCTCCAGCACAGCTGCTGTGTAGACATAAAAAATCTAATGATATTTTTCCAGTTAAACTCTCTCCAAATTCTGGAGCTAGTGGCCGTGCACTTTCCCATTTTTCTTTAATGCACAATGAGGAAGAGTCCTCATTGGTTTTCATCTCCTCAAAATAATCCTTTAGTTGTAGATAACGATATTGTTCATTTTCATCTGGTCCAAATTTGTTCCTTAAAGCCTGGCTCACACTACAGGATTCTCGGCCCGATTTAATCCAGATTCAGTCCTCCCAGAAGAAGAAATCTGGTCAGGACCAAAATCGTCCCCGACGTTCGATTAAGATTATCTTCTAGTGTGAGCGGGTGACAGATCAGTCTTACCCCAGGATCGTCTCACAGACTCGTCAGAGCCGCCCTGATAATTTTCAAACATGTTTGATATATATCTGGATGATTACACAACTTGTATTCGCTGAGGATGACAGTAGCCAATCAGAGAGAGCCACCTACGATGAACGGAAATGACCGCGATGACAGGTGTGATGGACAGAGGAGATGGAGGACAGTTATGTCGACCTGTAGCAAGACTACGAATGTTTTTACATGCAGAGATTATCACAACCAATGTGAAAAGGACAAGCGTTAGAGAGAAATCACATCAGCATTAAATATTCCAGGTGAGATAATAATGTGGCAGAGTGCTGCAGGTAATCACCCCGTGCTGATATCCAGGACAACAGCACTCGCCCTCATGTGATACTGATATATACATCAGCTATACAAGCCCAACCACTTCTTCATCCAGATGCATCTGGTCTTTTTTTCCCCTTTTTTAGCTACAAATAACGGCCACAGCCAGCAGTACTGCACTCGTCTCCATCTTTCGTGTTTTTGTTTAAATGGTGAGATGACGTAGGATCACGCTGAGCGTCGCTCTGGTCTGATAATCTTGATGAAATCCTGTAGTGTGCGCTGGTCACGATTTTCAAATCTTGTAGTGTGTGTGTGCTTAAAGATTTAAGAGAAGATAATCTGTAAAGACTCTCTTTATATGTGTGAGACAACCTGATTTCAGAATCTTATAAGATTTTTAGAATCCTGTAGTGTGAGCCAAGCTTTACTTCTCAAAGCTCTGCAGCTCACCCTGTTCCACTGTTGTGCATATTGCTGTTATTCCCTTGTTTACCCATTGCTTAAAACCTTTTATCAATTGTCCCTGGTACAAACCTGGAATCAAACGCAAACCAACTCAACATCCTGATCTCTTTCTCCATATTATACCTTTCATCTACTGCATTCCATATTTCAGCTGTGGTTTGGTTATTATATCCAACTGGCTTCCTACTTTTTTTGCAGTCCTTTGTGTGCTATTAAGCTTTGAGTGGTTTGCTTCTAAAGTCAGGTGTCCTTGCCCTGCCCCTACAGCCTGATGAACCTGATTGCTGTGCAGCTCCTGAGGCCAATAAGCCTCTGGGAAAGAAGGCTTTAAAAACATGAACCACCTCTATTTAATAAAGCAAACTTATACTCTATGATTATTTTCAACTGAATGACAAGCGTCAGTTCATCTACAATTAGATAAGACAAGGACGTCCATGTATAAAAACATGTGTATGTTTTTAGACATGTGATCTGAGTCAGCACCAGCTCTCCCAATTGTTTCAGTCCCTGCAAAAATGATAATGTACCACTCTGTGTGTGCGTGTCAGATACACTGTAACACTTTTCTATGAAATGAGTAGCTTAAGTTTTAATGATTCCACATATTAACCTGTGTGTTGGAGTGTGCATTACCCCCTTTGGGTGGGTATTTGTCCCTCATTGCAGGCAGCCAGCTGGCCTGGAAACGCTTGGCAAAAGAGCAAACGTCCAAGATGCCCAGCACACAGCCGCACACCCCCAGCTCGTCCTCCAGGACAAAACTGTACTCAGGGCACAACGCAAGGTAGGACCCCAGACATCTGTGGGGATGGAAGAGAGTCTTAATTATTGTTGTAAATGTTTTTCATTTATCTCCTTTGATAAGCTCTCACATTTCTTACAAAAGGAAATCACATACCTGTCTCCGATCACGTCTGGATGAGCAGGACTAAACCTTTGAGCACCCTGAGTCCTGACGTGGAGCTGTCCCACCAAACGATACAACTCCACCTGAAAATAGACATCAGGAGAAAGAGAAATAAAATATGTGAATTGGTCTAAGTCTTTCTATTTTTTTCCCAACATAAGATGAACCAGACATCTTTAAAGAAGGAACCAAGTGTGTCAGAATAGTACAGACTTTCTGATGGAGCAGCTTCTCGGCCTAAAACAAATTCTTCAGCACCGTTGCTTCCGAGATGTTTTCCAAGAGGCAGTAATTGAACATTTAAGATTTACCTTTATTTTACCACCAAGTTTGAATAAGGTCAAATACCTTTAACAAGAGAAACTTCACCAAGGAAAGCAAAAACGCCTTTAGTTTTGACTGCAGCTCACATTCACTGTGGCATTGTTTGGATAAGCCTCTGCAGTGTCACAAGATTTATTTCCACTTATTGTTGCATTAGTTTTTCTCCAAGATCTTGTATTATGGTGGGAGAGTCTGACCACTGCACAATCTTCTCCAGCTTACCCCAAAGATTCTCAGTGGTGTTAAGGTCTGAATTCTGTGGAGGCTGATCCACATAGGACCACATTTCTTCCTTGAAGACGATGGTTCCCCACTATCCTTCCAGTTTTTAATAATGTGTTGGACAGTTCTTAACCCAGTTTTAGTAGTTTCTTCAATCTCCTTAGATGTTTTCTCTGCTTGATGCCAATGATTTGACCCTTCTTAAACAGACTAACATCTTTTCCACGACCACAGGATGTGTCTTTGACATGGTTGTTTAAGAAATGAGAAGCTGCTCATTACATCAGCTGGAGTTAAATAACTTGTTTCAGCTGAAAGATAATCACCCATGCAGTAATTATCCAACAGGAGGCTCGGACCTGTTTGCTTAGTTAAATCCAGGTATATCTATATATCTACACATCTATATATCTATACATCTATATCTATATCTATATCTATTGATATAGATATATATATGTGTGTGTGTATCAATTAATCAATCAATAAAACTTTATTTATGAAGCACTTATTATTCATAAAATTTAGCACAATGTTCTGAACATTCAAATAAACAAGCAGATAAGAATCAGTGAAAAAAACAGTTAAAATACTACACTAAAATAAAATAAAATACCAAAAAACATGAAACCACACCTACTCTCCCAGCCCACATTTATTTATTTATTTAATTTTAATTCTTTTTTCTCTTGTCTGCATTATCTTTTCTGCTGAGCACTGTGTCTGATGGCAGCGTTGGAAAGACCAATGTATTTTTTTCTAGCAGTCAGAGATATGTAAATATGATTCACTGCTATAGTGACCATCACCAGCCCTCCCTGTAGGCTACTCCATCAAATCAAACTTTATTTAACCCCTGATGAGAGCTGAAGGGGAGGGCCGTGCCACACCACAGTGTGAAAGAAGGGGAAACAGTGACAGACAGGACAAGACAAGACAACAGGGAGGGGGACAAACAGATAGTGTAAATAATTTGAGATAGTAGTTCAAGTGCTGTGCTGATTTTAGTCCATACAGGAAGTAAAGGCTGTAAGAAACCAGGGACACCAGAGATGTGGGGTCTTGATAGTAGGGGGTGGACCCACAGGGGTGTGATATGGAGGAGCATGCATCACAAGACGTGACAAGATGTGTAGGGGTGCCCAACTCAGCATATTCTGACGGGACCAATTATTTCTTTATAGTAGGTCTTGACAGGAGCTTGAGAATCTGTATACACATGCATGTGAGGTGGTCACCAAATACCCTAGAGGCTGCCCATACCCAGGGAGACCACAGCCAAGGGCCCTCCCCTCCAAGTAAGTGTATGTAGTGCAGTTAAAATTGGAGGACGAGAGAGGCAGAGGCTCGTTGCTAGTTGCCCAAGAGTGTAGAATAAACACTGAAACATCATGAGTAAACACCACCATGCAGAAGTGTAACGTACTCTACCTTGTCTTTGCTGTGATAAGGCCTGATGTTGTAGAGACGAGATGTTGGGAAGAGAGGAGGAGGATGAGTGAAGAGTTCACTGCTGCTTCCTGTTGGAAGAAGCATCTAGAAAACACAAACATGGGCAGATACAGCAGCCTGAATTTGAGTTATTGTTTTTGTGTCTTTAAGTGTGTGTGTGTGTGTTCGAGGTGGGGTTATTGTGATACCTGTACTTCCCCAGACACGCCCCCTTTGAACACCCATGGCTCAGACTCCACTCCCATTAAGTCTGCACCCGACGACTTTCCACACCCTGTGACAGAGAAGAAGTCAACCTGAGGGCATCATTCAGTGGAATTAAGTTATTAGAGTTAAGATCTGAGGTGTAAAACGACTGTACGGATAAATCAGCTTAAGCTTTAGTGTCTGACCTACACTTAATGTTGTGTTTAGTTGAATTTAACTTGTTTATGCTAGTGCCATAAAAGTTTAGGGCACTACAGTTGTTTTAGGATAAATGCTGAGAAATATCAAACGGATGCTGGGTTCAACGAAAATTTTAAGGTGGAGCCTACTTACAGTGAAAACAGTTTTTCCATGTGCCAAGGGAGGAGCCATCATTTAACACGCGTCCATCTAAAAGAGAGTACATTATGTTTTCACATCATCAAGAATGGAGCAAACAGTAACAGTTAGAGTCACTCCTACACAGTGCACATGCAGCAGAAGTGTGATGTACACTGTTTTGCTTTATGTTGCAGTTCTTCTTCTTCTTGCAGTATTTGAAAACAATGTGCACTCTATTAAAATAAACCATACATTTTCCCATATGCATGGTTTACTGTAAAATAACACACAATTAATAAACAGCAAATGAAAAGCAAAGACAACCTGAATATTATTCCACCTTTATGGTTCTAATTCTGACTACAGTGGACAGTGTTATACTGCTGCATTTGCACTGTTCCTTTTTGTTTTAGTGAGCAGGTATTTGTTGGACTATTTGTTCCAGTATTAAACCAGAATTAAGTTCTGACCCTAGTTCACTGGACTCGAGTCTTTCTACGACTCATTAAGACTGTTCTTCTCCACCGTGCTGTGCATTTAAACTCATCCTGACCAAACACTGTATTCTATCAGAATCAGAATCAGAAATACTCATCATCATCACCTTCTGAGTGTAAAGAAACATCACTGAGTCTATGAAGACATCACGATTGAAAGTAGCATTAATTTCACGTAATTAAAGTGGAAATTAGAATTAAATCAAATCAAATAAAATAGAATAATAGAAATATATTTTATAAATAGAATAAAATAAAATAGAATAAAATAGAATACAGTGCAATGCAATAGAATACTGTGCAATTTGAGCTCTGTGATATTAGAGGGAGGAGTTGTAAAGTCTGATGGCCACAGGCAGGAACGACTTCCTGTGGCGCTCTGTTGTACATCGCGGGGGGATGAGTCTGGCACTGAATGTGCTCCTGTGATTGTCCAGCACGCTGTGGAGGGGGTGGAAGGTATTGTCCATGATGTCCTGCAGCCTGGACAGCATCCTCCTCTCCATCACCTCAGCCAGAGAGTCCAGCTGCACCCCCACAGCATCACTGGCCTTACAGATCAGTTTTTTGAGCCCGTTAGAGTCCGCCACCTTGAGCCTGCTGCCCCAGCACACAACAGCGTACAGGATAGCACTGGCCACCACAGACTCACAGAACATCCTCAGCATCGTCCTGCAGATGTTAAAGGACCTCAGCCTTCTCAGGAAGTAGAGCCGGCTCAGGCCCTTCTTGTAGACAGCCTCGGTGTTCCTGGTCCAGTCCAGTTTGTGGTCCAAATACACTCCCAAGTACTTGTACTCCTCCACAATGTCCACCTGGACCCCATGGATGGAAACAGGGGCCACAGGAGCCTTTGCCCTCCTCAGATCCACAACCAGCTCCTTGGTCTTTGTCACATTGAGCTGTAGGTGGTTCTGCTCACACCATGTGACAAAGAATCTAATCTAAGGTCTTCATTTTCTTCCCCAGCACTATACAATCATCATCATCACCTCCTCCTGAGTGTAAAGAAATATCACTGAGTCTATGAACTGAGTGTCACCCCTGCCGTATTAGTTTCTGTTTCTGAGTAACAGAAGTGCAGCAGATCTTGTCAGGGTGTATTTTAAATCAAAAGCCCAGACAGGTGATATTACATTTGATTTTATTTCAAACCTGTTAGGAGAAAAGGAGGGGGAGAAGAGCCCTGACAACTGAGCACATATTTCCATGGGCACTTATTTGAAAACAGCTGACATGTACAAATTTAAGAGGAGTGGAAAGTCCTGATAAAAATCAGCAAGACTGACCTAAATACAGATTTGAGGCAGTGTTGTGGCTCCATCAGCAAAACTACAGCTGGCTTTACAGTTTCAGCAGCTACTTTGTGTTCAGACAGATACAAATGGCAGTAAAACTGCATCTTGGGAAATTAATACAGAACCCAGAATAGGTGTGAGTTTATGGTAATGGTAAACAGTAAACAGATCTGAGCTTATGCAGCACATTTCTAGTCTTACTGACAAGTCAAAGCACTTCAACGCAACAAGTCACATACCCAATCATGCCCATTGATTCTTCCACTCACTCACCGATGGTTGACTTTCTATTCATAAGTTAACGCGTGCATGCCCTTTTACATTAACACTTGTGCAGCAGTGGGAGCAGCTGAAGGTGAAGTGTCTTGTAAAAGGACACTGTGACGTGACAACTGGCATGTCTAAGCTGGACCTGAACCCTCAAACTCCTGACTGATGGTTGAGCATACAACCAAACAAAGCTGCTATCAATCCCAAGAGTGTTTTCTAAGTTATAGTTTACGAGATCACAAGTCAGGAGTAGATAAAACTTTGCAATGAATTAATATGAAATGATAAACAGCCACATCAAATGTCATAACAAGGATATCAATGATATGCTTTGTTTAAGACTTGAAAATTTGCTCCTCCCAGTAGCACCTCTTAAAAAATCACAGAGAACTGGACAACAGCAGTAACAATAGTAAGAACAATATCACACTCCTTTGAGTTGAATTGCAATATCATTACATTGAAGGATATTTTAGCTTCGTTAAATTTCAATTCTACCAAAGGACCAAGATGGCGACACGCACACACAGCAAGACCCTGCTTCTCCTCCAGATTTAAAGTTTGTAGTAATTTTCTTGTTCAGACTGTGTCTGTTTGTACACAGCAGTTTCGGTTTAACATCCTACACCCCGACAAGAGCTTCTGGATATTGGACTTTGCTGTTCTGACGGTTTTATCACCAATCGTCGACTCCCCCCTGAGATCTCCAGAGTACCAGAGTCTACACACTCCACATGGCCGGGCGGAAGTGCTAACAGTAGGTAAAGGCTGGGAAGTGTGGAGGAATACTAGCATAGCTAAAGCTAACCCTGCACAGGCTACCAAGCATTTTCCTTGCTTATGTGCAGTCTTTGGAGAATAAAATGGATGGGATAGGACTCCATATCACTCACAGCAGGAGACTGCTGGGCTGTGATGTCGTGCTTTTTACTGAAACAGTGGCGTACCGGATAATGCTATCGAGATAGCTGGCCGCCACACACTCTGGACCAGAGGCGGAGGTCTGTGCATTTACGTGACGATGACTTGGTGAACAAACTCTGTGATCACTGAGAGACACTACTCAGTCTGGAGTTTCTGTTACAGTCGGCCATTCTACCTGCCACGAGAATTTACATCCACATCCAGACCCCCACAGACCCCCAGTCCCTCTCACTCTCACTCTCCTCCACAGAGGTTAAATAGTAAATGGACTTGAGTTCATATAGCTCATTTTTCTAGTCTTTGACTACTCAAAGCTGCTTTAAACTGCAGCTCACATCTACCCATTCACACCCATTCACCCTCACATTCACTCACTGATGGTTCAGAGTTTCTATGTTAGTTATCCATCTTTTCATGCCCATTTACACACCACTGACGCAGCAGTGAGAGCAACTTGGGGTTAAGTGTCTTGCTCAAGGACAGATTAACATGTGTTGCCCGTAGCTGGGCTTGAACCTGCAACCTCCCGATCACTGACCAAGCGCATCTACCTGCACCACTGACGCAGGATCAACCCATGCAGGGCTGCTGGCCCTGATGGCATACCTGTGCACGTGCATGCTTCAAATCAGCCTCCATTGTTCCTGCAGCCCAATGTGACTGAATGACTACCTGTAGCACTCACACCCATCACAATGAAGTGCTTTGAGAGAGTGGTCCACACCTACAGGAGTGTCTCCCACCCACACTGGACCCACATCAGTTTGTCAACCAAAGCAACAGGAGCACGGAGGAAGCAGCAACCAACGGCCCACACATCTGGACAATAACAATAACAATCCCCTTCAGGTTAGTCACCAAACTATAGCATCTGCACATTGCCAACACCCTCTGGACTCTCTGACCAACAGACCACAGCATGTTAGATCTGAACACACCTGTTTGACATAGGTGTACCACAGGGCTGTGTGCTGAGCCCATTCCCTTTCCTCCCTCTTCACGCCTGTGCATGGATCCAACTCCATCATAAAGTTTGCAGACGATACAACAGTGATCTTTTTCCTGAGGACACTGAATGCACCATCTATCCTCATGCTCAGGAACTTCTCCAACAGCTTTTATCCCAGAGCTGTCTCCCTTTAAAACTCAAACCCCAACAGACTCTACTCCACAGAAACAGACAATCTGGACTCTTCCTCCTGCTGACCTTACCTTTACACACATGCACTGTGTATATACTGCTGCATATGTATGTCTGTTCATTCTGTATATTTATTCAAATATATCTGTACAATATGCATATATCTGTATATTTAGTCTAAATTCATACTAGTCCATTAATTTAACTCCATATCGATTCACAATGCCAAGTATATCTGGATATTTACAGTATATTTCAAAACATTGTCTTCAGGATCTTTGTTTTATTTTTCTTCCTGTAAATACATATAGATTTATAATTATGCACCTTACGTCTATAACAGTAAAACATTGCACCTCTGGATTGGATCCCAAAGATTTTTCGTTACTCTGTACCGGTGTGTGTGTAATGACAATAAATCTGGATCCTAATCCTTCTGGATTATTCTGTATCATACCAAAAAGCATAAACTACATACTTTATACAGAAAAGGGCAGAGTACCACACTGTACAGTAATACCAGTGTAGTATAATAGTCATAAAACAGTGTGAAGAAGAAGGATACATACCCAGCCAGCACACAAACGCTTTTGCCACCAGAGCGGTGTTTCTCAGGTCCCACACATAAGGGTAAAGGTCATAGAGCACAGCCCTGTTAGCTCCACCAACCATGGTACAGTGGAGTTTGGCTATATCTTCACACAGGGAGAGGAACCTGGACGCTCGGCCTCGCCACTCATCAATCTGAGGACAGAAAACAAGAAGTGCTGTCTATCAATCAATCAACATATACGAATATACAACATATATATATGTGTGTGTGTGTGTGTGTGTGTGTGTGTGTGTGTTTTAAAAAAGTATTTTTCTCAATTTAAGATCAGCATGCAAAAATGATTACACCCCAATCAAAGTGGTGGGGAGCAAAGCTAAACTTTAGTTATCATATCACCTTATTTTCATCTTATGGTAAAAAAATTTGTTATGCTAAAGTCAGTTTTGTCAAAACTGTAGAAAATGTTCTTCTGTTGTTCCTTTTAATAAGGGGTGTACTTATTTATGCTGGAGCACAGTATTTATGTGTTTATCCGTTAGGGGTGTAACAAAATTTCGTGCCACAAAAAATGACAAAATAAAATCCAAAGATGCATGAAATAAAAGCATGAAATAAAAAATGCGAAGGGGCGTGCACACCACTTTTTACCCTCCTCTTCTATCGTAAAAAAACACTCGGTTCAGAATGGAGGAAGACGAGGTCGAGGAATTAGCTGACGCTCCTTCATCAAATAAATTGGTTGTGTGGACCTATTTTGTCTTCCAATGTAAAAGACGAGAGAACGGTGAGAAGATTACGGCCAAACAACAACCGTGTGCAAAACATGCCGCTACAGTTTGCCGTATACTGCGGTGAGTACAACTACCAACTACTTTGAACTGGAGACAGGCAGCAACTGTATGTTTGTGTAAGTCTGCATAAAAAACAATATTTGATTTTTGCATCTACTGTTGAGTTGACAGAATTTGATCATACTTGAAGATCAGAAGTATATGCACTGTTATAGGCTAAATATTATAGTTCACAGTTCAGACATTTATAGGTCTAAACTGCAGCTCTGAGGACTGCTGTTTGTTTTCCTTTTCATTCAAGAATGTACTTATCCTGATTGTTACAACAACAAAGCACTTTTTATTGAGATTTTATGTTTGTATTTGCACTGTAGTCTAAATAAGGGAAAAAACTACAATTTAGTTTTTTTTCAAAGAGCATTTATTTTGTACTGATGCAGCAATATTTTTGTTTGTCTGCATTAGGAAGAAAATAAAGAAAATGAGATTTTTGCACAACTTCCTACTGTTGAAGATTTTCTATAATCTTTATTTTGTATTGTGAGTATTTTGTATCGTGAGCCCTGTTTCGTATTTCGTATTGTTTCGTGAGTTGACCATTTCGTTACACCCCTAATATCCATCCATC
This sequence comes from Scarus forsteni, assembly GCA_036419115.1. Taxonomy (NCBI): domain Eukaryota; kingdom Metazoa; phylum Chordata; class Actinopteri; order Labriformes; family Labridae; genus Scarus; species Scarus forsteni. The sequence continues at coordinate 2,807,685 of JAZDUH010000023.1, forward strand.
CATATCTATTTATCTATCTATCTATAGGTATTATATATCTATATACATATAGATACAGTATATAGATCTAGATAGATGTCATACATATGTAGATTTATATACACACATAAAATATACAGAAAACAAAACAAAACAAAACAAGCCGCCTGACCTTTTGAGATGGCGCCTTGCTGCCATTGGCACTGACCACCTGGCAGTTTGTCTTCAGCCACGTCAGGTCCTGCAGCAGCTTCTGTGCACAGAGGCCGTGCTCATGGGGAAGATAATAAAGGCCAACGAGTAATTGCACTTGAGACTCAGTCAGTATGCTCTTCTCGCCGTACGGGCCCTGAACCTGGGCCTTCTGGCCCCGCCCCTCACCTGACGGCGCTCCAGGCTTCTGTGCTGACAGCTGCTGATTCGGCTGACTGACCTGACCTGACCTAACCTTCCCACGGTCTCGACCTTCCCTCTGCCAGCTGACCTTCTTAAGAGAAGATGGAGACGAACTAAAGCTTCGGGGGAAGACAGGTAGTTTGGGCGTAGTATGGGCTTTAGAGGTGGTGGTGCAGTCCGCTCTGTTAGCACTTTTATGGCAAGACTCTGGAGCGGTCAGATGTTTGTCTGTTTGTGTACTCTGTCGGCCTGTTTGGATAAAAAGTAAAAGAAACTTTGTTTTGATATTATACTTAAAATAAAAACAGCAATCAAAACATATCTGTGAGCAACCAGCAAATATTGTAATTCATCATTAAAAATGGAATGAAATAATATGTTAAAAACAATCTGCTATTATAGTCCCACTAAAGAGTCTAAAAAAATGATAACAATAATAATAATAAAATGTTCATACGTACTATCACAACGATTACAGTGTTTTACCTGCTTGAAGGGGTTCATTGAGAACTTTCATCCACTCACATATGGCAGCAGAGAGAGCTTCTTCAGGGCAGTATTCACTCTCTTTATCTAAAGCACACACAACACTGTGTTACAACATATTCACCACCTCTGATTTTAATAAAATATCTACATTAATAAAGTATCTATTGGAAAATACATGGTCCCACATTTACTGAATTTCTAACACACACTAAGTCATGATAACCCAGATCTTTTTTGCATAACACAGCTTGGTTATGTATAGACTCTATTCCTGTGAGTAAATAAAATACATTTGTCTTATAAATACAGGATCAAAAACATATATTGTAGTTACTGAACATGGTCGTCAGACAACCAACATCACATTTGTTGGAAGCACCTCAATAGATGATTTATTCTAAGAAAATGTATTAAAGAATCTCTTTCAGCCTAAGTTGGACCATACTAGAAAATAAGTATTTTCAAGGGGGCGTGGATGGAGGGGGCGTGGTCACGTGACTTACACAGGTAAAATAATCAAAACATTGTCATAAGTAAAATTATTTCGGTTAGAGGATTATTTTTTGATTAATTGAACAGCCCTACTTGCAAGTTTGTATTTTATGAGCATTATCTGTCTACAAAAATGCTGACCAAAGTTCTCCATGGTCTGGATATTTTTCTGATACTGATTTTACAAACTGCATTACCCTCTTGTCTTCTTCTCACCTGTTTTCTCCTTCTTTCCAGCTCTGTACCAGCTCCCCAGCGTGTGGAGCGGGATGAAGTTGGCTTCAAATTCACAATTGGGGTTCAGTAGGAGGCCTCTGAGATGGTTCCTTAACTGAGGGTCTCGGCCCTTGAATGGCCCCAGAAAGAGGCGTCTGGAGTCGTAATCGTTGGCGTGCAGGTTGTCCCAGATGAGGGGGGGTCGCTGAAGGACACACTCCACCTCAGCCAGGCAGTCCACAGTCAGTTTTCTTGACACAACTTTGCTACCTATAGACCAAATAAACGGACAGCAGGGTTTTAGTGACAGTCTGTGACACATCAGCTACAGAGGACAAAAACTTTAATTATGTTTTTTATTTCACAACTTCAGTTATTGCAGCTCCAGCTGGGTTTCCATTACAGTTTTTCACAAAATAAAAGCGAAACTCCTAAAATTTTGACAAAGTATATTTGCGCTTTGAGCTAGAGGATGACATTTTTTGGTAATTCCCATGGGTCAGGTGATTCCTGCGGGAATACCACGGGATGGGAGTCATTTTATAATTAATCTCGTGATCAGGACGGGAAAAAAATTGATGGGAGCCGGCAGGAGCAGGAACAACATTAATAGATGATCATTTTAAGCCCTGTTAAAAAACCAAATGAACAGATGCGTCCATTTTTGTCATCTCTCTCAGAGAGAGCCAACACTCTTGACTAGGGATGTATATCGTTATGATTTTATCGATACCGATAAGGAGTATCGATACCGATAAGGAGTATCGGTATCGATACTTATCGATACTCTTATCGATACTACAACACGTAATTTTGTGTAAAAAATAAAGACTTTACAAGATATTATAAGATTCAGCCTTTTTTATTACCACAATGTAACAATAAAGCTTCAACAGAACAGATATAATGCATAACAAATGCTTCTCAGAGGCAAAAAGAAAGCTAAGGAGATGGCAAAACCCCTTCATGCCGCCCAACAGACTGCATGTACAGACAGACCCATAAATCTGTGGGGCTAAAATCGATGCTGTAATGATGACTACTAGGGCTGTCACTTTATATTAGAGAGTCGTGTAACCGTTCGAATATGGGGATAAATATCTGTAACCGCAATGTAAATAAATATTTGAATGCAAAATATTGAGTGTAGAAGCACATCAGGGCGCCTGGAGCAGTGGACCGTTTCATCCAACAGAGGGCGCTGTGAGCACAGCTTCACCGTCACTCACATCCGGTGCTCCTCTTGACCTCAGTAAACAAAGAGTTTCCGCTCAGAGCGGACATTAACAGCTCTGATTGATCTGAAGGGAGCTGTGCCGGCTTTTCATCCAAGTTATACGGCCGAGTGCAGCGGCGCTTCGTCAAGAGTTTAACCCCGTGTGACTGTGTTGTTTTCTGCAGGGTTTTTTCCGAAAGGGCGGATAATAAAGTCTCTGTCTCTGTCTCTGTCGGTGCTGCAGTCTTTAGTGTTAGCTTGGCTGCTAACTCTATTCGTGTTGCTATAGCAATCAAACAGCCCGCACTCCTTTAGCTTTATACTATGCGCACGCTCCAATTGTTTGGTGATGTTGCTAGTATTTCCCCCCTTGGACGCAACTTCTCTCTGACAAAGATTGCATCGGGCCAAGTTTTCATTAACTTTGCTAAAGTGAGCCCAAGCCTTCGAGTGTTTAGCCCTGACCGACATGCTTGAGCCGGACGGTGGTAGTGTCATAACTACGTGACAGTTGAAGAGACGTTTAAGTACCGATAACAGTACAGTTTTTCCAGATTCTGAACGGTCTTCGGGTACTGACCCAATTGTGGACCGGTACATGAAAGTACCGGTCCACGGTATACATCCCTACTCTTGACTGCCCTCGCAACACAAAAGAACTACAAAAGTGGTTTGACTTCCTGTCACCACAGAAAGTGAAAAGCGACTCGGAGCGGCTGCCGGCGACACACATAACAAAACAACATGGTTGGAGAAGACGACACGCCGAAAAGAGAGCTGTTTACACCAACTGAATGTCAGACATGTGAAACTTAAAGGCGAGGCCTTTATATGCACTGAAATTTTACATAAAATAAAAAATGCAACATTTTTTAAACATGTTTGGTTTTATTCAAACGGGAACGGGACAGGAATGGGAGTCATTCTACGAGAGTGGGACAGGACAGGATTAATTTTTTTTTACTCCGGCTTGGAATTTGGACAAATGGGATAGGAGCGAAAATCCGCTCCCATGTCATGCTCTTCTTTTTACGTGTTTCCATTGAAGGTTGTTCTAGGCAGGAGTGTTGTAACTCTCGTGAAATATCATCCCGTGAGATTTCACTGCAGGAAGATGGATGCCAAGGCTTGTCAAACCCTTTCTCCCTCATTTCCATTTCTATCTCCTTATAACACTCTGCATTCCTCTGTTGTTTGCCGTCCAGTATGGCAGTTGTGTTTTTCTCGAGAATAATGGCAAGAAAAGTCTCCGGGTGCATCCTAATAGTCCTTTTTTGATAGGGAACCTTCCTTACTGAAGAAATGACCCAGAAGCATTTAAGCGTCGGCCATGATAAGTGCTGTTCAAATTCTCCAAAGTAAAGGAAAGGAGGGTCGTTGCTTCCTTTAACATCTCCTTTAGCTTAGGAAACACTGGACCATCCTTAAAAGGACAGGAGAAGAAAATGCCCCATAATGCCTTGCGGCACGCGACGTGTATAAATACGGCTCCTGCTGAAGGTGAACTATGTTCATGATGATATATGTGAATGAAACAGGGGGAATAGTGCTTCTGACAGTCTACTGTATTATCAGGCTTCAGATTGTCCACATTTATAGATGCTCTAACCTCACAGCTGTGTGCAGGAAACACACACTGCATGACCAAAGACAAAACACCATCACAGGTAAATCCTCTGATCAGGATCGTTAATGTTAACCGGTGAAGACACCAAACGACCCTGTGAGATAAGGCAGAGGACAAATGAGCTTCTTGTAGTTCATTTTCAGAACATTGTAGTTCGTCATGGCTTACCTACGTCACAAGTAATCGTCGTCACATAAATATGACATCAAAGTGAAAGTGCAGTCCAATTCCTCTTTGGCCGCAGTTCTCCTTTCCTATCGTCTTTTTCCCTATTATGTGGATAGGAAAGGACTTAGGAAGGACTACTCGGATCCATCTTCAGTCTCCTCCTCTGTCCAAACGTATCGCGCCATGTTAACTCCGAGAGAAGGGATCATGTGACCAGGTACGTCACGTCCTGTCATGTATAATTGTGGAAAAAGTGTTTCCACTGCGCTTTTGCGCTATACTTGAATATCAAAACATCTGAAAAACCACCTCACGAAAGCATTAAAACTTTTTTGCGATACTTTAGTGCTTTTTGGACAATCAGGTGTTTCCATTACCAGTTTTTTATAGCACTATTTACATTTTGCACATATGCAAAGGTAAAGGAAACGCACTTTCTGACATAAACAACTTGTGCACATTGTTATGGGTGTGTGTATGTTACCTGTCCATATCACAGTGATGTTGGGCAGCAGGTCCTCTCCAACAGTCTGCAGGTAAGTCGACTTTGACACACTTGGAGAGCACAGTGAACCACAGTATTCTTAAGGAAGACACAGTAAAAGGCGATTTCAATAATTCAGCTTAGTGAAACGACAGAATAGTTCCTGTCAAGATACTTTTTTTTTTACAGTGGACCCTTAGGTCTGTTAAAGACAAACATAAAATATTTTAATTCATTTTACTCCTTCCTACCTGTTGGGCAAAATAGGAAGATGGGTGGTTCTCCCAAGAACCGATAGATTTCGTTCGTTACAGTGACTTGAGCATGAGCGAATGAGGAAAAGGCCTCAGCATCAGCCTGGCACAGGGAGTGATCAATGTCATCGAAGAGAATGGCAAATGCCTGACAACCCAGGCTGGAGACCTTCACAAATAAATGAACTGTGTGTTATAAAATGGAAGAAACAAAAGTGATTCATTTACAAATGCTTCCTGCTTCACTTATTATGACTTCCTGTACCTGTTTCAGCTTCCGTTTGAGTAGTGTCAGGTCACAAGCAGAGGAGAAGACAATGTCCTGACCGGGGGAAAGGGCATAAACAAACCTCAGGCCTTTGCTTTTGGCTTCCCAAATCAACGTTCGCAACTGACCTACAGGAGCAGGAAAGATAAGATAAATGTCAAATCTAAAGTGTGATAAAATGACAACCAGGAACAAAAGGGTAGACCAAAGATCTTAACTGAAAAAAGCAATTTCCTACAGGATCTCAGACTCCTGCTTCTACAAGGAAACTGAGCTCAGCCCAAGGTCAGTTATTGCACTGCATCCTAAAGATGTTTCCTCAGCTCAGAGATGGACACATGGACGTATAAACTAGGCATGTAACAGTGACCGGTAAAATGGTAAACGCAGTGAAATTTTCCATGGTAATCATTACCACGTCCTATTAAAATTAACGTTAAACCGTGTTTGATCACCACACTGTCAATAACTCACGGTGATGCTGCTCTTTGACCAAAAAGTCTGAACTATGTGTGTCTGCTCCTCGGTGAAGCAGTTTGTAATGTTTGGCTTCTGAAAGTCCAGCAGCTGGAGCCTCGCTCAGACTCTGACAAGCTTTCCCACTCAATATGAACAAAGTCTAAAGTCTGGTCTAAGTTTGGATTTTAAAGGATGTCGAGGTGAAACTGACTGACAACAGTCACCCTGTCTAAAACACCAAGCTGTGAAAGACAAAAATGTGTGTGATTAAAACTGCTGTAACTCCTCGAGTAAACGAGCAGAGAGAGAGAGAGAGGATTCAGAGAGCCATACCTGAGTGAATTATAGGAGGTTTTTTCTGTGTATATAATGTATAAAGGTTGTAAATAACAACATTAGTATCATTCTGAATGTGTTCTTGCAGTTCTTTTGCCGTTTATTCACCGTATTTCGTCGTAATAGATCATCTTTTTCCATCACAGTTCGTGTTTTATGGATTTAATAAATCTTAATTTGGAAATATTAAAGAAGGAGATGTCAAGGACATCTACCATGGAAAGGGAAGACCAGAGGAGAGTCATGAAGGGGGCTAACTGCTTCAGGGACTATTGTTAGTAAAATAAAAAATAAATAATAACGAGCTGTAACATGGACACTAATGCTGCAGGCAAAATAAAATGTGTGAGTGTTTGTAAAATAGGTTAAGTTTATTTTTGGTCATCTCAAAACTTTGAACATGTTCATTTACAATTGTTTATGAAGAGAATCCTGTTTAAAGTAAGAATCTATTTTTTCTTTTCTCGTAATTACACACAGTTTAAGCATTAATAACATAATAATGACAAATACTTGCTAGAATTGTTTACTTTTATTTCTAATGAAAAAAGTTTAACAAAATTTACTTATAGGACATTTCCTGAAAAAATTATTGACAAAAAAAGACAACAGAACTGCTATAATTATAATATTAAAGGGGTTAAATGGTTTCAAGACTATGTAAAAGTACTTTTTGAACATTTGAGCACACTGCAACAATAATGCAAAAATAATGATAACCGTGATAATTTTGGTCACAATAACTGTGATATGAAATTTTCATACTGTTACATCCCTAATATGAACAGATAGGCAGACCAAAGGGATATTACCTTCCTCCTCGGACGAATAGACTTCTCTCCACAACAGTCTGTGTTTGAGGTCATCCTTTGGGCCATACAGGTAGGTGTTTAATCCCCAACACTGCATCCTGGAACAAGAAGACATGGACAGTGGTTTAATCTATACACCTTACTAACTTTGGCCTGAACACCGACATCACACTCACTGTTTTAGGTTAAGTTTGCTTTGGAGGTTTGGGTGGGTGGGGTTTGTAATAATCTACCCTTAAGTGTGTGGTTTCAAATAATCTTTCTTCAGGGGGTCTGGTATTGGATGATATTTCCTTTTAGGTGTCCATGTTTTTGATTCCTCTAGACTGGACTATTGTAAGACGCTTCAGCTGGTCCAAAATGCTGCAGCACGTGTACTGACTAAGAGACCACATTACTCCTGTATTAGCTTCTCTGCATTAGCTTAAAAAAATACTAGAATAGAATTCAAGATTCTTCTCCTCACCTATAAAGCCCTCAGTGGACAGGCACCAGCTAATCTTAAAGAGCTTGTTTGCCGTACAACCCCTCTAGAACATTACGCCCCCAAAATTCTGGCCTGCTCGTGGTACCATCAATCTCCTCTTCCCTCCCTTCCTTCACCCTCACACCAACACAGCATGGTGTGGATTTGCTGTTCATCATGAGACTGGGATCCACATTCAAGATGTCCTGCTGCTTAACAGAAGGTTTTTTCTTGAGCCATGATGGAGGGATTCATGATTGGCTATATGGATTCATGCTGGATGTATATATTTGTATATGTATATGTACATGTGTATTTTATAGTTGTGTTTTATTTTAGGCCTATATATCTATATATGTTATCTTAATTGTGTTGGATGTGGTTTCAGGTCATCTTTTCTTCGTGGGTCTGGTACAGATAAAATGGTGGGTGTGGTTTCAGATTTAGTGGGTGGGGTTGATGACAGCATTTCCTTTAGTGGGTGTGGTTTCAGGTAATATGTGACTTAGTGGGCGTGATTTTCAGTAATCTTTTCCTAATGGGTGTCTTTAAAGTGAAGAGCTTTATGCTCTATTGTAAAGTGTCTTGAGATAACACTTGTTATGAATTGGCGCTATACAAATAAAGATTGATTGATTGATTGATTGATTGATTAATGGTGATTTTTCAACAGTAGGTGGGGTTTATGAATACTTTGTCTTGTCTTTCATGGTTTCAGGTAGTCCTATCTTCAATGGCTGGAGTATCAGTAAGTGTTTTTTCAGGTATTCTTTTCAGTTGCTGCAGTATTTTTGGTGATCTTTGCTTTTTTCTTTTTTAATGACTATTTCCTCAGTGGGTGTGGTTTATGATTCTTTGTATTTCTTGGAACTGGTTTCAAACAGGGTGGGGAGGGCTTATTATGATCTTTTCTTTAGCAGGTGTGGTTCCAGGTACTCTGTGGTTTAAGATAATCTATACTTCACAGGAAGTGGTCTTTTATCTTGGTGGAGTAGGCCTTGGACTTCCTGTTGTGACAGTATCCTTCACTTCCTTCTTTGTCGATTCCTGTTTGCCATTAAAAGCCTGTTATGTGTAGTGTTATGCAAACGCTGAATACAACCATTTGATATTTGATGTTTTAACTTGTAGTTAGCAGAGAACCTGCAAAGCCTGTCTGCCTACTGTTCATCCCCCACCCCCACCCCAACCACCACCACCGCGCACATTTTTTTTCCTGTCACTCCTCTTCTGAGGATCCTACTAACACCCATTAAATAGGGAACAGTAAACTCCCTTTTTCTGTTACCGTTGCAGAGCAGATGAACCTGCCTGATTCATTGTCTGAAATCCTGCACGTCCGTCTTGTCAACCTCTGCTGTCTAACGACTTCAATCGGCTAAAGGTTTAACGGCCCAATCAGAGAAGAGAGGCAGTAGTTGCGGACGTGATGACAACAGGAAGTGACTGCATGTTGGAAAACAACGGCAGCTTCTGAAGCGTCTCATTTTTTATCAGAAATGGACTCGATTTATTCTTTAATAGAGGAGGAAAGAACGTCACTTGATGCTTTTCAAGGATTGAGAAATCCTATCTCTTCTCCTGCTGGGAAACTGGGAGAGAGCAAGGAAATCCTCCTCGGCCATGATGGTTAGTCTGTGGTCGTCGTGGTTACTCAGTGATACTTGGCCAAATCTGCCCTCCTCAAAAGTTTACCAGGAAAACTTGGTAGGGATTGTCTTTGACAGGTTCATGTCACATGTGTTAAATGAAACATCTGTGTGGTATAACTTGATGTATAGTCGTGTACAATAGTCTAAGGTAGTTTAAGCTAACAGCTAACAACAACGCGAGCTGCTACGTCATACGTTGCTTGATGTGGATTGGTCTGTGATGAGTGTGATGACCCGAACGATCATCCAATCACAAACTGTTGTTGTTTTTGAAGGTTCTGCCTCTGAAAATATTTTTAAACGTCTCTTTCCCAGATGGACTAGTGAAATATTTCCGTGGTGGATATATGGAGCTGTCCATCTGGCATGTCAGGTTACTTTTTGTGCCATCTGTGAGGACTCTACTATGGGTCCAAAGTGCCCTCCTCCATGACCTGTTGGTCTCTGGGATTTCATCGATCACACAGGAATTCCTCAAACAAAACAGGACAATTTCAGATGAAAAAACACAAAGGACTGGTTCTAAGGTGTTATAAACTGTATGTTTCTTTAATTCACAGTGATATGCACATGTTTTTAACAGATTTAAACTAATATCTGTGAAAGATCAACAGCTCCCTCTAGTGGAATCTCTTCACATGGAGGAGTCACCCATTCACTGCCCTGAGATGTAACATGTGATGTCGGTATAAGTCGTAATTAGAACAAGATTATTATGTTTACCCAGTGTGTCATGATAATGTCTGATTGTATTTATTGCATGTGAACTTTGTTGTGGTACTAACTAACTAACTAACGATCATTCAGTAATCTGTTTTAACATCCTTGTCTGTCAGCGTTCTTCAGAAACCTGAGTCCCTGAAACGACAATTCTATCCTGAGATTTGAGATTGATAAAATCTGAGTTAATATATTAATTTGATCAAATCGAATTGATCATAAATTATTTAAATAAACAATTTCCCTCTTCTGTATCAGAGGTGGTGCTCCTGTGAGTGTAAACTGTCAAAGTTATTAATTAACTTTAATTATTTTATAAACAAATCTTACAGATTAGTGCTGCCAAACTTCTTAAACAACATAAACATGTGACAACCTAACAGCCTACTTGAGGAAAATAAACTCTGTACCTTTAAACCAGGCTGACACAGAGGCAGAGCTCTGTTGAGCCTTTATGATCTTTAATGATATAAAGTCGGCTGCCTCTGGAGTCCCACTGGCCAAAAAGGCCCCGTAAGTCTCCTTCTTCAGCTTAATGGCATCCCTCACCACCGGTGTCCACTACAGGCTACAGGATCAACTATGTTAAGACCACAGCTCCGAACAGCCGTCCCAACAATCACCTGGGACATGGTCCAGGCTCTGCTGGAGCCTCAGAACAGGCCCATACAATTAATGTACATTTAAAAACATTAAGTAAGATTTCATCAAAAATGATCGAAGATTTGATCACACAGATAATTGGAAAGAGTCAGTATCACATCATCCATGATTAACAAGGATCTTAAAATGTTAGAAGGCTTTGAATATTCTTTATCACCAAAATAATACATCAGAAACTGCTCTGCTGTCACTGGACATGGGGAAAGATATTTTGGAAGTTCCAGCGTGATTTGGCCTTGGAGAGAACTTTGTAAATGGATATGAATCAGGATAATAAACACCTACTTATATCACTTTAAAAGGTATTAAAATGAAACTCCAGTGGGGACCCTTTGTCTCTTTTGTTATTATTTTCACAACTGAGCCTCTGCCTTGCTGTGTTGGGTAACTGGAGGAGTAAATAAAATAGCATGATTTAGCCTTGCTGTTAGCTGCTCTGCATATTCTGAACTAACTGGACTGAAGACAGTCAAACACACAGTGGTCCAAGCTGCCTTTATTTTCTTCACGCTTGGACCTACTGGGATTCACTGCAGTGAGCTCACAGGGACGGTGGGGGACTCATCATGTACGTCAGCAAGGACCCATCTCCATGAAGATGGCCTCATGCTGCAGAGACCCTGAGCTTCCAGCCATCAGCCTGTGGCCATATTATCTGCTGAGGGAGCTCAGTCATGTGACCACAGTCTGTGTTTACATCCCTCTGAGGGATGCAGCCTCTGCATGAGAGAAGATCCACTCTGTCACAGCAAGGCTGCAGACCAGCACCTCAAGGCACTGATGATACTTTGAGGACTGATCATGCAGCCTCCTCCCCAAGTTCCCTGAGGAAGTTCATCCAAGAGTAATAAAGTACAATGTAATCTAATCTGCCACTCTGCTCTCGCAAACTCTCCATGGTGTCAGCCAGTAGCACTCGTTAAATCCTCCTTTAAAGAGGGTGGTCCACACCACCTTTGAGCCTGTTATCAGTTCATGCAGTCATAGCAGATCACCGGCAACACGCCCACTGATGGCATGTGCCATTATGTGTTTGAACACACAATTTAGCCCTAAGTGATCCAAAAGTATTTATGTATATATACGTATGAGAATAAATGCTTCTGAGTTCTAATAACAGGGTGCAGGATTTTTACTCATGCCACTTTTTGCAGGTTTTCTTTTTTTTTTGCACATCCAAACATTGAATCCATTATCAGTCTGTCATTCCTCACAAGCTTTAAGGTACTAAGGAAAAGTTCAGGTCTGAACACCCGTAAAACGACAGTTTTTCAGTGCCTTGCAGTAGTAACCTACAGAAAAAATAGCTTACTCCTGCAAATAGCTCACTCCTGTACCAAGTAGGTGGCGACTTACTTGGGATAGAAGGCATCAGATTTTGCATATTTGCCAATACATTCAAGTTTTAAAAAACATAAATAAATAAACTGATTGGCAAAGAGTAGAAAATTCAATATTTTCATTAATGTGATTTTTGTTAGTGGGAGATTATGGCTCAGTGCTGCCTCCTTTTAGGTAAAAAAAAAAATAGGCCACCACAGCATGAACACTGTGGGATTTGAAAACATGGTAAGAAAGACCTACAAAAACGCCTCTTTGACCCACATTATAAGAGGGGGTCCGCCATTTTGATTTTTCCAGAGAGGTCTGGTTATTTGACCAACTTCTCCTGGGTTGTTGTCAGATTGGTTTCATATCTGATGTAAAGTGAGAAGAGACCATGAAAATGTCTTCATGTAAAACAAGCTTAAAATCAAGACTTTTTTTCTATCAATTATGATGTAAAAATGATAGACAATATAAATAAGTACAAAAATGTTTAAATTTCAGTAAAACTTGTCAGTATAATACATGGTCCTTACACTGACATGTGTCAGTTTTTGTTTGTATGATTGTTGTATGTTGTTTATGTTGTGATGTTTTATATGGACCCTAGAAAGATTAGCAACCACTATAGTGGAAGCTAATGGGGATCCGAACAAGAACAAAGAATAAAGAATAAAGCACATGAGAAATAGTAAATCTGGGGTTTTCGTCCATGGCTTGACAATGGCACAAGACTTTATTCTTTATTATATTGCTATCAACATAAAGTTAAGATGCTGTAACTCTGCTGCACTTCATCGTATCAACACAAGACTCTCTGATTCCTGAACATCTACCACCAGAACGTATGAGTCAAAAATGCAGTACCACCTTGGAGGAGTGTTATTGGATACAGATCTGTGTAACAGGTAAACACACACAAGCGGCCGTATCCTCTGACCCTGAAACATCCTGCTGCATCCTGAAGTGTTTCTGACATTTATGATTTAAACCAACTCAGTTCTACATAGACGTTTTCACTGCGTGTACTTTGTGTTCAAATATTTGTATGCTGCATTGCTTTACTCTCTACTTGTGTATCCAAAACAGACAGTCATATTCGCTGGAGATATGGTCACATTCTTCATCTGAGCAGTGGTTATTTTTCCTCTTTTGAGTAAACAGTCAGTCCATGTGCTGTCTGTTTTAGTCCAGTCTAAACTTTTTCTGTTCATTAGTCATTGATAATCATCTGACATTCAAAGTGATATTTTTATTGAGTATTAATGATATTTTCTGTTACTTTGGTGGCCCAAGAATGCATCTCCACATCTGCAACAGTCCCTTGGACGTCACGTTGGGCACATGTCTACAAGTGGTCAGTAAACAGATATAATTGTCCTATTGGGGCAATTTTCTCCTCAGGTTCTTATTTGACTGACGTCAGCTCAGTGAGGTGGGTGATCATAAAAAGCCTCAGTGTTACTCTACATAATGTCTAAAATGTCCTTCATTACAGAAGTAGGAAGTTCAGTGTGAGAGATAAGAACTAAGAAAGATAAGACACATTAAGTGTTTTCTGTGTCACATCATTAACTCTAAAAGCACTCAGAGAGCGCAGACCTCCGCCAGCACCACAGTCCTCTCCCATATTGTGATTTTGACCATAAATATTAGTCCTACCTTTATTTCATCTAAATATTTAGATTCCTTGACCATGAAAACATACCATTAGCAACTGGATTCATAGTGATATCTATTTTAGTTCAGTAGTTATTCACAAAAATCACATTTTTCGTCATGGCGGCCAGACGCTGATCCGGATCAACACCAAAATTGAATCAGTTCTTCCTTTTCCCATGCTGAACATTTCCTGAAAATTTCATCCAAATCCATCCATAACTTTTTCAGTTATTTTGTTCACAGACAGACGGACAGACAAACAAACTCTCCCGAAAACATAACCTCCTTGGCGGAGGTAATAATCAGAGCCACAGATGAGAAATCACACTACAGACTATCAAACACAGTCTGATTAATGACTCTGAATGTGTTTCAGAATATCACAGACATTTGAAAACCAAGTCTTCCCCAACCAAAGATGTAAACTGTAGCTTTTCTCTTTCTTAACTTTGTAACTAATGTTTGTTTTCATTTTCAATAATCCTGTAACCCGTATGAAGCAGGATAAAAACATTACCAATGGCTGTAAACACTGAAAACACCAACATTCCTGTTTACTGCATCTCTTTTTGTCGGTCAAGTTACAAGCAGCTATGACAAAAATGTGTTTTCTGCAACGGATCATTTGTGTGTTTGACAAACTCTAACAAGATGGTCTGACCAATCAGGAAGTCACTTCAAACTTCATATCACTAAACTTAGAGAGCTAAGGGAGCATCTTTAAAGATGAGAATACAATTTGGCCAATCTGTTGCAATTTTTGTTAAAACATTACATCAGGGTAGTGATAAAAGCAATAAAAACATTAAATGGATTCATCATATTGTAATTAAGCCTTAATTTCAGCTGAAACATCAGTGTAATAACAAGAGAGAGTTAGATAAAAGCAACATTTTTTTCACTTTAAAATATGATTCAGTGTTATTTTACATGCACAGGGCTCTCCAACACTGTTTACCAGTGGCGGCTGCTGGTCAGTCAGGGAGGGGAAGCTCTTTTTTTTTCTGGCCTACATCATAAATTTATTTATTTATGTAAATGATCTGTGACCCTGTTGTACCAACTAGGCGTCTTTTCCTGGGATTTTACTCCCCAAAACCCACTTTTGACCAGACAACACATTTTATTTGTGACAGCACTTACAGTGAGCCAGCTCACCTTGTTATACCAGGAATGCTGAAAAGACCTGTTACTTTTCCACACCTTTTGCACTAAATCAATCTTAGGAGTTGATCTGCCCTGCTGTTTGACTCTAATTTTCTTCGTAAGGAAGACTATCAAATGGCCTCGCCAAAATCTGGTCTCCAACATTCATACTATCTGCCATGATGTGCAGCTTGCTAGCAGCTGGAGCTGCTACGTGAGACCACTGTTTGACAGGCTGTGAGTGTGAGGGAGAGAAGCTCCCCAGCCACAGCAGCTCGTTGGTGAAAAGAAAAGGTGGCAGGAGAGAATCTTCAAACACAACGCTAGTCGTTTTTAAGAAAGATAAAGTCGCTGGTGACCGATAAATCCTCCGAATCAGTCCAGAACAACTGAATGTAAAACTTAGAAGATACCCCGGTGAAGGGTGAGCCGTCAAGATCGCTGATTGGCTCATTTCACTGTCAATCAAAAAGGATTCGCCTCAGACAGATCATCCAATCATCATGCAGAAGCTGAGCGTCCCAGGCCAGCCCACTGCCTCATAGACCCCCAGAGACGCTGAGCGTCTGGCGGGCGGACAAAGCTCAGCGCTTTATCCAATGACCGCCCAGTTTCTACAGTGGAACAACCCACTCTATATTTAAGCGCTGAAGTCTGAAGACGCCAGCGCCCGGGTTGTGTTGAAGCGCTGGGACGCTGCGGGGATGACTGAGAAGGAAGTCGCGCCAGTTACCTGTGATAAGTAGCTGATTCTGAACAAAAGATGAAGGTATTCTAGCGCATATTTAGTCAATGAAATGTACACACAGCAGGACATATCAACACTTTTTTGGGGGACATTTTAGGGGAAGCTGAGCTTCCCTTGCAGTCTTAGAGCAATCGCCACTGCTGTTTACTGTGGACAAAAAGTGATCTTAAAGTGATTATAGCCCTTTTGAAAGCATTCAACTTCGGTCAGAGTGGTGTACAATGTCCCGCTGCTGCTAGACACACAGATAACCGGACACCGCTGAACAGTTTTCTGACCAACACCACCTCTGTTGTTGTCAATTCTGATGAATTGGACCTTCTGATGGCAGGGGATCAGTTTAGCCGTGACTGTTTAATTTTGTTTATGACAGAAATCTGGCTTTATCCGCTTGTTCCTGGCACGGCAGCTAAGCTAACTAGCTAGCGAGCTAACTATGCTAGTATTAGCATAGCTGCTCGGAGCCCTACGTTATCATCAGCAGACAAATCCAGGGGAGGCTTTAGCATAGCTGGGGAATTTAATCAGCCTCTTTAAATAAGTTTGTGAAATATGTGCAGTGTCCCACAAAATGATTTCCTCACGCACATTACCTCATGTTTAAAATAAAAAAGTGGTTCTACCTGAACTAAAACCTGCTTCTGATACACTAATGAGGACTGAAAGGCAGATGTGACAAAGAGTTCATAAATAATCTTTATATTTACATTTTTAAAAAGGTTATTTGTTTTATATTGCAGAGATTTGCTGCAGTTTTGCACACTGTTTTATTTTGTGCTTGAAAGCTGTAAAGATAATAAAGATGCCTAAGAATGTTACCTCAGTGTTTTTGTTGCTTTCTTCTCACAGTGATCTGTTTACAATTTTTTAAAAAGTTATTCTACCTTCACGATAACCTACCTTTAGTTTTCATCAAGAAGTACAACATACAGAGTGACTCTTTTTGAAGGTTATATTATTTATGTCCCAAAAGCTCACTGCTTCTTTTTGCATGTTATTGTACTTTAAATTTCCTATCTGTTGTAAAGTTTAATAAATAATTATTGACAAAGTATTGTTAAACTATAAAATGCTCTGCCTGTAATTCATATATTCATTGTTGTGTTTTGGGACCAGTTTTTTATATTAATCATATATATATATATATATATATATATATATATTTTTTTTTTTTTTTTTTTTCTTTTTTAAAACTAATCGGCCAATTAATCGGTAATCAGTATTTTTTCTGCCAAATATCGGTATCGGCATTGGCCTCAAAAATCCATATCGAGCGGGCCCCACTTTAAACCAGCAAATACAAAGAAGAAAGTCTTGAGTATATTAACTTTAATTTTTTGTCACAAAACTGAAGTCATGAGAGACAGTCGTTTTGTTTTAGTTTGTAATTCCATTATTCTAGTCTTCATCGTTAGGTTTAGAGCACTGACATGTCTCCTGCAACAAGTTGCTTTCATTTTCTCGTTTCTTTTTGCTGAGTTATTTAAAAAACTTTGTGGTAAATTCTCTTGTTTTAAATTTTGTAATCTCGTTCATGATGGCCTATAATATTTTCAATATTTTCCCTTGAAATTTCTCCTGCCCTCCTGCCCTCCTGCCCATACTAGCCTTAAATTAAAAAAAAACCCTTTGTTTTCAGATTTTCTCATTTTGGGTAGTTGAACCCTTTCATACATGATGTCCACTACAGTAGACAGATATGTGGAAAAAATATTCTACACTTTAGGTTGCAGTACCACGTGAAGCAGTTTTATTGCCACTCCTGGTCTCTTTTACACACTAAAAAAATGTTGAGTTATTTTTGATAACCCAATCTATGTGTTGCTAGTGTTAAGTTAAATTTTTGGGTTATTTTTATAAAGAGTAACCCATCTTCTGGGTTATTATTTTAACCCAACTATGTCACAGCCTCTGCCTCAGCCTCTGCCTGCCACACTCCAGCCTCAGCCTAATCAGCTCAACTCCTGTCACCTGCGCTCCTGCTCACAACTGCACCTCATCTGCTGCAATCACACCACCTACTTAAACCCCAGCTCCACACTGTCCTGCGTGGCCGAGTGGACTATGTCACCGCCTTGTGTTCCCAGGCACGGGTTCGATCCCCGCCCTCTACAATTGTTCCTGTGTCTGTTCATTAAAGCTGGTTATTCTGAACTGCAAAATCTGTGTCCTTCTGGGTCCTAACTGCCTCTGTGTCAAACTACTGGAAGTGCTGAATTGCGCAACCCAATAAATGGGTTAAGAACAACCCAACATTATAGTTAGCATAACCTAACTTTTGTGTTAAATAATACAACCCAAAAATTGGATCGAAAAAAGGAACCCAACCTGTTGGATTAAAATAACCCAAAAAGGGGTTTGTCCTTTTCTGTACCAGCAGTTGGGTAAAGATTGGGTTCATTTTTAACCTAACTGTTTTTAGTGTGTATCTGATACGAGATAATCAAAGCATCATGGCTCCTCTTTACTTTCCAGACACAGGAGGGTTTCCACTTTTTCCAAGACCATGGCTGCTTTAATGGATTTACTTTTGTTTTCCTGAGTGGATATTAGACAGTTTTGACTCGAGTTTGGGAACTTTCAACAACAAGCTCCAACAAAAGAATCTGATCAACCTCATTTTTTTCAGAAACAGTGTTTTGTTGTTTTAACTATTTTTTCTTTAGGGAATCATATGTGAAAAAGTAAATCATCAGGAATCAGCTCTGGAGCATCATGAACATCTGTCAATGTCAAACCAAACTTTACACTCTGCTTTCCAGACCACCTCTGTAGAACTGTTTCAGTTCCATCTGATCTATCAAATACTCTTTTCTGCCAAGCTTTTCTCAGCCTTCCAACTCCAGACACTGCTTTAGATAGAATTATCCCATGTTAGTTTTTTCTTCTATAAAATGCTATACAACTGTGTTGAGTCCACAAGCATTGTAGAATTTGCACCAAGCATGATTAGCTAAATAAATGTTCATTTATCAAGTTACAAATACCTCTTCTGGTCAAGTATCTACAACAGTTCATGCAAACGTGCTGACACTGTTAATTAGAATATATTACCATTGAACTTACCATTGAAAGAGAGCCCTTCTCTGATCCATAGACCAAGGCCTTCCATAAAAACCTGCAAAAGAAAATCAAGAGGTTCTGATCAGAAAACTTTACATTCACCTGCATGTTTCCTGCAATAACAAGTCCACAAATATGTATTTTAACTGTATATGATAATATGCAATTATACAAAACTCAAAACCAGTGAAGTTGGCACGTTGTGTAAATCGTAAATAAAAACAGAATACAATGATTTGCAAATCCTTTTCAACTTATATTCAATTGAATACACAGCAAAGACAAGATATTTAATGTTCAAACTGAGAAACTTTATTTTCTTTTGCAAATAATCATCAACTTTGAATTTAATGGCAGCAACACATTGCAAAAAAGTTGTCACAGGGTCATTTTTCCCACTGTGTTACATCGCCTTTCCTTTTAACAACACTCAGTAAACGTTTGGGAACTGAGGAGATCAATTTTTGAAGCTTTTCAGGTGGAATTCTTTTCCATTCTTGCTTGATGTACAGCTTAAGTTGTTCAACAGTCCGGGGTCTCCGTTGTTGTATTTTAAGCTTCATAATGTGCCACACATTTTCAATGGGGGACAGGTCTGGACTACAGGCAGGCCAGTCTAGTACCTGCACTCTTTTACTATGAAGCCACGCTGTTGTAACATGTGCAGAATGTGGCTTGGCATTGTCTTGCTGAAATAAGCAGGGGCGTCCATGAAAAAGACGTTGCTTGGATGGCAACATATGTTGCTCCAAAACCTGTATGTACCTTTCAGCATTAATGGTGCCTTCACAGATGTGTAAGTTACCCATGCCTTGGGCACTAATACACCCCCATACCATCACAGATGCTGGCTTTTGAACTTTGTGCCTATAACAGTCCGGATGGTTCTTTTCCTCTTTGGTCCGGAGGACACGACGACCACAGTTTCCAAAAACAATTGTAAATGTGGACTGGTCAGACCACAGAACACTTTTCCACTTTGCATCAGTCCATCTTAGATGAGCTCGGGCCCAGAGAAGCCGGCGGTGTTTCTGGGTGTTGTTGATAAATGGCTTTGGCTTTGCATAGTAGAGTTTTAACTTGCACTTACAGATGTAGACGAACTGTAGTTACTGACAGTGGTTTTCTGAAGTGTTCCTGAGCCCATGTGGTGATATCCTTTACACAGTGATGC